>JAJHIY020000425.1:17877500-18225000 GCA_022114975.2 Lampris megalopsis | reverse complement strand
CTGTTGTTCAAAGTCACATCTACCACATGGTATCTGGTCAGTTTCCCTGTCATGACCAAGTCTGTTGTTCACAGTCATATGTACCACATAGTATCTGGTCAGTTTCCCTCTCATGACCAAGTCTGTTGTTCAAAGTCATATGTACCACATGGTATCTGGTCAGTTTCCCTCTCAGGAACAGGTCTGTTGTTCGAAGTCTTATGTACCACATGGTATCTGGTCAGTTTCCCTCTCATGACCAAGTCTGTTGTTCACAGTCATATGTAACACATGGTATCTGGTCAGTTTCCTTCACATGACAAAATCTGTTGTTCACAGTCATATGTACCACATGGTATCTGGTCAGTTTCCCTCTCATGACCAGGTCTGTTGTTCACAGTCACATCTACCACATGGTATCTGGTCAGTTTCCCTGTCATGACCAAGTCTGTTGTTGACAGTCATATGTACCACATGGTATCTGGTCAGTTTCCCTCTCATGACCAGGTCTGTTGTTCGAAGTCATATGTACCACATGATATCTGGTCAGTTTCCCTGTCATGACCAGGTCTGTTGTTCACAGTCATATGTACCACACGGTATCTGGTCAGTTTCCCTCTTATGACCAGGTCTGTTGTTCGTAGTCATATGTACCACATGGTATCTGGTCAGTTTCCCTCTCATGAACAGGTCTGTTGTTCACAGTCATATGTACCACATGGTATCTGGTCAGTTTCCCTCTCATGACCAGGTCTGTTGTTTACAGTCATATTTACCACAAGATATCTGGTCATTTCCCTCTCATGACCAGGTCTGTTGTTCACAGTCATATGTACCACATGGTATCTGGTCAGTTTTCCTCTCATGACCAGGTCTGTTGTTCACAGTCATATGTACCACATGGTATCTGGTCAGTTTCCCTCTCATGACCAGGTCTGTTGTTCACTGTCATATGTACCACATGGGGTTTGGTCAGTTTCCCTCTCATGACCAGGTCTGTTGTTCACAGTCATATGTACCACATGGTATCTGGTCAGTTTCCCTCTCATGACCAGGTCTGTTGTTCACAGTCATATGTACCACATGGGATTTGGTCAGTTTCCCTCTCATGACCAGGTCTGTTGTTCACAGTCATATGTACCACATGGGATTTGGTCAGTTTCCCTCTCATGACCAGGTCTGTTGTTCACAGTCATATGTACCACATGGTATCTGGTCAGTTTTCCTCTCATGACCAGGTCTGTTTTTCAAAGTCATATGTACCACAGGATATCTGGTCAGTTTCCCTCTCATGACCAGGTCTGTTGTTCACAGTCATATGTACCACATGGTATCTGGTCAGTTTCCCTGTCATGACCAAGTCTGTTGTTGACAGTCATATGTACCACATGGTATCTGGTCAGTTTCCCTCTCATGACCAGGTCTGTTGTTCACAGTCATATGTACCAGATGGTATCTGGTCAGTTTTCCTCTCATGACCAGGTCTGTTGTTTACAGTCATATGTACCGCAAGATATCTGGTCATTTTCCCTCTCATGACCAGGTCTGTTGTTCACAGTCATATGTACCACATGGTATCTGGTCAGTTTCCCTCTCATGACCAGGTCTGTTGTTCACAGTCATATGTACCACATGGTATCTGGTCAGTTTTCCTCTCATGACCAGGTCTGTTGTTCACAGTCATATGTACCACATGGTATCTGGTCATTTTCCCTCTCATGACCAGGTCTGTTGTTCACAGTCATATGTACCACATGGTATCTGGTCAGTTTTCCTCTCATGACCAGGTCTGTCGTTCACAGTCATATGTACCACATGGTATCTGGTCATTTTCCCTCTCATGACCAGGTCTGTTGTTCACAGTCATATGTACCACATGGGATTTGGTCAGTTTCCCTCTCATGACCAGGTCTGTTGTTCACAGTCATATGTACCACATGGGATTTGGTCAGTTTCCCTCTCATGACCAGGTCTGTTGTTCACAGTCATATGTACCACATGGTATCTGGTCAGTTTTCCTCTCATGACCAGGTCTGTTTTTCAAAGTCATATGTACCAGAGGATATCTGGTCAGTTTCCCTCTCATGACCAGGTCTGTTGTTCACAGTCATATGTACCACATGGTATCTGGTTAGTTTCCCTCTCATGACCAAGTCTGTTGTTCACAGTCATATGTAACACATGGTATCTTGTCAGTTTCCCTCTCATGACCAAGTCTGTTGTTCACAGTTATATGTACCACATGGTATCTGGTCAGTTTCCCTCTCATGATCAGGTCTGTTGTTCACAGTCATATGTACCACATGGTATCTGGTCAGTTTCCCTCTCATGACCAAGTCTGTTGTTCACAGTCATATGTACCACATGGTATCTGGTCAGTTTCCCTCTCATGACCAAGTCTGTTGTTCACAGTCATATGTACCACATGGTATCTGGTCAGTTTCCCTCTCATGACCAAGTCTTTTGTTCACAGTCATATGTACCACATGGTATCTGGTCAGTTTCCCTCTCATGACCAAGTCTTTTGTTCACAGTCATATGTACCACATGGTATCTGGTCAATTTCCCTCTCATGAACAGGTCTGTTGTTCACAGTCATATGTACCACATGGTATCTGGTCAGTTTCCTTTTCATGACCAAGTCTGTTGTTCACAGTCTTATGTACCACATGGTATCCGGTCAGTTTCCCTTTCATGACAAGGTCTGTTGTTCACAGTCACATCTACCACATGGTATCTGGTCAGTTTCCCTGTCATGACCAAGTCTGTTGTTCACAGTCATATGTACCACATAGTATCTGGTCAGTTTCCCTCTCAGGACCAGTTCTGTCTGTCGTTCACTGTCATATGTACCACATGATATCTGGTCAGTTTCCCTCTCATGACAAGGTCTGTTGTTCACTGTCATATTTACCACAAGGTATCTGGTCATTTTCCCTCTCATGACCAGGTCTGTTGTTCACAGTCATATGTACCACATGGTATCTGGTCATTTTCCCTCTCATGAACAGGTCTGTCTTTCAGAGTCATATGTAACATATGGTATCTGGTCAGTTTCCCTCTCATGACCAAGTCTGTTGTTCACAGTCATATGTAACACATGGTATCTTGTCAGTTTCCCTCTCATGACCAAATCTGTTGTTCACAGTTATATGTACCACATGGTATCTGGTCAGTTTCCCTCTCATGACCAGGTCTGTTGTTCAAAGTCATATGTACCACACGGGATTTGGTCAGTTTCCCTCTCATGAACAGGTCTGTTGTTCGGTCATATGTACCAGATGGTATCTGGTCAGTTTTCCTCTCATGACCAGGTCTGTTGTTTACAGTCATATGTACCGCAAGATATCTGGTCATTTTCCCTCTCATGACCAGGTCTGTTGTTCACAGTCATATGTACCACATGGTATCTGGTCAGTTTTCCTCTCATGACCAGGTCTGTTGTTCACAGTCATATGTACCACATGGTATCCGGTCAGTTTCCCTCTCATGACCATGTCTGTTGTTTACAGTCATATTTACCACATGGTATCTGGTCATTTTCCTTCTCATGACCAGGTCTGTTGTTCACAGTCATATGTACCACATGGTATCTGGTCAGTTTCCCTCTCATGACCAGGTCTGTTGTTCACAGTCATATGTACCACATGGGATTTGGTCAGTTTCCCTCTCATGACCAGGTCTGTTGTTCACAGTCATATGTACCACATGGTATCTGGTCAGTTTCCCTCTCATGACCAGGTCTGTTGTTCACAGTCATATGTACCACATGGGATTTGGTCAGTTTCCCTCTCATGACCAGGTCTGTTGTTCACAGTCATATGTACCACACGGGATTTGGTCAGTTTCCCTCTCATGACCAGGTCTGTTGTTCACAGTCATATGTACCACACGGTATCTGGTCAGTTTTCCTCTCATGACCAGGTCTGTTTTTCAAAGTCATATGTACCACATGGTATCTGGTCAGTTTCCCTCTCATGACCAGGTCTGTTGTTCAAAGTCATATGTACCACACGGGATTTGGTCAGTTTCCCTCTCATGAACAGGTCTGTTGTTCGGTCATATGTACCACATGGTATCTGGTCAGTTCCCCTCTCATGACCAAGTCTGTTGTTCACAGTCATATGTACCACATGGTATCTGGTCAGTTTCCCTCTCATGAACATGCCTGTTGTTCACAGTCATATGTACCACATGGTATCTGGTCAGTTTCCCTCTGATGACCAGGTCTGTTGTTCACAGTCATATGTACCACATGGTATCTGGTCAGTTTCCCTCTCATGAACAGGTCTGTTGTTCACAGTCATATGTACCACAAGATATCTGGTCATTTTCCCTCTCATGACAAGGTCTGTTGTTCACAGTCATATGTACCACATGGTATCTGGTCAGTTTTACTCTCATGACCAGGTCTGTTGTTCACAGTCATATGTACCACATGGTATCTGGTCAGTTTCCCTCTCATGACCAGGTCTGTTGTTCACAGTCATATGTACCACATGGGATTTGGTCAGTTTCCCTCTCATGACCAGGTCTGTTGTTCACAGTCATATGTACCACATGGGATTTGGTCAGTTTCCCTCTCATGACCAGGTCTGTTGTTCACAGTCATATGTACCACATGGGATTTGGTCAGTTTCCCTCTCATGACCAGGTCTGTTGTTCACAGTCATATGTACCACATGGTATCGGGTCAGTTTTCCTCTCATGACCAGGTCTGTTGTTCACAGTCATATGTACCACATGGTATCTGGTCAGTTTCCCTCTCATGACCAGGTCTGTTGTTCACAGTCATATGTACCACATGGTATCTGGTCAGTTTCCTTCTCATGACAAAATCTGTTGTTCACAGTCATATGTACCACATGGTATCTGGTCAGTTTCCCTCTCATGACCAGGTCTGTTGTTCACAGTCACATCTACCACATGGTATCTGGTCAGTTTCCCTGTCATGACCAAGTCTGTTGTTGACAGTCATATGCACCACATGGTATCTGGTCAGTTTCCCTCTCATGACCAGGTCTGTTGTTCGAAGTCATATGTACCACATGATATCTGGTCAGTTTCCCTGTCATGACCAGGTCTGTTGTTCACAGTCATATGTACCACATGGTATCTGGTCAGTTTCCCTCTCATGACCAAATCTGTTGTTCACAGTCATATGTACCACATGGTATCTTGTCAGTTTCCCTCTCATGACCAAGTCTGTTGTTCACAGTTATATGTACCACATGGTATCTGGTCAGTTTCCCTCTCATGACCAGGTCTGTTGTTCAAAGTCATATGTACCACACGGGATTTGGTCAGTTTCCCTCTCATGAACAGGTCTGTTGTTCGGTCATATGTACCAGATGGTATCTGGTCAGTTTTCCTCTCATGACCAGGTCTGTTGTTTACAGTAATATGTACCGCAAGATATCTGGTCATTTTCCCTCTCATGACCAGGTCTGTTGTTCACAGTCATATATACCACATGGTATCCGGTCAGTTTCCCTCTCATGACCATGTCTGTTGTTTACAGTCATATTTACCACATGGTATCTGGTCATTTTCCCTCTCATGACCAGGTCTGTTGTTCACAGTCATATGTACCACATGGTATCTGGTCAGTTTTCCTCTCATGACCAGGTCTGTTGTTCACAGTCATATGTACCACATGGTATCTGGTCAGTTTCCCTCTCATGACCAGGTCTGTTGTTCACAGTCATATGTACCACATGGTATCTGGTCAGTTTTCCTCTCATGACCAGGTCTGTTTTTCAAAGTCATATGTACCACAGGATATCTGGTCAGTTTCCCTCTCATGACCAGGTCTGTTGTTCACAGTCATATGTACCACATTGTATATGGTTAGTTTCCCTCTCATGACCAAGTCTGTTGTTCACAGTCATATGTAACACATGGTATCTTGTCAGTTTCCCTCTCATGACCAATTCTGTTGTTCACAGTTATATGTACCACATGGTATCTGGTCAGTTTCCCTCTCATGATCAGGTCTGTTGTTCACAGCCATATATACCACAAGGTATCTGGTCATTTTCTCTCTCATGACCAGGTCTGTTGTTCACAGTCATATGTACCACATGGTATCTGGTCAGTTTCCCTCTCATGACCAAGTCTGTTGTTCACAGTCATATGTACCACATGGTATCTGGTCAGTTTCCTTCTCATGACCAAGTCTGTTGTTCACAGTCTTATGTACCACATGGTATCCGGTCAGTTTCCCTTTCATGACAAGGTCTGTTGTTCACAGACACATCTACCACATGGTATCTGGTCAGTTTCCCTGTCATGACCAAGTCTGTTGTTCACAGTCATATGTACCACATAGTATCTGGTCAGTTTCCCTCTCATGACCAAGTCTGTTGTTCAAAGTCATATGTACCACATGGTATCTGGTCAGTTTCCCTCTCAGGAACAGGTCTGTTGTTCGAAGTCATATGTACCACATGGTATCCGGTCAGTTTCCCTCTCATGACCAAGTCTGTTGTTCACAGTCATATGTAACACATGGTATCTGGTCAGTTTCCTTCTCATGACAAAATCTGTTGTTCACAGTCATATGTACCACATGGTATCTGGTCAGTTTCCCTCTCATGACCAGGTCTGTTGTTCACAGTCACATCTACCACATGGTATCTGGTCAGTTTCCCTGTCATGACCAAGTCTGTTGTTGACAGTCATATGCACCACATGGTATCTGGTCAGTTTCCCTCTCATGACCAGGTCTGTTGTTCGAAGTCATATGTACCACATGATATCTGGTCAGTTTCCCTGTCATGACCAGGTCTGTTGTTCACAGTCATATGTACCACACGGTATCTGGTCAGTTTCCCTCTTATGACCAGGTCTGTTGTTCGTAGTCATATGTACCACATGGTATCTGGTCAGTTTCCCTCTCATGAACAGGTCTGTTGTTCACAGTCATATGTACCACATGGTATCTGGTCAGTTTCCCTCTCATGACCAGGTCTGTTGTTCACAGTCATATGTACCACATGGTATCTTGTCAGTTTCCCTCTCATGACCAAGTCTGTTGTTCACAGTTATATGTACCACATGGTATCTGGTCAGTTTCCCTCTCATGACCAGGTCTGTTGTTCAAAGTCATATGTACCACACGGGATTTGGTCAGTTTCCCTCTCATGAACAGGTCTGTTGTTCGGTCATATGTACCACATGGTATCTGGTCAGTTCCCCTCTCATGACCAAGTCTGTTGTTCACAGTCATATGTACCACATGGTATCTGGTCAGTTTCCCTCTGATGACCAGGTCTGTTGTTCACAGTCATATGTACCACATGGTATCTGGTCAGTTTCCCTCTCATGAACAGGTCTGTTGTTCACAGTCATATGTACCACAAGATATCTGGTCATTTTCCCTCTCATGACAAGGTCTGTTGTTCACAGTCATATGTACCACATGGTATCTGGTCAGTTTTACTCTCATGACCAGGTCTGTTGTTCACAGTCATATGTACCACATGGTATCTGGTCAGTTTCCCTCTCATGACCAGGTCTGTTGTTCACAGTCATATGTACCACATGGGATTTGGTCAGTTTCCCTCTCATGACCAGGTCTGTTGTTCACAGTCATATGTACCACATGGGATTTGGTCAGTTTCCCTCTCATGACCAGGTCTGTTGTTCACAGTCATATGTACCACATGGGATTTGGTCAGTTTCCCTCTCATGACCAGGTCTGTTGTTCACAGTCATATGTACCACATGGTATCGGGTCAGTTTTCCTCTCATGACCAGGTCTGTTGTTCACAGTCATATGTACCACATGGTATCTGGTCAGTTTCCCTCTCATGACCAGGTCTGTTGTTCACAGTCATATGTAC
The DNA here is from genome assembly GCA_022114975.2 of Lampris megalopsis. Taxonomy (NCBI): domain Eukaryota; kingdom Metazoa; phylum Chordata; class Actinopteri; order Lampriformes; family Lampridae; genus Lampris; species Lampris megalopsis. The sequence continues at coordinate 18,217,174 of JAJHIY020000425.1, read as the reverse complement.
CACATGGTATCTGGTCAGTTTCCCTCTCATGAACAGGTCTGTTGTTCACAGTCATATGTACCACATGGTATCTTGTCAGTTTCCCTCTCATGACCAAGTCTGTTGTTCACAGTCATATGTACCACATGGTATCTGGTCAGTTTCCCTCTCATGACCAAATCTGTTGTTCACAGTCATATGTACCACATGGTATCTTGTCAGTTTCCCTCTCATGACCAAGTCTGTTGTTCACAGTTATATGTACCACATGGTATCTGGTCAGTTTCCCTCTCATGACCAGGTCTGTTGTTCAAAGTCATATGTACCACACGGGATTTGGTCAGTTTCCCTCTCATGAACAGGTCTGTTGTTCGGTCATATGTACCAGATGGTATCTGGTCAGTTTTCCTCTCATGACCAGGTCTGTTGTTTACAGTAATATGTACCGCAAGATATCTGGTCATTTTCCCTCTCATGACCAGGTCTGTTGTTCACAGTCATATATACCACATGGTATCCGGTCAGTTTCCCTCTCATGACCATGTCTGTTGTTTACAGTCATATTTACCACATGGTATCTGGTCATTTTCCCTCTCATGACCAGGTCTGTTGTTCACAGTCATATGTACCACATGGTATCTGGTCAGTTTCCCTCTCATGACCAGGTCTGTTGTTCACAGTCATATGTACCACATGGGATTTGGTCAGTTTCCCTCTCATGACCAGGTATGTTGTTCACAGTCATATGTACCACATGGGATTTGGTCAGTTTCCCTCTCATGACCAGGTCTGTTGTTCACAGTCATATGTACCACATGGTATCTGGTCAGTTTCCCTCTCATGAACAGGTCTGTTGTTCACAGTCATATGTACCACATGGTATCTTGTCAGTTTCCCTCTCATGACCAAGTCTGTTGTTCACAGTCATATGTACCACATGGTATCTGGTCAGTTTCCCTCTCATGACCAAATCTGTTGTTCACAGTCATATGTACCACATGGTATCTTGTCAGTTTCCCTCTCATGACCAAGTCTGTTGTTCACAGTTATATGTACCACATGGTATCTGGTCAGTTTCCCTCTCATGACCAGGTCTGTTGTTCAAAGTCATATGTACCACACGGGATTTGGTCAGTTTCCCTCTCATGAACAGGTCTGTTGTTCGGTCATATGTACCAGATGGTATCTGGTCAGTTTTCCTCTCATGACCAGGTCTGTTGTTTACAGTAATATGTACCGCAAGATATCTGGTCATTTTCCCTCTCATGACCAGGTCTGTTGTTCACAGTCATATATACCACATGGTATCCGGTCAGTTTCCCTCTCATGACCATGTCTGTTGTTTACAGTCATATTTACCACATGGTATCTGGTCATTTTCCCTCTCATGACCAGGTCTGTTGTTCACAGTCATATGTACCACATGGTATCTGGTCAGTTTTCCTCTCATGACCAGGTCTGTTGTTCACAGTCATATGTACCACATGGTATCTGGTCAGTTTCCCTCTCATGACCAGGTCTGTTGTTCACAGTCATATGTACCACATGGGATTTGGTCAGTTTCCCTCTCATGACCAGGTATGTTGTTCACAGTCATATGTACCACATGGGATTTGGTCAGTTTCCCTCTCATGACCAGGTCTGTTGTTCACAGTCATATGTACCACATGGTATCTGGTCAGTTTTCCTCTCATGACCAGGTCTGTTTTTCAAAGTCATATGTACCACAGGATATCTGGTCAGTTTCCCTCTCATGACCAGGTCTGTTGTTCACAGTCATATGTACCACATTGTATATGGTTAGTTTCCCTCTCATGACCAAGTCTGTTGTTCACAGTCATATGTAACACATGGTATCTTGTCAGTTTCCCTCTCATGACCAATTCTGTTGTTCACAGTTATATGTACCACATGGTATCTGGTCAGTTTCCCTCTCATGATCAGGTCTGTTGTTCACAGCCATATATACCACAAGGTATCTGGTCATTTTCCCTCTCATGACCAGGTCTGTTGTTCACAGTCATATGTACCACATGGTATCTGGTCAGTTTCCCTCTCATGACCAAGTCTGTTGTTCACAGTCATATGTACCACATGGTATCTGGTCAGTTTCCTTCTCATGACCAAGTCTGTTGTTCACAGTCTTATGTACCACATGGTATCCGGTCAGTTTCCCTTTCATGACAAGGTCTGTTGTTCACAGACACATCTACCACATGGTATCTGGTCAGTTTCCCTGTCATGACCAAGTCTGTTGTTCACAGTCATATGTACCACATAGTATCTGGTCAGTTTCCCTCTCATGACCAAGTCTGTTGTTCAAAGTCATATGTACCACATGGTATCTGGTCAGTTTCCCTCTCAGGAACAGGTCTGTTGTTCGAAGTCATATGTACCACATGGTATCCGGTCAGTTTCCCTCTCATGACCAAGTCTGTTGTTCACAGTCATATGTAACACATGGTATCTGGTCAGTTTCCTTCTCATGACAAAATCTGTTGTTCACAGTCATATGTACCACATGGTATCTGGTCAGTTTCCCTCTCATGACCAGGTCTGTTGTTCACAGTCACATCTACCACATGGTATCTGGTCAGTTTCCCTGTCATGACCAAGTCTGTTGTTGACAGTCATATGCACCACATGGTATCTGGTCAGTTTCCCTCTCATGACCAGGTCTGTTGTTCGAAGTCATATGTACCACATGATATCTGGTCAGTTTCCCTGTCATGACCAGGTCTGTTGTTCACAGTCATATGTACCAAACGGTATCTGGTCAGTTTCCCTCTTATGACCAGGTCTGTTGTTCGTAGTCATATGTACCACATGGTATCTGGTCAGTTTCCCTCTCATGAACAGGTCTGTTGTTCACAGTCATATGTACCACATGGTATCTGGTCAGTTTCCCTCTCATGACCAGGTCTGTTGTTCACAGTCATATGTACCACATGGTATCTTGTCAGTTTCCCTCTCATGACCAAGTCTGTTGTTCACAGTTATATGTACCACATGGTATCTGGTCAGTTTCCCTCTCATGACCAGGTCTGTTGTTCAAAGTCATATGTACCACACGGGATTTGGTCAGTTTCCCTCTCATGAACAGGTCTGTTGTTCAGTCATATGTACCACATGGTATCTGGTCAGTTCCCCTCTCATGACCAAGTCTGTTGTTCACAGTCATATGTACCACATGGTATCTGGTCAGTTTCCCTCTCATGAACATGCCTGTTGTTCACAGTCATATGTACCACATGGTATCTGGTCAGTTTCCCTCTGATGACCAGGTCTGTTGTTCACAGTCATATGTACCACATGGTATCTGGTCAGTTTCCCTCTCATGAACAGGTCTGTTGTTCACAGTCATATGTACCACAAGATATCTGGTCATTTTCCCTCTCATGACAAGGTCTGTTGTTCACAGTCATATGTACCACATGGTATCTGGTCAGTTTTACTCTCATGACCAGGTCTGTTGTTCACAGTCATATGTACCACATGGTATCTGGTCAGTTTCCCTCTCATGACCAGGTCTGTTGTTCACAGTCATATGTACCACATGGGATTTGGTCAGTTTCCCTCTCATGACCAGGTCTGTTGTTCACAGTCATATGTACCACATGGGATTTGGTCAGTTTCCCTCTCATGACCAGGTCTGTTGTTCACAGTCATATGTACCACATGGGATTTGGTCAGTTTCCCTCTCATGACCAGGTCTGTTGTTCACAGTCATATGTACCACATGGTATCGGGTCAGTTTTCCTCTCATGACCAGGTCTGTTGTTCACAGTCATATGTACCACATGGTATCTGGTCAGTTTCCCTCTCATGACCAGGTCTGTTGTTCACAGTCATATGTACCACATGGTATCTGGTCAGTTTCCCTCTCATGAACAGGTCTGTTGTTCACAGTCATATGTACCACATGGTATCTTGTCAGTTTCCCTCTCATGACCAAGTCTGTTGTTCACAGTCATATGTACCACATGGTATCTTGTCAGTTTCCCTCTCATGACCAAGTCTGTTGTTCACAGTTATATGTACCACATGGTATCTGGTCAGTTTCCCTCTCATGACCAGGTCTGTTGTTCAAAGTCATATGTACCACACGGGATTTGGTCAGTTTCCCTCTCATGAACAGGTCTGTTGTTCGGTCATATGTACCAGATAGTATCTGGTCAGTTTTCCTCTCATGACCAGGTCTGTTGTTTACAGTAATATGTACCGCAAGATATCTGGTCATTTTCCCTCTCATGACCAGGTCTGTTGTTCACAGTCATATATACCACATGGTATCCGGTCAGTTTCCCTCTCATGACCATGTCTGTTGTTTACAGTCATATTTACCACATGGTATCTGGTCATTTTCCCTCTCATGACCAGGTCTGTTGTTCACAGTCATATGTACCACATGGTATCTGGTCAGTTTTCCTCTCATGACCAGGTCTGTTGTTCACAGTCATATGTACCACATGGTATCTGGTCAGTTTCCCTCTCATGACCAGGTCTGTTGTTCACAGTCATATGTACCACATGGGATTTGGTCAGTTTCCCTCTCATGACCAGGTATGTTGTTCACAGTCATATGTACCACATGGGATTTGGTCAGTTTCCCTCTCATGACCAGGTCTGTTGTTCACAGTCATATGTACCACATGGTATCTGGTCAGTTTTCCTCTCATGACCAGGTCTGTTTTTCAAAGTCATATGTACCACAGGATATCTGGTCAGTTTCCCTCTCATGACCAGGTCTGTTGTTCACAGTCATATGTACCACATTGTATATGGTTAGTTTCCCTCTCATGACCAAGTCTGTTGTTCACAGTCATATGTAACACATGGTATCTTGTCAGTTTCCCTCTCATGACCAATTCTGTTGTTCACAGTTATATGTACCACATGGTATCTGGTCAGTTTCCCTCTCATGATCAGGTCTGTTGTTCACAGCCATATATACCACAAGGTATCTGGTCATTTTCCCTCTCATGACCAGGTCTGTTGTTCACAGTCATATGTACCACATGGTATCTGGTCAGTTTCCCTCTCATGACCAAGTCTTTTGTTCACAGTCATATGTACCACATGGTATCTGGTCAGTTTCCTTCTCATGACCAAGTCTGTTGTTCACAGTCTTATGTACCACATGGTATCCGGTCAGTTTCCCTTTCATGACAAGGTCTGTTGTTCACAGACACATCTACCACATGGTATCTGGTCAGTTTCCCTGTCATGACCAAGTCTGTTGTTCACAGTCATATGTACCACATAGTATCTGGTCAGTTTCCCTCTCATGACCAAGTCTGTTGTTCAAAGTCATATGTACCACATGGTATCTGGTCAGTTTCCCTCTCAGGAACAGGTCTGTTGTTCGAAGTCATATGTACCACATGGTATCCGGTCAGTTTCCCTCTCATGACCAAGTCTGTTGTTCACAGTCATATGTAACACATGGTATCTGGTCAGTTTCCTTCTCATGACAAAATCTGTTGTTCACAGTCATATGTACCACATGGTATCTGGTCAGTTTCCCTCTCATGACCAGGTCTGTTGTTCACAGTCACATCTACCACATGGTATCTGGTCAGTTTCCCTGTCATGACCAAGTCTGTTGTTGACAGTCATATGCACCACATGGTATCTGGTCAGTTTCCCTCTCATGACCAGGTCTGTTGTTCGAAGTCATATGTACCACATGATATCTGGTCAGTTTCCCTGTCATGACCAGGTCTGTTGTTCACAGTCATATGTACCACACGGTATCTGGTCAGTTTCCCTCTTATGACCAGGTCTGTTGTTCGTAGTCATATGTACCACATGGTATCTGGTCAGTTTCCCTCTCATGAACAGGTCTGTTGTTCACAGTCATATGTACCACATGGTATCTGGTCAGTTTCCCTCTCATGACCAGGTCTGTTGTTTACAGTCATATTTACCACAAGATATCTGGTCATTTCCCTCTCATGACCAGGTCTGTTGTTCACAGTCATATGTACCACATGGTATCTGGTCAGTTTTCCTCCCATGACCAGGTCTGTTGTTCACAGTCATATGTACCACATGGTATCTGGTCAGTTTCCCTCTCATGAACAGGTCTGTTGTTCACAGTCATATGTACCACATGGTATCTTGTCAGTTTCCCTCTCATGACCAAGTCTGTTGTTCACAGTCATATGTACCACATGGTATCTGGTCAGTTTCCCTCTCATGACCAAATCTGTTGTTCACAGTCATATGTACCACATGGTATCTTGTCAGTTTCCCTCTCATGACCAAGTCTGTTGTTCACAGTTATATGTACCAAATGGTATCTGGTCAGTTTCCCTCTCATGACCAGGTCTGTTGTTCAAAGTCATATGTACCACACGGGATTTGGTCAGTTTCCCTCTCATGAACAGGTCTGTTGTTCGGTCATATGTACCAGATGGTATCTGGTCAGTTTTCCTCTCATGACCAGGTCTGTTGTTTACAGTAATATGTACCGCAAGATATCTGGTCATTTTCCCTCTCATGACCAGGTCTGTTGTTCACAGTCATATATACCACATGGTATCCGGTCAGTTTCCCTCTCATGACCATGTCTGTTGTTTACAGTCATATTTACCACATGGTATCTGGTCATTTTCCCTCTCATGACCAGGTCTGTTGTTCACAGTCATATGTACCACATGGTATCTGGTCAGTTTTCCTCTCATGACCAGGTCTGTTGTTCACAGTCATATGTACCACATGGTATCTGGTCAGTTTCCCTCTCATGACCAGGTCTGTTGTTCACAGTCATATGTACCACATGGGATTTGGTCAGTTTCCCTCTCATGACCAGGTCTGTTGTTCACAGTCATATGTACCACACGGGATTTGGTCAGTTTCCCTCTCATGACCAGGTCTGTTGTTCACAGTCATATGTACCACATGGTATCTGGTCAGTTTTCCTCTCATGACCAGGTCTGTTTTTCAAAGTCATATGTACCACAGGATATCTGGTCAGTTTCCCTCTCATGACCAGGTCTGTTGTTCACAGTCATATGTACCACATTGTATATGGTTAGTTTCCCTCTCATGACCAAGTCTGTTGTTCACAGTCATATGTAACACATGGTATCTTGTCAGTTTCCCTCTCATGACCAATTCTGTTGTTCACAGTTATATGTACCACATGGTATCTGGTCAGTTTCCCTCTCATGATCAGGTCTGTTGTTCACAGCCATATATACCACAAGGTATCTGGTCATTTTCCCTCTCATGACCAGGTCTGTTGTTCACAGTCATATGTACCACATGGTATCTGGTCAGTTTCCCTCTCATGACCAAGTCTGTTGTTCACAGTCATATGTACCACATGGTATCTGGTCAGTTTCCTTCTCATGACCAAGTCTGTTGTTCACAGTCTTATGTACCACATGGTATCCGGTCAGTTTCCCTTTCATGACAAGGTCTGTTGTTCACAGACACATCTACCACATGGTATCTGGTCAGTTTCCCTGTCATGACCAAGTCTGTTGTTCACAGTCATATGTACCACATAGTATCTGGTCAGTTTCCCTCTCATGACCAAGTCTGTTGTTCAAAGTCATATGTACCACATGGTATCTGGTCAGTTTCCCTCTCAGGAACAGGTCTGTTGTTCGAAGTCATATGTACCACATGGTATCCGGTCAGTTTCCCTCTCATGACCAAGTCTGTTGTTCACAGTCATATGTAACACATGGTATCTGGTCAGTTTCCTTCTCATGACAAAATCTGTTGTTCACAGTCATATGTACCACATGGTATCTGGTCAGTTTCCCTCTCATGACCAGGTCTGTTGTTCACAGTCACATCTACCACATGGTATCTGGTCAGTTTCCCTGTCATGACCAAGTCTGTTGTTGACAGTCATATGCACCACATGGTATCTGGTCAGTTTCCCTCTCATGACCAGGTCTGTTGTTCGAAGTCATATGTACCACATGATATCTGGTCAGTTTCCCTGTCATGACCAGGTCTGTTGTTCACAGTCATATGTACCACACGGTATCTGGTCAGTTTCCCTCTTATGACCAGGTCTGTTGTTCGTAGTCATATGTACCACATGGTATCTGGTCAGTTTCCCTCTCATGAACAGGTCTGTTGTTCACAGTCATATGTACCACATGGTATCTGGTCAGTTTCCCTCTCATGACCAGGTCTGTTGTTTACAGTCATATTTACCACAAGATATCTGGTCATTTCCCTCTCATGACCAGGTCTGTTGTTCACAGTCATATGTACCACATGGTATCTGGTCAGTTTTCCTCTCATGACCAGGTCTGTTGTTCACAGTCATATGTACCACATGGTATCTGGTCAGTTTCCCTCTCATGACCAAGTCTGTTGTTCACAGTCATATTTACCACAAGGTATCTGGTCATTTTCCCTCTCATGACCAGGTCTGTTGTTCACAGTCATATGTACCACATGGTTTCTGGTCAGTTTTCCTCTCATGACCAGGTCTTTTGTTCACAGTCATATGTACCACATGGTTTCTGGTCAGTTTCCCTCTCATGACCAGGTCTGTTGTTCACTGTCATATGTACCACATGGGGTTTGGTCAGTTTCCCTCTCATGAACATGTCTGTTGTTCACAGTCATATGTACCACATGGTATCTGGTCAGTTTCCCTCTGATGACCAGGTCTGTTGTTCACAGTCATATGTACCACATGGTATCTGGTCAGTTTCCCTCTCATGAACAGGTCTGTTGTTCACAGTCATATGTACCACAAGATATCTGGTCATTTTCCCTCTCATGACAAGGTCTGTTGTTCACAGTCATATGTACCACATGGTATCTGGTCAGTTTTCCTCTCATGACCAGGTCTGTTGTTCACAGTCATATGTACCACATGGTATCTGGTCAGTTTCCCTCTCATGCCCAGGTCTGTTGTTCACAGTCATATGTACCACATGGGATTTGGTCAGTTTCGCTCTCATGACCAGGTCTGTTGTTCACAGTCATATGTACCACAAGATATCTGGTCAGTTTCCCTCTCATGACCAGGTCTGTTGTTCACAGTCATATGTACCGAAAGATATCTGGTCAGTTTCCCTCTCATGAACAGGTCTGTCTTTCAGAGTCATATGTACCACATGGTATCTGGTCAGTTTCCCTCTCATGAACATGTCTGTTGTTCACAGTCATATGTACCACATGGTATCTGGTCAGTTTCCCTCTCGTGACCAGGTCTGTTGTCCACTGTCATATGTACCACATGGTATCTGGTCAGTTTTCCTCTCATGACCAGGTCTGTTGTTTACAGTCATATTTACCACAAGATATCTGGTCATTTTCCCTCTCATGACCAGGTCTGTTGTTCACAGTCATATGTACCACATGGTATCTGGTCAGTTTTCCTCTCATGACCAGGTCTGTTGTTAACTGTCATATTTACCACAAGGTATCTGGTCATTTTCCCTCTCATGACCAGGTCTGTTGTTCACAGTCATATGTACCACATGGTATCTGGTCAATTTTCCTCTCATGACCAGGTCTGTTGTTCACAGTCATATGTACCACATGGTATCTGGTCAGTTTCCCTCTCATGACCAGGTCTGTCGTTCACTGTCATATGTACCACATGATATCTGGTCAGTTTTCCTCTCATGACCAGGTCTGTTGTTCACAGTCATATGTACCACATGGTATCTTGTCAGTTTCCCTCTCATGACCAAGTCTGTTGTTCACAGTCATATGTACCACATGGTATCTGGTCATTTTCCCTCTCATGACCAGGTCTGTCTGTCGTTCACTGTCATATGTACCACATGATATCTGGTCAGTTTCCCTCTCATGACCAGGTCTGTTGTTCACTGTCATATTTACCACAAGGTATCTGGTCATTTTCCCTCTCATGACCAGGTCTGTTGTTCACAGTCATATGTACCACATGGTATCTGGTCATTTTCCCTCTCATGAACAGGTCTGTCTTTCAGAGTCATATGTAACACATGGTATCTGGTCAGTTTCCCTCTCATGAACAGGTCTGTTGTTCACAGTCATATGTACCACATGGTATCTGGTCAGTTTCCCTCTCATGACCAAGTCTGTTGTTCACAGTCATATGTAACACATGGTATCTTGTCAGTTTCCCTCTCATGACCAAGTCTGTTGTTCACAGTTATATGTACCACATGGTATCTGGTCAGTTTCCCTCTCATGACCAGGTCTGTTGTTCAAAGTCATATGTACCACACGGGATTTGGTCAGTTTCCCTCTCATGAACAGGTCTGTTGTTCAAAGTCATATGTACCAGATGGTATCTGGTCAGTTTTCCTCTCATGACCAGGTCTGTTGTTTACAGTCATATGTACCGCAAGATATCTGGTCATTTTCCCTCTCATGACCAGGTCTGTTGTTCACAGTCATATGTACCACATGGTATCTGGTCAGTTTTCCTCTCATGACCAGGTCTGTTGTTCACAGTCATATGTACCACATGGTATCCGGTCAGTTTCCCTCTCATGACCATGTCTGTTGTTTACAGTCATATTTACCACATGGTTTCTGGTCATTTTCCCTCTCATGACCAGGTCTGTTGTTCACAGTCATATGTACCACATGGTATCTGGTCAGTTTCCCTCTCATGACCAGGTCTGTTGTTCACAGTCATATGTACCACATGGGATTTGGTCAGTTTCCCTCTCATGACCATGTCTGTTGTTCACAGTCATATGTACCACATGGGATTTGGTCAGTTTCCCTCTCATGACCAGGTCTGTTGTTCACAGTCATATGTACCACATGGGATTTGGTCAGTTTCCCTCTCATGACCAGGTCTGTTGTTCACAGTCATATGTACCACATGGGATTTGGTCAGTTTCCCTCTCATGACCAGGTCTGTTGTTCACAGTCATATGTACCACATGGGATTTGGTCAGTTTCCCTCTCATGACCAGGTCTGTTGTTCACAGTCATATGTACCACATGGTATCTGGTCAGTTTCCCTCTCATGACCAGGTCTGTTGTTCACAGTCATATGTACCACATGGTATCTGGTTAGTTTCCCTCTCATGACCAGGTCTGTTGTTCAAAGTCATATGTACCACATGGTATCTGGTCAGTTTCCCTCTCATGAACAGGTCTGTTGTTCGGTCATATGTACCACATGGTATCTGGTCAGTTTCCCTCTCATGACCAAGTCTGTTGTTCACAGTCATATGTACTACATGGTATCTGGTCAGTTTCCCTCTCATGACCAGGTCTGTTGTTCACAGTCATATGTACCACATGGTATCTGGTCAGTTTCCCTCTCATGACCAGGTCTGTTGTTCACAGTCATATGTACCACATGGTATCTGGTCAGTTTCCCTCTCATGACCAGGTCTGTTGTTCACAGTCATATGTACCACAAGATATCTGGTCATTTTCCCTCTCATGACAAGGTCTGTTGTTCACAGTCATATGTACCACATGGTATCTGGTCAGTTTTCCTCTCATGACCAGGTCTGTTGTTCACAGTCATATGTACCACAAGATATCTGGTCAGTTTCCCTCTCATGACCAGGTCTGTTGTTCACAGTCATATGTACCACATGGTATCTGGTCAGTTTCCCTCTCATGAACAGGTCTGTTGTTCACAGTCATATGTACCACATGGTATCTTGTCAGTTTCCCTCTCATGACCAAGTCTGTTGTTCACAGTTATATGTACCACATGGTATCTGGTCAGTTTTACTCTCATGACCAGGTCTGTTGTTCACAGTCATATGTACCACATGGTATCTTGTCAGTTTCCCTCTCATGACCAAGTCTGTTGTTCACAGTTATATGTACCACATGGTATCTGGTCAGTTTCCCTCTCATGACCAGGTCTGTTGTTCACAGTCATATGTACCACATGGGATTTGGTCAGTTTCCCTCTCATGACCAGGTCTGTTGTTCACAGTCATATGTAACACATGGTATCTTGTCAGTTTCCCTCTCATGACCAAGTCTGTTGTTCACAGTCATATGTACCACATGGGATTTGGTCAGTTTCCCTCTCATGACCAGGTCTGTTGTTCACAGTCATATGTACCACATGGGATTTGGTCAGTTTCCCTCTCATGACCAAGTCTGTTGTTCACAGTCATATGTAACACATGGTATCTTGTCAGTTTCCCTCTCATGACCAAGTCTGTTGTTCACAGTTATATGTACCACATGGTATCTGGTCAGTTTCCCTCTCATGACCAGGTCTGTTGTTCAAAGTCATATGTACCACACGGGATTTGGTCAGTTTCCCTCTCATGAACAGGTCTGTTGTTCGGTCATATGTACCACATGGTATCTGGTCAGTTTCCCTGTCATGACCAAGTCTGTTGTTCACAGTCATATGTACCACATAGTATCTGGTCAGTTTTCCTCTCATGACCAGGTCTGTTGTTCACAGTCATATGTACCACATGGTATCTGGTCAGTTTCCCTCTCATGACCAAGTCTGTTGTTCACAGTCATATGTACCACATGGTATCTGGTTAGTTTCCCTCTCATGACCAAGTCTGTTGTTCACAGTCATATGTAACACATGGTATCTTGTCAGTTTCCCTCTCATGACCAAGTCTGTTGTTCACAGTTATATGTACCACATGGTATCTGGTCAGTTTCCCTCTCATGACCAGGTCTGTTGTTCACAGTCATATGTACCACAAGATATCTGGTCATTTTCCCTCTCATGACAAGGTCTGTTGTTCACAGTCATATGTACCACATGGTATCTGGTCAGTTTTCCTCTCATGACCAGGTCTGTTGTTCACAGTCATATGTACCACAAGATATCTGGTCAGTTTCCCTCTCATGACCAGGTCTGTTGTTCACAGTCATATGTACCACATGGTATCTGGTCAGTTTCCCTCTCATGAACAGGTCTGTTGTTCACAGTCATATGTACCACATGGTATCTTGTCAGTTTCCCTCTCATGACCAAGTCTGTTGTTCACAGTCATATGTACCACATGGTATCTGGTCAGTTTCCCTCTCATGACCAAATCTGTTGTTCACAGTCATATGTACCACATGGTATCTTGTCAGTTTCCCTCTCATGACCAAGTCTGTTGTTCACAGTTATATGTACCACATGGTATCTGGTCAGTTTTACTCTCATGACCAGGTCTGTTGTTCACAGTCATATGTACCACATGGTATCTTGTCAGTTTCCCTCTCATGACCAAGTCTGTTGTTCACAGTTATATGTACCACATGGTATCTGGTCAGTTTCCCTCTCATGACCAGGTCTGTTGTTCACAGTCATATGTACCACACGGGATTTGGTCAGTTTCCCTCTCATGAACAGGTCTGTTGTTCGGTCATATGTACCACATGGTATCTGGTCAGTTCCCCTCTCATGACCAAGTCTGTTGTTCACAGTCATATGTACCACATGGTATCTGGTCAGTTTCCCTCTCATGAACATGCCTGTTGTTCACAGTCATATGTACCACATGGTATCTGGTCAGTTTCCCTCTCATGAACAGGTCTGTTGTTCACAGTCATATGTACCACAAGATATCTGGTCATTTTCCCTCTCATGACAAGGTCTGTTGTTCACAGTCATATGTACCACATGGTATCTGGTCAGTTTCCCTCTCATGAACAGGTCTGTTGTTCACAGTCATATGTACCACAAGATATCTGGTCATTTTCCCTCTCATGACAAGGTCTGTTGTTCACAGTCATATGTACCACATGGTATCTGGTCAGTTTCCCTCTCATGACAAGGTCTGTTGTTCACAGTCATATGTACCACATGGTATCTGGTCAGTTTCCCTCTCATGACCAGGTCTGTTGTTCACAGTCATATGTACCACATGGGATTTGGTCAGTTTCCCTCTCATAACCAGGTCTGTTGTTCACAGTCATATGTACCACATGGGATTTGGTCAGTTTCCCTCTCATGACCAGGTCTGTTGTTTACAGTCATATGTAACACATGGTATCTTGTCAGTTTCCCTCTCATGACCAAGTCTGTTGTTCACAGTCATATGTACCACATGGGATTTGGTCAGTTTCCCTCTCATGACCAGGTCTGTTGTTCACAGTCATATGTACCACATGGGATTTGGTCAGTTTCCCTCTCATGACCAAGTCTGTTGTTCACAGTCATATGTAACACATGGTATCTTGTCAGTTTCCCTCTCATGACCAAGTCTGTTGTTCACAGTTATATGTACCACATGGTATCTGGTCAGTTTCCCTCTCATGACCAAGTCTGTTGTTCAAAGTCATATGTACCACACGGGATTTGGTCAGTTTCCCTCTCATGAACAGGTCTGTTGTTCGGTCATATGTACCACATGGTATCTGGTCAGTTTCCCTGTCATGACCAAGTCTGTTGTTCACAGTCATATGTACCACATAGTATCTGGTCAGTTTTCCTCTCATGACCAGGTCTGTTGTTCACAGTCATATGTACCACATGGTATCTGGTCAGTTTCCCTCTCATGACCAAGTCTGTTGTTCACAGTCATATGTACCACATGGTAACTGGTTAGTTTCCCTCTCATGACCAAGTCTGTTGTTCACAGTCATATGTAACACATGGTATCTTGTCAGTTTCCCTCTCATGACCAAGTCTGTTGTTCACAGTTATATGTACCACATGGTATCTGGTCAGTTTCCCTCTCATGACCAGGTCTGTTGTTCAAAGTCATATGTACCACACGGGATTTGGTCAGTTTCCCTCTCATGAACAGGTCTGTTGTTCGGTCATATGTACCACATGGTATCTGGTCAGTTCCCCTCTCATGACCAAGTCTGTTGTTCACAGTCATATGTACCACATGGTATCTGGTCAGTTTCCCTCTCATGAACATGCCTGTTGTTCACAGTCATATGTACCACATGGTATCTGGTCAGTTTCCCTCTGATGACCAGGTCTGTTGTTCACAGTCATATGTACCACATGGTATCTGGTCAGTTTCCCTCTCATGAACAGGTCTGTTGTTCACAGTCATATGTACCACAAGATATCTGGTCATTTTCCCTCTCATGACAAGGTCTGTTGTTCACAGTCATATGTACCACATGGTATCTGGTCAGTTTTACTCTCATGACCAGGTCTGTTGTTCACAGTCATATGTACCACATGGTATCTGGTCAGTTTCCCTCTCATGACCAGGTCTGTTGTTCACAGTCATATGTACCACATGGGATTTGGTCAGTTTCCCTCTCATGACCAGGTCTGTTGTTCACAGTCATATGTACCACACGGGATTTGGTCAGTTTCCCTCTCATGACCAGGTCTGTTGTTCACAGTCATATGTACCACATGGGATTTGGTCAGTTTCCCTCTCATGACCAGGTCTGTTGTTCATAGTCATATGTACCACATGGTATCGGGTCAGTTTTCCTCTCATGACCAGGTCTGTTGTTCACAGTCATATGTACCACAATATATCTGGTCAGTTTCCCTCTCATGACCAGGTCTGTTGTTCACAGTCATATGTACCACATGGTATCTGGTCAGTTTCCCTCTCATGAACAGGTCTGTTGTTCACAGTCATATGTACCACATGGTATCTTGTCAGTTTCCCTCTCATGACCAAGTCTGTTGTTCACAGTCATATGTACCACATGGTATCTGGTCAGTTTCCCTCTCATGACCAAATCTGTTGTTCACAGTCATATGTACCACATGGTATCTTGTCAGTTTCCCTCTCATGACCAAGTCTGTTGTTCACAGTTATATGTACCACATGGTATCTGGTCAGTTTCCCTCTCATGACCAGGTCTGTTGTTCAAAGTCATATGTACCACACGGGATTTGGTCAGTTTCCCTCTCATGAACAGGTCTGTTGTTCGGTCATATGTACCAGATGGTATCTGGTCAGTTTTCCTCTCATGACCAGGTCTGTTGTTTACAGTCATATGTACCGCAAGATATCTGGTCATTTTCCCTCTCATGACCAGGTCTGTTGTTCACAGTCATATATACCACATGGTATCCGGTCAGTTTCCCTCTCATGACCAGGTCTGTTGTTCACAGTCATATGTACCACATGGTATCTGGTCATTTTCCCTCTCATGACCAGGTCTGTTGTTTACAGTCATATTTACCACATGGTATCTGGTCATTTTCCCTCTCATGACCAGGTCTGTTGTTCACAGTCATATGTACCACATGGTATCTGGTCAGTTTTCCTCTCATGACCAGGTCTGTTGTTCACAGTCATATGTACCACATGGTATCTGGTCAGTTTCCCTCTCATGACCAGGTCTGTTGTTCACAGTCATATGTACCACATGGGATTTGGTCAGTTTCCCTCTCATGACCAGGTCTGTTGTTCACAGTCATATGTACCACATGGGATTTGGTCAGTTTTCCTCTCATGACCAGATCTGTTGTTCACAGTCATATGTACCACATGGTATCTGGTCAGTTTTCCTCTCATGACCAGGTCTGTTTTTCAAAGTCATATGTACCACAGGATATCTGGTCAGTTTCCCTCTCATGATCAGGTCTGTTGTTCACAGCCATATATACCACAAGGTATCTGGTCATTTTCCCTCTCATGACCAGGTCTGTTGTTCACAGTCATATGTACCACATGGTATCTGGTCAGTTTCCCTCTCATGACCAAGTCTGTTGTTCACAGTCATATGTACCACATGGTATCTGGTCAGTTTCCTTCTCATGACCAAGTCTGTTGTTCACAGTCTTATGTACCACATGGTATCCGGTCAGTTTCCCTTTCATGACAAGGTCTGTTGTTCACAGTCACATCTACCACATGGTATCTGGTCAGTTTCCCTGTCATGACCAAGTCTGTTGTTCACAGTCATATGTACCACATAGTATCTGGTCAGTTTCCCTCTCATGACCAAGTCTGTTGTTCAAAGTCATATGTACCACATGGTATCCGGTCAGTTTCCCTCTCATGACCAAGTCTGTTGTTCACAGTCATATGTAACACATGGTATCTGGTCAGTTTCCTTCTCATGACAAAATCTGTTGTTCACAGTCATATGTACCACATGGTATCTGGTCAGTTTCCCTCCCATGACCAGGTCTGTTGTTCACAGTCACATCTACCACATGGTATCTGGTCAGTTTCCCTGTCATGACCAAGTCTGTTGTTGACAGACATATGCACCACATGGTATCTGGTCAGTTTCCCTCTCATGACCAGGTCTGTTGTTCGAAGTCATATGTACCACATGATATCTGGTCAGTTTCCCTGTCATGACCAGGTCTGTTGTTCACAGTCATATGTACCACACGGTATCTGGTCAGTTTCCCTCTTATGACCAGGTCTGTTGTTCGTAGTCATATGTACCACATGGTATCTGGTCAGTTTCCCTCTCATGAACAGGTCTGTTGTTCACAGTCATATGTACCACATGGTATCTGGTCAGTTTCCCTCTCATGACCAGGTCTGTTGTTCACAGTCATATGTACCACATGGTATCTGGTCAGTTTCCCTCTCATGAACAGGTCTGTTGTTCACAGTCATATGTACCACATGGTATCTGGTCAGTTTCCCTCTCATGACCAGGTCTGTTGTTCACAGTCATATGTACCACATGGGATTTGGTCAGTTTCCCTCTCATGACCAGGTCTGTTGTTCACAGTCATATGTACCACATGGGATTTGGTCAGTTTCCCTCTCATGACCAGGTCTGTTGTTCACAGTCATATGTACCACATGGGATTTGGTCAGTTTCCCTCTCATGACCAGGTCTGTTGTTCATAGTCATATGTACCACATGGTATCGGGTCAGTTTTCCTCTCATGACCAGGTCTGTTGTTCACAGTCATATGTACCACAAGATATCTGGTCAGTTTCCCTCTCATGACCAGGTCTGTTGTTCACAGTCATATGTACCACATGGTATCTGGTCAGTTTCCCTCTCATGAACAGGTCTGTTGTTCACAGTCATATGTACCACATGGTATCTTGTCAGTTTCCCTCTCATGACCAAGTCTGTTGTTCACAGTCATATGTACCACATGGTATCTGGTCAGTTTCCCTCTCATGACCAAATCTGTTGTTCACAGTCATATGTACCACATGGTATCTTGTCAGTTTCCCTCTCATGACCAAGTCTGTTGTTCACAGTTATATGTACCACATGGTATCTGGTCAGTTTCCCTCTCATGACCAGGTCTGTTGTTCAAAGTCATATGTACCACACGGGATTTGGTCAGTTTCCCTCTCATGAACAGGTCTGTTGTTCGGTCATATGTACCAGATGGTATCTGGTCAGTTTTCCTCTCATGACCAGGTCTGTTGTTTACAGTCATATGTACCGCAAGATATCTGGTCATTTTCCCTCTCATGACCAGGTCTGTTGTTCACAGTCATATATACCACATGGTATCCGGTCAGTTTCCCTCTCATGACCATGTCTGTTGTTTACAGTCATATTTACCACATGGTATCTGGTCATTTTCCCTCTCATGACCAGGTCTGTTGTTCACAGTCATATGTACCACATGGTATCTGGTCAGTTTTCCTCTCATGACCAGGTCTGTTGTTCACAGTCATATGTACCACATGGTATCTGGTCAGTTTCCCTCTCATGACCAGGTCTGTTGTTCACAGTCATATGTACCACATGGGATTTGGTCAGTTTCCCTCTCATGACCAGGTCTGTTGTTCACAGTCATATGTACCACATGGGATTTGGTCAGTTTTCCTCTCATGACCAGATCTGTTGTTCACAGTCATATGTACCACATGGTATCCGGTCAGTTTTCCTCTCATGACCAGGTCTGTTTTTCAAAGTCATATGTACCACAGGATATCTGGTCAGTTTCCCTCTCATGATCAGGTCTGTTGTTCACAGCCATATATACCACAAGGTATCTGGTCATTTTCCCTCTCATGACCAGGTCTGTTGTTCACAGTCATATGTACCACATGGTATCTGGTCAGTTTCCCTCTCATGACCAAGTCTGTTGTTCACAGTCATATGTACCACATGGTATCTGGTCAGTTTCCTTCTCATGACCAAGTCTGTTGTTCACAGTCTTATGTACCACATGGTATCCGGTCAGTTTCCCTTTCATGACAAGGTCTGTTGTTCACAGTCACATCTACCACATGGTATCTGGTCAGTTTCCCTGTCATGACCAAGTCTGTTGTTCACAGTCATATGTACCACATAGTATCTGGTCAGTTTCCCTCTCATGACCAAGTCTGTTGTTCAAAGTCATATGTACCACATGGTATCCGGTCAGTTTCCCTCTCATGACCAAGTCTGTTGTTCACAGTCATATGTAACACATGGTATCTGGTCAGTTTCCTTCTCATGACAAAATCTGTTGTTCACAGTCATATGTACCACATGGTATCTGGTCAGTTTCCCTCCCATGACCAGGTCTGTTGTTCACAGTCACATCTACCACATGGTATCTGGTCAGTTTCCCTGTCATGACCAAGTCTGTTGTTGACAGACATATGCACCACATGGTATCTGGTCAGTTTCCCTCTCATGACCAGGTCTGTTGTTCGAAGTCATATGTACCACATGATATCTGGTCAGTTTCCCTGTCATGACCAGGTCTGTTGTTCACAGTCATATGTACCACACGGTATCTGGTCAGTTTCCCTCTTATGACCAGGTCTGTTGTTCGTAGTCATATGTACCACATGGTATCTGGTCAGTTTCCCTCTCATGAACAGGTCTGTTGTTCACAGTCATATGTACCACATGGTATCTGGTCAGTTTCCCTCTCATGACCAGGTCTGTTGTTTACAGTCATATTTACCACAAGATATCTGGTCATTTCCCTCTCATGACCAGGTCTGTTGTTCACAGTCATATGTACCACATGGTATCTGGTCAGTTTTCCTCTCATGACCAGGTCTGTTGTTCACAGTCATATGTACCACATGGTATCTGGTCAGTTTCCCTCTCATGACCAAGTCTGTTGTTCACAGTCATATTTACCACAAGGTATCTGGTCATTTTCCCTCTCATGACCAGGTCTGTTGTTCACAGTCATATGTACCACATGGTATTTGGTCAGTTTTCCTCTCATGACCAGGTCTGTTGTTCACAGTCATATGTACCACATGGTTTCTGGTCAGTTTCCCTCTCATGACCAGGTCTGTTGTTCACTGTCATATGTACCACATGGGGTTTGGTCAGTTTCCCTCTCATGAACATGTCTGTTGTTCACAGTCATATGTACCACATGGTATCTGGTCAGTTTCACTCTGATGACCAGGTCTGTTGTTCACAGTCATATGTACCACATGGTATCTGGTCAGTTTCCCTCTCATGAACAGGTCTGTTGTTCACAGTCATATGTACCACAAGATATCTGGTCATTTTCCCTCTCATGACAAGGTCTGTTGTTCACAGTCATATGTACCACATGGTATCTGGTCAGTTTTCCTCTCATGACCAGGTCTGTTGTTCACAGTCATATGTACCACATGGTATCTGGTCAGTTTCCCTCTCATGCCCAGGTCTGTTGTTCACAGTCATATGTACCACATGGGATTTGGTCAGTTTCCCTCTCATGACCAGGTCTGTTGTTCACAGTCATATGTACCACAAGATATCTGGTCAGTTTCCCTCTCATGACCAGGTCTGTTGTTCACAGTCATATGTACCACATGGTATCTGGTCAGTTTCCCTCTCATGAACAGGTCTGTCTGTCAGAGTCATATGTACCACATGGTATCTGGTCAGTTTCCCTCTCATGAACATGTCTGTTGTTCACAGTCATATGTACCACATGGTATCTGGTCAGTTTCCCTCTCGTGACCAGGTCTGTTGTCCACTGTCATATGTACCACATGGTATCTGGTCAGTTTTCCTCTCATGACCAGGTCTGTTGTTTACAGTCATATTTACCACAAGATATCTGGTCATTTTCCCTCTCATGACCAGGTCTGTTGTTCACAGTCATATGTAACACATGGTATCTGGTCAGTTTTCCTCTCATGACCAGGTCTGTTGTTCACTGTCATATGTACCACATGGTATCTGGTCAGTTCCCCTCTCATGACCAAGTCTGTTGTTCACAGTCATATGTACCACATGGTATCTGGTCAGTTTCCCTCTCATGAACATGCCTGTTGTTCACAGTCATATCTACCACATGGTATCTGGTCAGTTTCCCTCTGATGACCAGGTCTGTTGTTCACAGTCATATGTACCACATGGTATCTGGTCAGTTTCCCTCTCATGAACAGGTCTGTTGTTCACAGTCATATGTACCACAAGATATCTGGTCATTTTCCCTCTCATGACAAGGTCTGTTGTTCACAGTCATATGTACCACATGGTATCTGGTCAGTTTTACTCTCATGACCAGGTCTGTTGTTCACAGTCATATGTACCACATGGTATCTGGTCAGTTTCCCTCTCATGACCAGGTCTGTTGTTCACAGTCATATGTACCACATGGGATTTGGTCAGTTTCCCTCTCATGACCAGGTCTGTTGTTCACAGTCATATGTACCACATGGGATTTGGTCAGTTTCCCTCTCATGACCAGGTCTGTTGTTCACAGTCATATGTACCACATGGGATTTGGTCAGTTTCCCTCTCATGACCAGGTCTGTTGTTCATAGTCATATGTACCACATGGTATCGGGTCAGTTTTCCTCTCATGACCAGGTCTGTTGTTCACAGTCATATGTACCACAAGATATCTGGTCAGTTTCCCTCTCATGACCAGGTCTGTTGTTCACAGTCATATGTACCACATGGTATCTGGTCAGTTTCCCTCTCATGAACAGGTCTGTTGTTCACAGTCATATGTACCACATGGTATCTTGTCAGTTTCCCTCTCATGACCAAGTCTGTTGTTCACAGTCATATGTACCACATGGTATCTTGTCAGTTTCCCTCTCATGACCAAGTCTGTTGTTCACAGTTATATGTACCACATGGTATCTGGTCAGTTTCCCTCTCATGACCAGGTCTGTTGTTCAAAGTCATATGTACCACACGGGATTTGGTCAGTTTCCCTCTCATGAACAGGTCTGTTGTTCGGTCATATGTACCAGATGGTATCTGGGCAGTTTTCCTCTCATGACCAGGTCTGTTGTTTACAGTCATATGTACCGCAAGATATCTGGTCATTTTCCCTCTCATGACCAGGTCTGTTGTTCACAGTCATATATACCACATGGTATCCGCTCAGTTTCCCTCTCATGACCATGTCTGTTGTTTACAGTCATATTTACCACATGGTATCTGGTCATTTTCCCTCTCATGACCAGGTCTGTTGTTCACAGTCATATGTACCACATGGTATCTGGTCAGTTTTCCTCTCATGAGCAGGTCTGTTGTTCACAGTCATATGTACCACATGGTATCTGGTCAGTTTCCCTCTCATGACCAGGTCTGTTGTTCACAGTCATATGTACCACATGGGATTTGGTCAGTTTCCCTCTCATGACCAGGTCTGGTGTTCACAGTCATATGTACCACATGGGATTTGGTCAGTTTTCCTCTCATGACCTGGTCTGTTGTTCACATTCATATGTACCACATGGTATCTGGTCAGTTTTCCTCTCATGACCAGGTCTGTTTTTCAAAGTCATATGTACCACAGGATATCTGGTCAGTTTCCCTCTCATGATCAGGTCTGTTGTTCACAGCCATATATACCACAAGGTATCTGGTCATTTTCCCTCTCATGACCAGGTCTGTTGTTCACAGTCATATGTACCACATGGTATCTGGTCAGTTTCCTTCTCATGACCAAGTCTGTTGTTCACAGTCTTATGTACCACATGGTATCCGGTCAGTTTCCCTTTCATGACAAGGTCTGTTGTTCACAGTCACATCTACCACATGGTATCTGGTCAGTTTCCCTGTCATGACCAAGTCTGTTGTTCACAGTCATATGTACCACATAGTATCTGGTCAGTTTCCCTCTCATGACCAAGTCTGTTGTTCAAAGTCATATGTACCACATGGTATCTGGTCAGTTTCCCTCTCAGGAACAGGTCTGTTGTTCGAAGTCATATGTACCACATGGTATCCGGTCAGTTTCCCTCTCATGACCAAGTCTGTTGTTCACAGTCATATGTAACACATGGTATCTGGTCAGTTTCCTTCTCATGACCAAGTCTGTTGTTCACAGTCATATGTACCACATGGTATCTGGTCAGTTTCCCTCTCATGACCAGGTCTGTTGTTCACAGTCACATCTACCACATGGTATCTGGTCAGTTTCCCTGTCATGACCAAGTCTGTTGTTGACAGTCATATGCACCACATGGTATCTGGTCAGTTTCCCTCTCATGACCAGGTCTGTTGTTCGAAGTCATATGTACCACATGATATCTGGTCAGTTTCCCTGTCATGACCAGGTCTGTTGTTCACAGTCATATGTACCACACGGTATCTGGTCAGTTTCCCTCTTATGACCAGGTCTGTTGTTCGTAGTCATATGTACCAAATGGTATCTGGTCAGTTTCCCTCTCATGAACAGGTCTGTTGTTCACAGTCATATGTACCACATGGTATCTGGTCAGTTTCCCTCTCATGACCAGGTCTGTTGTTTACAGTCATATTTACCACAAGATATCTGGTCATTTCCCTCTCATGACCAGGTCTGTTGTTCACAGTCATATGTACCACATGGTATCTGGTCAGTTTTCCTCTCATGACCAGGTCTGTTGTTCACAGTCATATGTACCACATGGTATCTGGTCAGTTTCCCTCTCATGACCAAGTCTGTTGTTCACAGTCATATTTACCACAAGGTATCTGGTCATTTTCCCTCTCATGACAAGGTCTGTTGTTCACAGTCATATGTACCACATGGTATCTGGTCAGTTTTCCTCTCATGACCAGGTCTGTTGTTCACAGTCATATGTACCACATGGTATCTGGTCAGTTTCCCTCTCATGCCCAGGTCTGTTGTTCACAGTCATATGTACCACATGGGATTTGGTCAGTTTCCCTCTCATGACCAGGTCTGTTGTTCACAGTCATATGTACCACATGGTATCTGGTCAGTTTCCCTCTCATGAACAGGTCTGTCTTTCAGAGTCATATGTACCACATGGTATCTGGTCAGTTTCCCTCTCATGAACATGTCTGTTGTTCACAGTCATATGTACCACATGGTATCTGGTCAGTTTCCCTCTCGTGACCAGGTCTGTTGTCCACTGTCATATGTACCACATGGTATCTGGTCAGTTTTCCTCTCATGACCAGGTCTGTTGTTTACAGTCATATTTACCACAAGATATCTGGTCAGTTTCCCTGTCATGACCAGGTCTGTTGTTCACAGTCATATGTACCACACGGTATCTGGTCAGTTTCCCTCTTATGACCAGGTCTGTTGTTCGTAGTCATATGTACCACATGGTATCTGGTCAGTTTCCCTCTCATGAACAGGTCTGTTGTTCACAGTCATATGTACCACATGGTATCTGGTCAGTTTCCCTCTCATGACCAGGTCTGTTGTTCACAGTCATATGTACCACATGGTATCTGGTCAGTTTCCCTCTCATGAACAGGTCTGTTGTTCACAGTCATATGTACCACATGGTATCTGGTCAGTTTCCCTCTCATGACCAGGTCTGTTGTTCACAGTCATATGTACCACATGGGATTTGGTCAGTTTCCCTCTCATGACCAGGTCTGTTGTTCACAGTCATATGTACCACATGGGATTTGGTCAGTTTCCCTCTCATGACCAGGTCTGTTGTTCACAGTCATATGTACCACATGGGATTTGGTCAGTTTCCCTCTCATGACCAGGTCTGTTGTTCATAGTCATATGTACCACATGGTATCGGGTCAGTTTTCCTCTCATGACCAGGTCTGTTGTTCACAGTCATATGTACCACAAGATATCTGGTCAGTTTCCCTCTCATGACCAGGTCTGTTGTTCACAGTCATATGTACCACATGGTATCTGGTCAGTTTCCCTCTCATGAACAGGTCTGTTGTTCACAGTCATATGTACCACATGGTATCTTGTCAGTTTCCCTCTCATGACCAAGTCTGTTGTTCACAGTCATATGTACCACATGGTATCTGGTCAGTTTCCCTCTCATGACCAAATCTGTTGTTCACAGTCATATGTACCACATGGTATCTTGTCAGTTTCCCTCTCATGACCAAGTCTGTTGTTCACAGTTATATGTACCACATGGTATCTGGTCAGTTTCCCTCTCATGACCAGGTCTGTTGTTCAAAGTCATATGTACCACACGGGATTTGGTCAGTTTCCCTCTCATGAACAGGTCTGTTGTTCGGTCATATGTACCAGATGGTATCTGGTCAGTTTTCCTCTCATGACCAGGTCTGTTGTTTACAGTCATATGTACCGCAAGATATCTGGTCATTTTCCCTCTCATGACCAGGTCTGTTGTTCACAGTCATATATACCACATGGTATCCGGTCAGTTTCCCTCTCATGACCATGTCTGTTGTTTACAGTCATATTTACCACATGGTATCTGGTCATTTTCCCTTTCATGACCAGGTCTGTTGTTCACAGTCATATGTACCACATGGTATCTGGTCAGTTTTCCTCTCATGACCAGGTCTGTTGTTCACAGTCATATGTACCACATGGTATCTGGTCAGTTTCCCTCTCATGACCAGGTCTGTTGTTCACAGTCATATGTACCACATGGGATTTGGTCAGTTTCCCTCTCATGACCAGGTCTGTTGTTCACAGTCATATGTACCACATGGGATTTGGTCAGTTTTCCTCTCATGACCAGATCTGTTGTTCACAGTCATATGTACCACATGGTATCCGGTCAGTTTTCCTCTCATGACCAGGTCTGTTTTTCAAAGTCATATGTACCACAGGATATCTGGTCAGTTTCCCTCTCATGATCAGGTCTGTTGTTCACAGCCATATATACCACAAGGTATCTGGTCATTTTCCCTCTCATGACCAGGTCTGTTGTTCACAGTCATATGTACCACATGGTATCTGGTCAGTTTCCCTCTCATGACCAAGTCTGTTGTTCACAGTCATATGTACCACATGGTATCTGGTCAGTTTCCTTCTCATGACCAAGTCTGTTGTTCACAGTCTTATGTACCACATGGTATCCGGTCAGTTTCCCTTTCATGACAAGGTCTGTTGTTCACAGTCACATCTACCACATGGTATCTGGTCAGTTTCCCTGTCATGACCAAGTCTGTTGTTCACAGTCATATGTACCACATAGTATCTGGTCAGTTTCCCTCTCATGACCAAGTCTGTTGTTCAAAGTCATATGTACCACATGGTATCCGGTCAGTTTCCCTCTCATGACCAAGTCTGTTGTTCACAGTCATATGTAACACATGGTATCTGGTCAGTTTCCTTCTCATGACAAAATCTGTTGTTCACAGTCATATGTACCACATGGTATCTGGTCAGTTTCCCTCCCATGACCAGGTCTGTTGTTCACAGTCACATCTACCACATGGTATCTGGTCAGTTTCCCTGTCATGACCAAGTCTGTTGTTGACAGACATATGCACCACATGGTATCTGGTCAGTTTCCCTCTCATGACCAGGTCTGTTGTTCGAAGTCATATGTACCACATGATATCTGGTCAGTTTCCCTGTCATGACCAGGTCTGTTGTTCACAGTCATATGTACCACACGGTATCTGGTCAGTTTCCCTCTTATGACCAGGTCTGTTGTTCGTAGTCATATGTACCACATGGTATCTGGTCAGTTTCCCTCTCATGAACAGGTCTGTTGTTCACAGTCATATGTACCACATGGTATCTGGTCAGTTTCCCTCTCATGACCAGGTCTGTTGTTTACAGTCATATTTACCACAAGATATCTGGTCATTTCCCTCTCATGACCAGGTCTGTTGTTCACAGTCATATGTACCACATGGTATCTGGTCAGTTTTCCTCTCATGACCAGGTCTGTTGTTCACAGTCATATGTACCACATGGTATCTGGTCAGTTTCCCTCTCATGACCAAGTCTGTTGTTCACAGTCATATTTACCACAAGGTATCTGGTCATTTTCCCTCTCATGACCAGGTCTGTTGTTCACAGTCATATGTACCACATGGTATTTGGTCAGTTTTCCTCTCATGACCAGGTCTGTTGTTCACAGTCATATGTACCACATGGTTTCTGGTCAGTTTCCCTCTCATGACCAGGTCTGTTGTTCACTGTCATATGTACCACATGGGGTTTGGTCAGTTTCCCTCTCATGAACATGTCTGTTGTTCACAGTCATATGTACCACATGGTATCTGGTCAGTTTCACTCTGATGACCAGGTCTGTTGTTAACAGTCATATGTACCACATGGTATCTGGTCAGTTTCCCTCTCATGAACAGGTCTGTTGTTCACAGTCATATGTACCACAAGATATCTGGTCATTTTCCCTCTCATGACAAGGTCTGTTGTTCACAGTCATATGTACCACATGGTATATGGTCAGTTTTCCTCTCATGACCAGGTCTGTTGTTCACAGTCATATGTACCACATGGTATCTGGTCAGTTTCCCTCTCATGCCCAGGTCTGTTGTTCACAGTCATATGTACCACATGGGATTTGGTCAGTTTCCCTCTCATGACCAGGTCTGTTGTTCACAGTCATATGTACCACAAGATATCTGGTCAGTTTCCCTCTCATGACCAGGTCTGTTGTTCACAGTCATATGTACCACATGGTATCTGGTCAGTTTCCCTCTCATGAACAGGTCTGTCTGTCAGAGTCATATGTACCACATGGTATCTGGTCAGTTTCCCTCTCATGAACATGTCTGTTGTTCACAGTCATATGTACCACATGGTATCTGGTCAGTTTCCCTCTCGTGACCAGGTCTGTTGTCCACTGTCATATGTACCACATGGTATCTGGTCAGTTTTCCTCTCATGACCAGGTCTGTTGTTTACAGTCATATTTACCACAAGATATCTGGTCAGTTTTCCTCTCATGACCAGGTCTGTTGTTCACAGTCATATGTAACACATGGTATCTGGTCAGTTTTCCTCTCATGACCAGGTCTGTTGTTCACTGTCATATGTACCACATGGTATCTGGTCAGTTCCCCTCTCATGACCAAGTCTGTTGTTCACAGTCATATGTACCACATGGTATCTGGTCAGTTTCCCTCTCATGAACATGCCTGTTGTTCACAGTCATATGTACCACATGGTATCTGGTCAGTTTCCCTCTGATGACCAGGTCTGTTGTTCACAGTCATATGTACCACATGGTATCTGGTCAGTTTCCCTCTCATGAACAGGTCTGTTGTTCACAGTCATATGTACCACAAGATATCTGGTCATTTTCCCTCTCATGACAAGGTCTGTTGTTCACAGTCATATGTACCACATGGTATCTGGTCAGTTTTACTCTCATGACCAGGTCTGTTGTTCACAGTCATATGTACCACATGGTATCTGGTCAGTTTCCCTCTCATGACCAGGTCTGTTGTTCACAGTCATATGTACCACATGGGATTTGGTCAGTTTCCCTCTCATGACCAGGTCTGTTGTTCACAGTCATATGTACCACATGGGATTTGGTCAGTTTCCCTCTCATGACCAGGTCTGTTGTTCACAGTCATATGTACCACATGGGATTTGGTCAGTTTCCCTCTCATGACCAGGTCTGTTGTTCATAGTCATATGTACCACATGGTATCGGGTCAGTTTTCCTCTCATGACCAGGTCTGTTGTTCACAGTCATATGTACCACAAGATATCTGGTCAGTTTCCCTCTCATGACCAGGTCTGTTGTTCACAGTCATATGTACCACATGGTATCTGGTCAGTTTCCCTCTCATGAACAGGTCTGTTGTTCACAGTCATATGTACCACATGGTATCTTGTCAGTTTCCCTCTCATGACCAAGTCTGTTGTTCACAGTCATATGTACCACATGGTATCTTGTCAGTTTCCCTCTCATGACCAAGTCTGTTGTTCACAGTTATATGTACCACATGGTATCTGGTCAGTTTCCCTCTCATGACCAGGTCTGTTGTTCAAAGTCATATGTACCACACGGGATTTGGTCAGTTTCCCTCTCATGAACAGGTCTGTTGTTCGGTCATATGTACCAGATGGTATCTGGGCAGTTTTCCTCTCATGACCAGGTCTGTTGTTTACAGTCATATGTACCGCAAGATATCTGGTCATTTTCCCTCTCATGACCAGGTCTGTTGTTCACAGTCATATATACCACATGGTATCCGCTCAGTTTCCCTCTCATGACCATGTCTGTTGTTTACAGTCATATTTACCACATGGTATCTGGTCATTTTCCCTCTCATGACCAGGTCTGTTGTTCACAGTCATATGTACCACATGGTATCTGGTCAGTTTTCCTCTCATGAGCAGGTCTGTTGTTCACAGTCATATGTACCACATGGTATCTGGTCAGTTTCCCTCTCATGACCAGGTCTGTTGTTCACAGTCATATGTACCACATGGGATTTGGTCAGTTTCCCTCTCATGACCAGGTCTGGTGTTCACAGTCATATGTACCACATGGGATTTGGTCAGTTTTCCTCTCATGACCTGGTCTGTTGTTCACATTCATATGTACCACATGGTATCTGGTCAGTTTTCCTCTCATGACCAGGTCTGTTTTTCAAAGTCATATGTACCACAGGATATCTGGTCAGTTTCCCTCTCATGATCAGGTCTGTTGTTCACAGCCATATATACCACAAGGTATCTGGTCATTTTCCCTCTCATGACCAGGTCTGTTGTTCACAGTCATATGTACCACATGGTATCTGGTCAGTTTCCTTCTCATGACCAAGTCTGTTGTTCACAGTCTTATGTACCACATGGTATCCGGTCAGTTTCCCTTTCATGACAAGGTCTGTTGTTCACAGTCACATCTACCACATGGTATCTGGTCAGTTTCCCTGTCATGACCAAGTCTGTTGTTCACAGTCATATGTACCACATAGTATCTGGTCAGTTTCCCTCTCATGACCAAGTCTGTTGTTCAAAGTCATATGTACCACATGGTATCTGGTCAGTTTCCCTCTCAGGAACAGGTCTGTTGTTCGAAGTCATATGTACCACATGGTATCCGGTCAGTTTCCCTCTCATGACCAAGTCTGTTGTTCACAGTCATATGTAACACATGGTATCTGGTCAGTTTCCTTCTCATGACCAAGTCTGTTGTTCACAGTCATATGTACCACATGGTATCTGGTCAGTTTCCCTCTCATGACCAGGTCTGTTGTTCACAGTCACATCTACCACATGGTATCTGGTCAGTTTCCCTGTCATGACCAAGTCTGTTGTTGACAGTCATATGCACCACATGGTATCTGGTCAGTTTCCCTCTCATGACCAGGTCTGTTGTTCGAAGTCATATGTACCACATGATATCTGGTCAGTTTCCCTGTCATGACCAGGTCTGTTGTTCACAGTCATATGTACCACACGGTATCTGGTCAGTTTCCCTCTTATGACCAGGTCTGTTGTTCGTAGTCATATGTACCAAATGGTATCTGGTCAGTTTCCCTCTCATGAACAGGTCTGTTGTTCACAGTCATATGTACCACATGGTATCTGGTCAGTTTCCCTCTCATGACCAGGTCTGTTGTTTACAGTCATATTTACCACAAGATATCTGGTCATTTCCCTCTCATGACCAGGTCTGTTGTTCACAGTCATATGTACCACATGGTATCTGGTCAGTTTTCCTCTCATGACCAGGTCTGTTGTTCACAGTCATATGTACCACATGGTATCTGGTCAGTTTCCCTCTCATGACCAAGTCTGTTGTTCACAGTCATATTTACCACAAGGTATCTGGTCATTTTCCCTCTCATGACAAGGTCTGTTGTTCACAGTCATATGTACCACATGGTATCTGGTCAGTTTTCCTCTCATGACCAGGTCTGTTGTTCACAGTCATATGTACCACATGGTATCTGGTCAGTTTCCCTCTCATGCCCAGGTCTGTTGTTCACAGTCATATGTACCACATGGGATTTGGTCAGTTTCCCTCTCATGACCAGGTCTGTTGTTCACAGTCATATGTACCACATGGTATCTGGTCAGTTTCCCTCTCATGAACAGGTCTGTCTTTCAGAGTCATATGTACCACATGGTATCTGGTCAGTTTCCCTCTCATGAACATGTCTGTTGTTCACAGTCATATGTACCACATGGTATCTGGTCAGTTTCCCTCTCGTGACCAGGTCTGTTGTCCACTGTCATATGTACCACATGGTATCTGGTCAGTTTTCCTCTCATGACCAGGTCTGTTGTTTACAGTCATATTTACCACAAGATATCTGGTCATTTTCCCTCTCATGACCAGGTCTGTTGTTCACAGTCATATGTACCACATGGTATCTGGTCAGTTTTCCTCTCATGACCAGGTCTGTTGTTCACTGTCATATTTACCACAAGGTATCTGGTCATTTTCCCTCTCATGACCAGGTCTGTTGTTCACAGTCATATGTACCACATGGTATCTGGTCAATTTTCCTCTCATGACCAGGTCTGTTGTTCACAGTCATATGTACCACATGGTATCTGGTCAGTTTCCCTCTCATGACCAGGTCTGTTGTTCACAGTCACATCTACCACATGGTATCTGGTCAGTTTCCCTGTCATGACCAAGTCTGTTGTTGACAGTCATATGCACCACATGGTATCTGGTCAGTTTCCCTCTCATGACCAGGTCTGGTGTTCACAGTCATATGTACCACATGGGATTTGGTCAGTTTTCCTCTCATGACCTGGTCTGTTGTTCACATTCATATGTACCACATGGTATCTGGTCAGTTTTCCTCTCATGACCAGGTCTGTTTTTCAAAGTCATATGTACCACAGGATATCTGGTCAGTTTCCCTCTCATGATCAGGTCTGTTGTTCACAGCCATATATACCACAAGGTATCTGGTCATTTTCCCTCTCATGACCAGGTCTGTTGTTCACAGTCATATGTACCACATGGTATCTGGTCAGTTTCCTTCTCATGACCAAGTCTGTTGTTCACAGTCTTATGTACCACATGGTATCCGGTCAGTTTCCCTTTCATGACAAGGTCTGTTGTTCACAGTCACATCTACCACATGGTATCTGGTCAGTTTCCCTGTCATGACCAAGTCTGTTGTTCACAGTCATATGTACCACATAGTATCTGGTCAGTTTCCCTCTCATGACCAAGTCTGTTGTTCAAAGTCATATGTACCACATGGTATCTGGTCAGTTTCCCTCTCAGGAACAGGTCTGTTGTTCGAAGTCATATGTACCACATGGTATCCGGTCAGTTTCCCTCTCATGACCAAGTCTGTTGTTCACAGTCATATGTAACACATGGTATCTGGTCAGTTTCCTTCTCATGACCAAGTCTGTTGTTCACAGTCATATGTACCACATGGTATCTGGTCAGTTTCCCTCTCATGACCAGGTCTGTTGTTCACAGTCACATCTACCACATGGTATCTGGTCAGTTTCCCTGTCATGACCAAGTCTGTTGTTGACAGTCATATGCACCACATGGTATCTGGTCAGTTTCCCTCTCATGACCAGGTCTGTTGTTCGAAGTCATATGTACCACATGATATCTGGTCAGTTTCCCTGTCATGACCAGGTCTGTTGTTCACAGTCATATGTACCACACGGTATCTGGTCAGTTTCCCTCTTATGACCAGGTCTGTTGTTCGTAGTCATATGTACCAAATGGTATCTGGTCAGTTTCCCTCTCATGAACAGGTCTGTTGTTCACAGTCATATGTACCACATGGTATCTGGTCAGTTTCCCTCTCATGACCAGGTCTGTTGTTTACAGTCATATTTACCACAAGATATCTGGTCATTTCCCTCTCATGACCAGGTCTGTTGTTCACAGTCATATGTACCACATGGTATCTGGTCAGTTTTCCTCTCATGACCAGGTCTGTTGTTCACAGTCATATGTACCACATGGTATCTGGTCAGTTTCCCTCTCATGACCAAGTCTGTTGTTCACAGTCATATTTACCACAAGGTATCTGGTCATTTTCCCTCTCATGACAAGGTCTGTTGTTCACAGTCATATGTACCACATGGTATCTGGTCAGTTTTCCTCTCATGACCAGGTCTGTTGTTCACAGTCATATGTACCACATGGTATCTGGTCAGTTTCCCTCTCATGCCCAGGTCTGTTGTTCACAGTCATATGTACCACATGGGATTTGGTCAGTTTCCCTCTCATGACCAGGTCTGTTGTTCACAGTCATATGTACCACATGGTATCTGGTCAGTTTCCCTCTCATGAACAGGTCTGTCTTTCAGAGTCATATGTACCACATGGTATCTGGTCAGTTTCCCTCTCATGAACATGTCTGTTGTTCACAGTCATATGTACCACATGGTATCTGGTCAGTTTCCCTCTCGTGACCAGGTCTGTTGTCCACTGTCATATGTACCACATGGTATCTGGTCAGTTTTCCTCTCATGACCAGGTCTGTTGTTTACAGTCATATTTACCACAAGATATCTGGTCATTTTCCCTCTCATGACCAGGTCTGTTGTTCACAGTCATATGTACCACATGGTATCTGGTCAGTTTTCCTCTCATGACCAGGTCTGTTGTTCACTGTCATATTTACCACAAGGTATCTGGTCATTTTCCCTCTCATGACCAGGTCTGTTGTTCACAGTCATATGTACCACATGGTATCTGGTCAATTTTCCTCTCATGACCAGGTCTGTTGTTCACAGTCATATGTACCACATGGTATCTGGTCAGTTTCCCTCTCATGACCAGGTCTGTTGTTCACAGTCACATCTACCACATGGTATCTGGTCAGTTTCCCTGTCATGACCAAGTCTGTTGTTGACAGTCATATGCACCACATGGTATCTGGTCAGTTTCCCTCTCATGACCAGGTCTGTTGTTCGAAGTCATATGTACCACATGATATCTGGTCAGTTTCCCTGTCATGACCAGGTCTGTTGTTCACAGTCATATGTACCACACGGTATCTGGTCAGTTTCCCTCTCATGACCAGGTCTGTTGTTTACAGTCATATTTACCACAAGATATCTGGTCATTTCCCTCTCATGACCAGGTCTGTTGTTCACAGTCATATGTACCACATGGTATCTGGTCAGTTTTCCTCTCATGACCAGGTCTGTTGTTCACAGTCATATGTACCACATGGTATCTGGTCAGTTTCCCTCTCATGACCAAGTCTGTTGTTCACAGTCATATTTACCACAAGGTATCTGGTCATTTTCCCTCTCATGACCAGGTCTGTTGTTCACAGTCATATGTACCACATGGTATTTGGTCAGTTTTCCTCTCATGACCAGGTCTGTTGTTCACAGTCATATGTACCACATGGTTTCTGGTCAGTTTCCCTCTCATGACCAGGTCTGTTGTTCACTGTCATATGTACCACATGGGGTTTGGTCATTTTCCCTCTCATGACCAGGTCTGTTGTTCACAGTCATATGTACCACATGGTATCTGGTCAATTTTCCTCTCATGACCAGGTCTGTTGTTCACAGTCATATGTACCACATGGTATCTGGTCATTTTCCCTCTCATGACCAGGTCTGTTGTTCACAGTCATATGTACCACATGGTATCTGGTCAGTTTTCCTCTCATGACCAGGTCTGTTGTTCACTGTCATATTTACCACAAGGTATCTGGTCATTTTCCCTCTCATGACCAGGTCTGTTGTTCACAGTCATATGTACCACATGGTATCTGGTCAATTTTCCTCTCATGACCAGGTCTGTTGTTCACAGTCATATGTACCACATGGTATCTGGTCAGTTTCCCTCTCATGACCAGGTCTGTCGTTCACTGTCATATGTACCACATGATATCTGGTTAGTTTTCCTCTCATGACCAGGTCTGTTGTTCACAGTCATATGTACCACATGGTATCTTGTCAGTTTCCCTCTCATGACCAAGTCTGTTGTTCACAGTCATATGTACCACATGGTATCTGGTCATTTTCCCTCTCATGACCAGGTCTGTCTGTCGTTCACTGTCATATGTACCACATGATATCTGGTCAGTTTCCCTCTCATGACCAGGTCTGTTGTTCACTGTCATATTTACCACAAGGTATCTGGTCATTTTCCCTCTCATGACCAGGTCTGTTGTTCACAGTCATATGTACCACATGGTATCTGGTCAGTTTCCCTCTCATGAACAGGTCTGTCTTTCAGAGTCATATGTAACACATGGTATCTGGTCAGTTTCCCTCTCATGAACAGGTCTGTTGTTCACAGTCATATGTACCACATGGTATCTGGTCAGTTTCCCTCTCATGACCAAGTCTGTTGTTCACAGTCATATGTAACACATGGTATCTTGTCAGTTTCCCTCTCATGACCAAGTCTGTTGTTCACAGTTATATGTACCACATGGTATCTGGTCAGTTTCCCTCTCATGACCAGGTCTGTTGTTCAAAGTCATATGTACCACACGGGATTTGGTCAGTTTCCCTCTCATGAACAGGTCTGTTGTTCGGTCATATGTACCAGATGGTATCTGGTCAGTTTTCCTCTCATGACCAGGTCTGTTGTTTACAGTCATATGTACCGCAAGATATCTGGTCATTTTCCCTCTCATGACCAGGTCTGTTGTTCACAGTCATATGTACCACATGGTATCTGGTCAGTTTTCCTCTCATGACCAGGTCTGTTGTTCACAGTCATATGTACCACATGGTATCCGGTCAGTTTCCCTCTCATGACCATGTCTGTTGTTTACAGTCATATTTACCACATGGTATCTGGTCATTTTCCCTCTCATGACCAGGTCTGTTGTTCACAGTCATATGTACCACATGGTATCTGGTCAGTTTTCCTCTCATGACCAGGTCTGTTGTTCACAGTCATATGTACCACATGGTATCTGGTCAGTTTCCCTCTCATGACCAGGTCTGTTGTTCACAGTCATATGTACCACATGGGATTTGGTCAGTTTCCCTCTCATGACCAGGTCTGTTGTTCACAGTCATATGTACCACATGGTATCTGGTCAGTTTCCCTCTCATGACCAGGTCTGTTGTTCACAGTCATATGTACCACATGGTATCTGGTTAGTTTCCCTCTCATGACCAAGTCTGTTGTTCACAGTCATATGTAACACATGGTATCTTGTCAGTTTCCCTCTCATGACCAAGTCTGTTGTTCACAGTTATATGTACCACATGGTATCTGGTCAGTTTCCCTCTCATGACCAGGTCTGTTGTTCAAAGTCATATGTACCACACGGGATTTGGTCAGTTTCCCTCTCATGAACAGGTCTGTTGTTCGGTCATATGTACCACATGGTATCTGGTCAGTTTCCCTCTCATGACCAAGTCTGTTGTTCACAGTCATATGTACTACATGGTATCTGGTCAGTTTCCCTCTCATGACCAGGTCTGTTGTTCACAGTCATATGTACCACATGGTATCTGGTCAGTTTCCCTCTCATGAACATGTCTGTTGTTCACAGTCATATGTACCACATGGTATCTGGTCAGTTTCCCTCTGATGACCAGGTCTGTTGTTCACAGTCATATGTACCACATGGTATCTGGTCAGTTTCCCTCTCATGAACAGGTCTGTTGTTCGGTCATATGTACCACATGGTATCTGGTCAGTTCCCCTCTCATGACCAAGTCTGTTGTTCACAGTCATATGTACCACATGGTATCTGGTCAGTTTCCCTCTCATGACCAAGTCTGTTGTTCACAGTCATATTTACCACAAGGTATCTGGTCATTTTCCCTCTCATGACCAGGTCTGTTGTTCACAGTCATATGTACCACATGGTATTTGGTCAGTTTTCCTCTCATGACCAGGTCTGTTGTTCACAGTCATATGTACCACATGGTTTCTGGTCAGTTTCCCTCTCATGACCAGGTCTGTTGTTCACTGTCATATGTACCACATGGTATCTGGTCAGTTTCCCTCTGATGACCAGGTCTGTTGTTCACAGTCATATGTACCACATGGTATCTGGTCAGTTTCCTTCTCATGAACAGGTCTGTTGTTCACAGTCATATGTACCACAAGATATCTGGTCATTTTCCCTCTCATGACAAGGTCTGTTGTTCACAGTCATATGTACCACATGGTATCTGGTCAGTTTTCCTCTCATGACCAGGTCTGTTGTTCACAGTCATATGTACCACATGGTATCTGGTCAGTTTCCCTCTCATGCCCAGGTCTGTTGTTCACAGTCATATGTACCACATGGGATTTGGTCAGTTTCCCTCTCATGACCAGGTCTGTTGTTCACAGTCATATGTACCACATGGTATCTGGTCAGTTTCCCTCTCATGAACAGGTCTGTCTTTCAGAGTCATATGTACCACATGGTATCTGGTCAGTTTCCCTCTCATGAACATGTCTGTTGTTCACAGTCATATGTACCACATGGTATCTGGTCAGTTTCCCTCTCGTGACCAGGTCTGTTGTCCACTGTCATATGTACCACATGGTATCTGGTCAGTTTTCCTCTCATGACCAGGTCTGTTGTTTACAGTCATATTTACCACAAGATATCTGGTCATTTTCCCTCTCATGACCAGGTCTGTTGTTCACAGTCATATGTACCACATGGTATCTGGTCAGTTTTCCTCTCATGACCAGGTCTGTTGTTCACTGTCATATTTACCACAAGGTATCTGGTCATTTTCCCTCTCATGACCAGGTCTGTTGTTCACAGTCATATGTACCACATGGTATCTGGTCAATTTTCCTCTCATGACCAGGTCTGTTGTTCACAGTCATATGTACCACATGGTATCTGGTCAGTTTCCCTCTCATGACCAGGTCTGTTGTTCACAGTCACATCTACCACATGGTATCTGGTCAGTTTCCCTGTCATGACCAAGTCTGTTGTTGACAGTCATATGCACCACATGGTATCTGGTCAGTTTCCCTCTCATGACCAGGTCTGTTGTTCGAAGTCATATGTACCACATGATATCTGGTCAGTTTCCCTGTCATGACCAGGTCTGTTGTTCACAGTCATATGTACCACACGGTATCTGGTCAGTTTCCCTCTCATGACCAGGTCTGTTGTTTACAGTCATATTTACCACAAGATATCTGGTCATTTCCCTCTCATGACCAGGTCTGTTGTTCACAGTCATATGTACCACATGGTATCTGGTCAGTTTTCCTCTCATGAACAGGTCTGTTGTTCACAGTCATATGTACCACATGGTATCTGGTCAGTTTCCCTCTCATGACCAAGTCTGTTGTTCACAGTCATATTTACCACAAGGTATCTGGTCATTTTCCCTCTCATGACCAGGTCTGTTGTTCACAGTCATATGTACCACATGGTATTTGGTCAGTTTTCCTCTCATGACCAGGTCTGTTGTTCACAGTCATATGTACCACATGGTTTCTGGTCAGTTTCCCTCTCATGACCAGGTCTGTTGTTCACTGTCATATGTACCACATGGGGTTTGGTCATTTTCCCTCTCATGACCAGGTCTGTTGTTCACAGTCATATGTACCACATGGTATCTGGTCAATTTTCCTCTCATGACCAGGTCTGTTGTTCACAGTCATATGTACCACATGGTATCTGGTCATTTTCCCTCTCATGACCAGGTCTGTTGTTCACAGTCATATGTACCACATGGTATCTGGTCAGTTTTCCTCTCATGACCAGGTCTGTTGTTCACTGTCATATTTACCACAAGGTATCTGGTCATTTTCCCTCTCATGACCAGGTCTGTTGTTCACAGTCATATGTACCACATGGTATCTGGTCAATTTTCCTCTCATGACCAGGTCTGTTGTTCACAGTCATATGTACCACATGGTATCTGGTCAGTTTCCCTCTCATGACCAGGTCTGTCGTTCACTGTCATATGTACCACATGATATCTGGTTAGTTTTCCTCTCATGACCAGGTCTGTTGTTCACAGTCATATGTACCACATGGTATCTTGTCAGTTTCCCTCTCATGACCAAGTCTGTTGTTCACAGTCATATGTACCACATGGTATCTGGTCATTTTCCCTCTCATGACCAGGTCTGTCTGTCGTTCACTGTCATATGTACCACATGGTATCTGGTCAGTTTCCCTCTCATGACCAAGTCTGTTGTTCACAGTCATATGTAACACATGGTATCTTGTCAGTTTCCCTCTCATGACCAAGTCTGTTGTTCACAGTTATATGTACCACATGGTATCTGGTCAGTTTCCCTCTCATGACCAGGTCTGTTGTTCAAAGTCATATGTACCACACGGGATTTGGTCAGTTTCCCTCTCATGAACAGGTCTGTTGTTCGGTCATATGTACCAGATGGTATCTGGTCAGTTTTCCTCTCATGACCAGGTCTGTTGTTTACAGTCATATGTACCGCAAGATATCTGGTCATTTTCCCTCTCATGACCAGGTCTGTTGTTCACAGTCATATGTACCACATGGTATCTGGTCAGTTTTCCTCTCATGACCAGGTCTGTTGTTCACAGTCATATGTACCACATGGTATCCGGTCAGTTTCCCTCTCATGACCATGTCTGTTGTTTACAGTCATATTTACCACATGGTATCTGGTCATTTTCCCTCTCATGACCAGGTCTGTTGTTCACAGTCATATGTACCACATGGTATCTGGTCAGTTTTCCTCTCATGACCAGGTCTGTTGTTCACAGTCATATGTACCACATGGTATCTGGTCAGTTTCCCTCTCATGACCAGGTCTGTTGTTCACAGTCATATGTACCACATGGGATTTGGTCAGTTTCCCTCTCATGACCAGGTCTGTTGTTCACAGTCATATGTACCACATGGTATCTGGTTAGTTTCCCTCTCATGACCAAGTCTGTTGTTCACAGTCATATGTAACACATGGTATCTTGTCAGTTTCCCTCTCATGACCAAGTCTGTTGTTCACAGTTATATGTACCACATGGTATCTGGTCAGTTTCCCTCTCATGACCAGGTCTGTTGTTCAAAGTCATATGTACCACACGGGATTTGGTCAGTTTCCCTCTCATGAACAGGTCTGTTGTTCGGTCATATGTACCACATGGTATCTGGTCAGTTTCCCTCTCATGACCAAGTCTGTTGTTCACAGTCATATGTACTACATGGTATCTGGTCAGTTTCCCTCTCATGACCAGGTCTGTTGTTCACAGTCATATGTACCACATGGTATCTGGTCAGTTTCCCTCTCATGAACATGTCTGTTGTTCACAGTCATATGTACCACATGGTATCTGGTCAGTTTCCCTCTGATGACCAGGTCTGTTGTTCACAGTCATATGTACCACATGGTATCTGGTCAGTTTCCCTCTCATGACCAGGTCTGTTGTTTACAGTCATATTTACCACAAGATATCTGGTCATTTCCCTCTCATGACCAGGTCTGTTGTTCACAGTCATATGTACCACATGGTATCTGGTCAGTTTTCCTCTCATGACCAGGTCTGTTGTTCACAGTCATATGTACCACATGGTATCTGGTCAGTTTCCCTCTCATGACCAAGTCTGTTGTTCACAGTCATATTTACCACAAGGTATCTGGTCATTTTCCCTCTCATGACCAGGTCTGTTGTTCACAGTCATATGTACCACATGGTATTTGGTCAGTTTTCCTCTCATGACCAGGTCTGTTGTTCACAGTCATATGTACCACATGGTTTCTGGTCAGTTTCCCTCTCATGACCAGGTCTGTTGTTCACTGTCATATGTACCACATGGGGTTTGGTCATTTTCCCTCTCATGACCAGGTCTGTTGTTCACAGTCATATGTACCACATGGTATCTGGTCAATTTTCCTCTCATGACCAGGTCTGTTGTTCACAGTCATATGTACCACATGGTATCTGGTCATTTTCCCTCTCATGACCAGGTCTGTTGTTCACAGTCATATGTACCACATGGTATCTGGTCAGTTTTCCTCTCATGACCAGGTCTGTTGTTCACTGTCATATTTACCACAAGGTATCTGGTCATTTTCCCTCTCATG
Source organism: Lampris megalopsis (assembly GCA_022114975.2). Classification (NCBI taxonomy): domain Eukaryota; kingdom Metazoa; phylum Chordata; class Actinopteri; order Lampriformes; family Lampridae; genus Lampris; species Lampris megalopsis. The sequence goes on along the minus strand of JAJHIY020000425.1, from coordinate 18,176,372 downwards.
ACCAGGTCTGTTGTTCACAGTCATATGTACCACATGGTATCTGGTCAATTTTCCTCTCATGACCAGGTCTGTTGTTCACAGTCATATGTACCACATGGTATCTGGTCAGTTTCCCTCTCATGACCAGGTCTGTCGTTCACTGTCATATGTACCACATGATATCTGGTTAGTTTTCCTCTCATGACCAGGTCTGTTGTTCACAGTCATATGTACCACATGGTATCTTGTCAGTTTCCCTCTCATGACCAAGTCTGTTGTTCACAGTCATATGTACCACATGGTATCTGGTCATTTTCCCTCTCATGACCAGGTCTGTCTGTCGTTCACTGTCATATGTACCACATGATATCTGGTCAGTTTCCCTCTCATGACCAGGTCTGTTGTTCACTGTCATATTTACCACAAGGTATCTGGTCATTTTCCCTCTCATGACCAGGTCTGTTGTTCACAGTCATATGTACCACATGGTATCTGGTCAGTTTCCCTCTCATGAACAGGTCTGTCTTTCAGAGTCATATGTAACACATGGTATCTGGTCAGTTTCCCTCTCATGAACAGGTCTGTTGTTCACAGTCATATGTACCACATGGTATCTGGTCAGTTTCCCTCTCATGACCAAGTCTGTTGTTCACAGTCATATGTAACACATGGTATCTTGTCAGTTTCCCTCTCATGACCAAGTCTGTTGTTCACAGTTATATGTACCACATGGTATCTGGTCAGTTTCCCTCTCATGACCAGGTCTGTTGTTCAAAGTCATATGTACCACACGGGATTTGGTCAGTTTCCCTCTCATGAACAGGTCTGTTGTTCGGTCATATGTACCAGATGGTATCTGGTCAGTTTTCCTCTCATGACCAGGTCTGTTGTTTACAGTCATATGTACCGCAAGATATCTGGTCATTTTCCCTCTCATGACCAGGTCTGTTGTTCACAGTCATATGTACCACATGGTATCTGGTCAGTTTTCCTCTCATGACCAGGTCTGTTGTTCACAGTCATATGTACCACATGGTATCCGGTCAGTTTCCCTCTCATGACCATGTCTGTTGTTTACAGTCATATTTACCACATGGTATCTGGTCATTTTCCCTCTCATGACCAGGTCTGTTGTTCACAGTCATATGTACCACATGGTATCTGGTCAGTTTTCCTCTCATGACCAGGTCTGTTGTTCACAGTCATATGTACCACATGGTATCTGGTCAGTTTCCCTCTCATGACCAGGTCTGTTGTTCACAGTCATATGTACCACATGGGATTTGGTCAGTTTCCCTCTCATGACCAGGTCTGTTGTTCACAGTCATATGTACCACATGGTATCTGGTCAGTTTCCCTCTCATGACCAGGTCTGTTGTTCACAGTCATATGTACCACATGGTATCTGGTTAGTTTCCCTCTCATGACCAAGTCTGTTGTTCACAGTCATATGTAACACATGGTATCTTGTCAGTTTCCCTCTCATGACCAAGTCTGTTGTTCACAGTTATATGTACCACATGGTATCTGGTCAGTTTCCCTCTCATGACCAGGTCTGTTGTTCAAAGTCATATGTACCACACGGGATTTGGTCAGTTTCCCTCTCATGAACAGGTCTGTTGTTCGGTCATATGTACCACATGGTATCTGGTCAGTTTCCCTCTCATGACCAAGTCTGTTGTTCACAGTCATATGTACTACATGGTATCTGGTCAGTTTCCCTCTCATGACCAGGTCTGTTGTTCACAGTCATATGTACCACATGGTATCTGGTCAGTTTCCCTCTCATGAACATGTCTGTTGTTCACAGTCATATGTACCACATGGTATCTGGTCAGTTTCCCTCTGATGACCAGGTCTGTTGTTCACAGTCATATGTACCACATGGTATCTGGTCAGTTTCCCTCTCATGAACAGGTCTGTTGTTCGGTCATATGTACCACATGGTATCTGGTCAGTTCCCCTCTCATGACCAAGTCTGTTGTTCACAGTCATATGTACCACATGGTATCTGGTCAGTTTCCCTCTCATGAACATGCCTGTTGTTCACAGTCATATGTACCACATGGTATCTGGTCAGTTTCCCTCTCATGAACAGGTCTGTTGTTCACAGTCATATGTACCACAAGATATCTGGTCATTTTCCCTCTCATGACAAGGTCTGTTGTTCACAGTCATATGTACCACATGGTATCTGGTCAGTTTTACTCTCATGACCAGGTCTGTTGTTCACAGTCATATGTACCACATGGTATCTGGTCAGTTTCCCTCTCATGACCAGGTCTGTTGTTCACAGTCATATGTACCACATGGGATTTGGTCAGTTTCCCTCTCATGACCAGGTCTGTTGTTCACAGTCATATGTACCACATGGGATTTGGTCAGTTTCCCTCTCATGACCAGGTCTGTTGTTCACAGTCATATGTACCACATGGGATTTGGTCAGTTTCCCTCTCATGACCAGGTCTGTTGTTCACAGTCATATGTACCACATGGTATCGGGTCAGTTTTCCTCTCATGACCAGGTCTGTTGTTCACAGTCATATGTACCACAAGATATCTGGTCAGTTTCCCTCTCATGACCAGGTCTGTTGTTCACAGTCATATGTACCACATGGTATCTGGTCAGTTTCCCTCTCATGACCAAATCTGTTGTTCACAGTCATATGTACCACATGGTATCTTGTCAGTTTCCCTCTCATGACCAAGTCTGTTGTTCACAGTTATATGTACCACATGGTATCTGGTCAGTTTCCCTCTCATGACCAGGTCTGTTGTTCAAAGTCATATGTACCACACGGGATTTGGTCAGTTTCCCTCTCATGAACAGGTCTGTTGTTCGGTCATATGTACCAGATGGTATCTGGTCAGTTTTCCTCTCATGACCAGGTCTGTTGTTTACAGTCATATGTACCGCAAGATATCTGGTCATTTTCCCTCTCATGACCAGGTCTGTTGTTCACAGTCATATATACCACATGGTATCCGGTCAGTTTCCCTCTCATGACCATGTCTGTTGTTTACAGTCATATTTACCACATGGTATCTGGTCATTTTCCCTCTCATGACCAGGTCTGTTGTTCACAGTCATATGTACCACATGGTATCTGGTCAGTTTTCCTCTCATGACCAGGTCTGTTGTTCACAGTCATATGTACCACATGGTATCTGGTCAGTTTCCCTCTCATGACCAGGTCTGTTGTTCACAGTCATATGTACCACATGGGATTTGGTCAGTTTCCCTCTCATGACCAGGTCTGTTGTTCACAGTCATATGTACCACATGGGATTTGGTCAGTTTCCCTCTCATGACCAGGTCTGTTGTTCACAGTCATATGTACCACATGGTATCTGGTCAGTATTCCTCTCATGACCAGGTCTGTTTTTCAAAGTCATATGTACCACAGGATATCTGGTCAGTTTCCCTCTCATGACCAGGTCTGTTGTTCACAGTCATATGTACCACATGGTATCTGGTCAGTTTCCTTCTCATGACCAAGGCTGTTGTTCACAGTCTTATGTACCACATGGTATCCGGTCAGTTTCCCTTTCATGACAAGGTCTGTTGTTCACAGTCACATCTACCACATGGTATCTGGTCAGTTTCCCTGTCATGACCAAGTCTGTTGTTCACAGTCATATGTACCACATAGTATCTGGTCAGTTTCCCTCTCATGACCAAGTCTGTTGTTCAAAGTCATATGTACCACATGGTATCTGGTCAGTTTCCCTCTCAGGAACAGGTCTGTTGTTCGAAGTCATATGTACCACATGGTATCCGGTCAGTTTCCCTCTCATGACCAAGTCTGTTGTTCACAGTCATATGTAACACATGGTATCTGGTCAGTTTCCTTCTCATGACAAAATCTGTTGTTCACAGTCATATGTACCACATGGTATCTGGTCAGTTTCCCTCTCATGACCAGGTCTGTTGTTCACAGTCACATCTACCACATGGTATCTGGTCAGTTTCCCTGTCATGACCAAGTCTGTTGTTGACCGTCATATGCACCACATGGTATCTGGTCAGTTTCCCTCTCATGACCAGGTCTGTTGTTCGAAGTCATATGTACCACATGATATCTGGTCAGTTTCCCTGTCATGACCAGGTCTGTTGTTCACAGTCATATGTACAACACGGTATCTGGTCAGTTTCCCTCTTATGACCAGGTCTGTTGTTCGTAGTCATATGTACCACATGGTATCTGGTCAGTTTCCCTCTCATGAACAGGTCTGTTGTTCACAGTCATATGTACCACATGGTATCTGGTCAGTTTCCCTCTCATGACCAGGTCTGTTGTTCGAAGTCATATGTACCACATGATATCTGGTCAGTTTCCCTGTCATGACCAGGTCTGTTGTTCACAGTCATATGTACCACATGGTATCTGGTCAGTTTCCCTCTCATGACAAAGTCTGTTGTTCACAGTCATATTTACCACAAGGTATCTGGTCATTTTCCCTCTCATGACCAGGTCTGTTGTTCACAGTCATATGTACCACATGGTATCTGGTCAGTTTTCCTCTCATGACCAGGTCTGTTGTTCACAGTCATATGTACCACATGGTTTCTGGTCAGTTTCCCTCTCATGACCAGGTGTGTTCTTCACAGTCATATGTACCACATGGTATCTGGTCAGTTTCCCTCTCATGACCAAGTCTTTTGTTCACAGTCATGTGTACCACATGGTATCTGGTCAATTTCCCTCTCATGAACAGGTCTGTTGTTCACAGTCATATGTACCACATGGTATCTGGTCAGTTTTCTTCTCATGACCAGGTCTGTTGTTCACAGTCATATGTACCACATGGTATCTGGTCAGTTTCCTTCTCATGACCAAGTCTGTTGTTCACAGTCTTATGTACCACATGGTATCCGGTCAGTTTCCCTCTCATGACAAGGTCTGTTGTTCACAGTCACATCTACCACATGGTATCTGGTCAGTTTCCCTGTCATGACCAAGTCTGTTGTTCACAGTCATATGTACCACATAGTATCTGGTCAGTTTTCCTCTCATGACCAGGTCTGTTGTTCACAGTCATATGTACCACATGGTATCTGGTCAGTTTCCCTCTCATGACCAAGTCTGTTGTTCACAGTCATATTTACCACAAGGTATCTGGTCATTTTCCCTCTCATGACCAGGTCTGTTGTTCACATTCATATGTACCACATGGTATCTGGTCAGTTTTCCTCTCATGACCAGGTCTGTTGTTCACAGTCATATGTACCACATGGTATCTGGTCAGTTTCCCTCTCATGAACAGGTCTGTTGTTCACAGTCATATGTACTACAAGATATCTGGTCATTTTCCCTCTCATGACAAGGTCTGTTGTTCACAGTCATATGTACCACATGGTATCTGGTCAGTTTTCCTCTCATGACCAGGTCTGTTGTTCACAGTCATATGTACCACATGGTATCTGGTCAGTTTCCCTCTCATGCCCAGGTCTGTTGTTCACAGTCATATGTACCACATGGGATTTGGTCAGTTTCCCTCTCATGACCAGGTCTGTTGTTCACAGTCATATGTACCACAAGATATCTGGTCAGTTTCCCTCTCATGACCAGGTCTGTTGTTCACAGTCATATGTACCACATGGTATCTGGTCAGTTTCCCTCTCATGAACAGGTCTGTCTTTCAGAGTCATATGTACCACATGGTATCTGGTCAGTTTCCCTCTCATGAACAGGTCTGTTGTTCACAGTCATATGTACCACATGGTATCTGGTCAGTTTTCCTCTCGTGACCAGGTCTGTTGTTTACAGTCATATTTACCACAAGATATCTGGTCATTTTCCCTCTCATGACCAGGTCTGTTGTTCACAGTCATATGTACCACATGGTATCTGGTCAGTTTTCCTCTCATGACCAGGTCTGTTGTTCACTGTCATATTTACAACAAGGTATCTGGTCATTTTCCTTCTCATGACCAGGTCTGTTGTTCACAGTCATATGTACCACATGGTATCTGGTCAATTTTCCTCTCATGACCAGGTCTGTTGTTCACAGTCATATGTACCACATGGTATCTGGTCAGTTTCCCTCTCATGACCAGGTCTGTCGTTCACTGTCATATGTACCACATGATATCTGGTCAGTTTTCCTCTCATGACCAGGTCTGTTGTTCACAGTCATATGTACCACATGGTATCTTGTCAGTTTCCCTCTCATGACCAAGTCTGTTGTTCACAGTCATATGTACCACATGGTATCTGGTCATTTTCCCTCTCATGACCAGGTCTGTTGTTCACAGTCATATGTACCACATGGTATCTGGTCATTTTCCCTCTCATGAACAGGTCTGTCTTTCAGAGTCATATGTAACACATGGTATCTGGTCTATTTCCCTCTCATGAACAGGTCTGTTGTTCACAGTTATATGTACCACATGGTATCTGGTCAGTTTCCCTCTCATGACCATGTCTGTTGTTCAAAGTCATATGTACCACACGGGATTTGGTCAGTTTCCCTCTCATGAACAGGTCTGTTGTTCGGTCATATGTACCAGATGGTATCTGGTCAGTTTTCCTCTCATGACCAGGTCTGTTGTTCACAGTCATATGTACCACATGGTATCCGGTCAGTTTCCCTCTCATGACCATGTCTGTTGTTTACAGTCATATTTACCACATGGTATCTGGTCATTTTCCCTCTCATGACCAGGTCTGTTGTTCACAGTCATATGTACCACATGGTATCTGGTCAGTTTTCCTCTCATGACCAGGTCTGTTGTTCACAGTCATATGTACCACATGGTATCTGGTCAGTTTCCCTCTCATGACCAGGTCTGTTGTTCACAGTCATATGTACCACATGGGATTTGGTCAGTTTCCCTCTCATGACCAGGTCTGTTGTTCACAGTCATATGTACCACATGGGATTTGGTCAGTTTCCCTCTCATGACCAGGTCTGTTGTTCACAGTCATATGTACCACATGGTATCTGGTCAGTTTTCCTCTCATGACCAGGTCTGTTTTTCAAAGTCATATGTACCACATGGTATCTGGTTAGTTTCCCTCTCATGACCAAGTCTGTTGTTCACAGTCATATGTACCACATGGTATCTGGTCAGTTTCCCTCTCATGACCAGGTGTGTTCTTCACAGTCATATGTACCACATGGTATCTGGTCAGTTTCCCTCTCATGACCAAGTCTTTTGTTCACAGTCATATGTACCACATGGTATCTGGTTAGTTTCCCTCTCAAGACCAAGTCTGTTGTTCACAGTCATATGTAACACATGGTATCTTGTCAGTTTCCCTCTCATGACCAAGTCTGTTGTTCACAGTTATATGTACCACATGGTATCTGGTCAGTTTCCCTCTCATGATCAGGTCTGTTGTTCACAGCCATATATACCACAAGGTATCTGGTCATTTTCCCTCTCATGACCAGGTCTGTTGTTCACAGTCATATGTACCACATGGTATCTGGTCAGTTTCCCTCTCATGACCAAGTCTGTTGTTCACAGTCATATGTACCACATGGTATCTGGTCAGTTTCCCTCTCATGACCAGGTGTGTTCTTCACAGTCATATGTACCACATGGTATCTGGTCAGTTTCCCTCTCATGACCAAGTCTTTTGTTCACAGTCATATGTACCACATGGTATCTGGTCAGTTTCCCTCTCATGACCAAGTCTTTTGTTCACAGTCATGTGTACCACATGGTATCTGGTCAATTTCCCTCTCATGAACAGGTCTGTTGTTCACAGTCATATGTACCACATGGTATCTGGTCAGTTTTCTTCTCATGACCAGGTCTGTTGTTCACAGTCATATGTACCACATGGTATCTGGTCAGTTTCCTTCTCATGACCAAGTCTGTTGTTCACAGTCTTATGTACCACATGGTATCCGGTCAGTTTCCCTCTCATGACAAGGTCTGTTGTTCACAGTCACATCTACCACATGGTATCTGGTCAGTTTCCCTCTCATGACCAAGTCTGTTGTTCACAGTCATATGTACCACATAGTATCTGGTCAGTTTTCCTCTCATGACCAGGTCTGTTGTTCACAGTCATATGTACCACATGGTATCTGGTCAGTTTCCCTCTCATGACCAAGTCTGTTGTTCACAGTCATATTTACCACAAGGTATCTGGTCATTTTCCCTCTCATGACCAGGTCTGTTGTTCACATTCATATGTACCACATGGTATCTGGTCAGTTTTCCTCTCATGACCAGGTCTGTTGTTCACAGTCATATGTACCACATGGTATCTGGTCAGTTTCCCTCTCATGCCCAGGTCTGTTGTTCACAGTCATATGTACCACATGGGATTTGGTCAGTTTCCCTCTCATGACCAGGTCTGTTGTTCACAGTCATATGTACCACAATATATCTGGTCAGTTTCCCTCTCATGACCAGGTCTGTTGTTCACAGTCATATGTACCACATGGTATCTGGTCAGTTTTCCTCTCATGAACAGGTCTGTCTTTCAGAGTCATATGTACCACATGGTATCTGGTCAGTTTCCCTCTCATGAACAGGTCTGTTGTTCACAGTCATATGTACCACATGCTATCTGGTCAGTTTCCCTCTCGTGACCAGGTCTGTTGTACACTGTCATATGTACCACATGGTATCTGGTCAGTTTTCCTCTCATGACCAGGTCTGTTGTTTACAGTCATATTTACCACAAGATATCTGGTGATTTTCCCTCTCATGACCAGGTCTGTTGTTCACAGTCATATGTACCACATGGTATCTGGTCAGTTTTCCTCTCATGACCAGGTCTGTTGTTCACTGTCATATTTACCACAAGGTATCTGGTCATTTTCCCTCTCATGACCAGGTCTGTTGTTCACAGTCATATGTACCACATGGTATCTGGTCAATTTTCCTCTCATGACCAGGTCTGTTGTTCACAGTCATATGTACCACATGGTATCTGGTCATTTTCCCTCTCATGAACAGGTCTGTCTTTCAGAGTCATATGTAACACATGGTATCTGGTCTATTTCCCTCTCATGAACAGGTCTGTTGTTCACAGTTATATGTACCACATGGTATCTGGTCAGTTTCCCTCTCATGACCATGTCTGTTGTTCAAAGTCATATGTACCACACGGGATTTGGTCAGTTTCCCTCTCATGAACAGGTCTGTTGTTCGGTCATATGTACCAGATGGTATCTGGTCAGTTTTCCTCTCATGACCAGGTCTGTTGTTCACAGTCATATGTACCACATGGTATCCGGTCAGTTTCCCTCTCATGACCATGTCTGTTGTTTACAGTCATATTTACCACATGGTATCTGGTCATTTTCCCTCTCATGACCAGGTCTGTTGTTCACAGTCATATGTACCACATGGTATCTGGTCAGTTTTCCTCTCATGACCAGGTCTGTTGTTCACAGTCATATGTACCACATGGTATCTGGTCAGTTTCCCTCTCATGACCAGGTCTGTTGTTCACAGTCATATGTACCACATGGGATTTGGTCAGTTTCCCTCTCATGACCAGGTCTGTTGTTCACAGTCATATGTACCACATGGGATTTGGTCAGTTTCCCTCTCATGACCAGGTCTGTTGTTCACAGTCATATGTACCACATGGTATCTGGTCAGTTTTCCTCTCATGACCAGGTCTGTTTTTCAAAGTCATATGTACCACATGGTATCTGGTTAGTTTCCCTCTCATGACCAAGTCTGTTGTTCACAGTCATATGTACCACATGGTATCTGGTCAGTTTCCCTCTCATGACCAGGTGTGTTCTTCACAGTCATATGTACCACATGGTATCTGGTCAGTTTCCCTCTCATGACCAAGTCTTTTGTTCACAGTCATATGTACCACATGGTATCTGGTTAGTTTCCCTCTCAAGACCAAGTCTGTTGTTCACAGTCATATGTAACACATGGTATCTTGTCAGTTTCCCTCTCATGACCAAGTCTGTTGTTCACAGTTATATGTACCACATGGTATCTGGTCAGTTTCCCTCTCATGATCAGGTCTGTTGTTCACAGCCATATATACCACAAGGTATCTGGTCATTTTCCCTCTCATGACCAGGTCTGTTGTTCACAGTCATATGTACCACATGGTATCTGGTCAGTTTCCCTCTCATGACCAAGTCTGTTGTTCACAGTCATATGTACCACATGGTATCTGGTCAGTTTCCCTCTCATGACCAGGTGTGTTCTTCACAGTCATATGTACCACATGGTATCTGGTCAGTTTCCCTCTCATGACCAAGTCTTTTGTTCACAGTCATATGTACCACATGGTATCTGGTCAGTTTCCCTCTCATGACCAAGTCTTTTGTTCACAGTCATGTGTACCACATGGTATCTGGTCAATTTCCCTCTCATGAACAGGTCTGTTGTTCACAGTCATATGTACCACATGGTATCTGGTCAGTTTTCTTCTCATGACCAGGTCTGTTGTTCACAGTCATATGTACCACATGGTATCTGGTCAGTTTCCTTCTCATGACCAAGTCTGTTGTTCACAGTCTTATGTACCACATGGTATCCGGTCAGTTTCCCTCTCATGACAAGGTCTGTTGTTCACAGTCACATCTACCACATGGTATCTGGTCAGTTTCCCTCTCATGACCAAGTCTGTTGTTCACAGTCATATGTACCACATAGTATCTGGTCAGTTTTCCTCTCATGACCAGGTCTGTTGTTCACAGTCATATGTACCACATGGTATCTGGTCAGTTTCCCTCTCATGACCAAGTCTGTTGTTCACAGTCATATTTACCACAAGGTATCTGGTCATTTTCCCTCTCATGACCAGGTCTGTTGTTCACATTCATATGTACCACATGGTATCTGGTCAGTTTTCCTCTCATGACCAGGTCTGTTGTTCACAGTCATATGTACCACATGGTATCTGGTCAGTTTCCCTCTCATGCCCAGGTCTGTTGTTCACAGTCATATGTACCACATGGGATTTGGTCAGTTTCCCTCTCATGACCAGGTCTTTTGTTCACAGTCATATGTACCACAATATATCTGGTCAGTTTCCCTCTCATGACCAGGTCTGTTGTTCACAGTCATATGTACCACATGGTATCTGGTCAGTTTTCCTCTCATGAACAGGTCTGTCTTTCAGAGTCATATGTACCACATGGTATCTGGTCAGTTTCCCTCTCATGAACAGGTCTGTTGTTCACAGTCATATGTACCACATGCTATCTGGTCAGTTTCCCTCTCGTGACCAGGTCTGTTGTACACTGTCATATGTACCACATGGTATCTGGTCAGTTTTCCTCTCATGACCAGGTCTGTTGTTTACAGTCATATTTACCACAAGATATCTGGTGATTTTCCCTCTCATGACCAGGTCTGTTGTTCACAGTCATATGTACCACATGGTATCTGGTCAGTTTTCCTCTCATGACCAGGTCTGTTGTTCACTGTCATATTTACCACAAGGTATCTGGTCATTTTCCCTCTCATGACCAGGTCTGTTGTTCACAGTCATATGTACCACATGGTATCTGGTCAATTTTCCTCTCATGACCAGGTCTGTTGTTCACAGTCATATGTACCACATGGTATCTGGTCAGTTTCCCTCTCATGACCAGGTCTGTCGTTCACTGTCATATGTACCACATGATATCTGGTCAGTTTTCCTCTCATGACCAGGTCTGTTGTTCACAGTCATATTTACCACAAGATATCTGGTCATTTTCCCTCTCATGACCAGGTCTGTCGTTCACTGTCATATGTACCACATGATATCTGGTCAGTTTTCCTCTCATGACCAGGTCTGTTGTTCACAGTCATATGTACCACATGGTATCTGGTCATTTTCCCTCTCATGACCAGGTCTGTTGTTCACAGTCATATGTACCACATGGTATCTGGTCAGTTTCCCTCTCAGGACCAGGTCTGTCTGTCATTCACTGTCATATGTACCACATGATATCTGGTCAGTTTCCCTCTCATGACCAGGTCTGTTGTTCACAGTCATATGTACAACATAGTATCTGGTCAGTTTTCCTCTCATGACCAGGTCTGTTGTTCACAGTCATATGTACCACATGGTATCTGGTCAGTTTCCCTCTCATGACCAAGTCTGTTGTTCACAGTCATATTTACCACAAGGTATCTGGTCATTTTCCCTCTCATGACCAGGTCTGTTGTTCACATTCATATGTACCACATGGTATCTGGTCAGTTTTCCTCTCATGACCAGGTCTGTTGTTCACAGTCATATGTACCACATGGTATCTGGTCAGTTTCCCTCTCATGAACAGGTCTGTTGTTCACAGTCATATGTACTACAAGATATCTGGTCATTTTCCCTCTCATGACAAGGTCTGTTGTTCACAGTCATATGTACCACATGGTATCTGGTCAGTTTTCCTCTCATGACCAGGTCTGTTGTTCACAGTCATATGTACCACATGGTATCTGGTCAGTTTCCCTCTCATGCCCAGGTCTGTTGTTCACAGTCATATGTACCACATGGGATTTGGTCAGTTTCCCTCTCATGACCAGGTCTGTTGTTCACAGTCATATGTACCACAAGATATCTGGTCAGTTTCCCTCTCATGACCAGGTCTGTTGTTCACAGTCATATGTACCACATGGTATCTGGTCAGTTTCCCTCTCATGAACAGGTCTGTCTTTCAGAGTCATATGTACCACATGGTATCTGGTCAGTTTCCCTCTCATGAACAGGTCTGTTGTTCACAGTCATATGTACCACATGGTATCTGGTCAGTTTCCCTCTCGTGACCAGGTCTGTTGTACACTGTCATATGTACCACATGGTATCTGGTCAGTTTTCCTCTCATGACCAGGTCTGTTGTTTACAGTCATATTTACCACAAGATATCTGGTCATTTTCCCTCTCATGACCAGGTCTGTTGTTCACAGTCATATGTACCACATGGTATCTGGTCAGTTTTCCTCTCATGACCAGGTCTGTTGTTCACTGTCATATTTACCACAAGGTATCTGGTCATTTTCCCTCTCATGACCAGGTCTGTTGTTCACAGTCATATGTACCACATGGTATCTGGTCAATTTTCCTCTCATGACCAGGTCTGTTGTTCACAGTCATATGTACCACATGGTATCTGGTCAGTTTCCCTCTCATGACCAGGTCTGTCGTTCACTGTCATATGTACCACATGATATCTGGTCAGTTTTCCTCTCATGACCAGGTCTGTTGTTCACAGTCATATGTACCACATGGTATCTTGTCAGTTTCCCTCTCATGACCAAGTCTGTTGTTCACAGTCATATGTACCACATGGTATCTGGTCATTTTCCCTCTCATGACCAGGTCTGTTGTTCACAGTCATATGTACCACATGGTATCTGGTCAGTTTCCCTCTCAGGACCAGGTCTGTCTGTCATTCACTGTCATATGTACCACATGATATCTGGTCAGTTTCCCTCTCATGACCAGGTCTGTTGTTCACTGTCATATTTACCACAAGGTATCTGGTCATTTTCCCTCTCATGACCAGGTCTGTTGTTCACAGTCATATGTACCACATGGTATCTGGTCATTTTCCCTCTCATGAACAGGTCTGTCTTTCAGAGTCATATGTAACACATGGTATCTGGTCAGTTTCCCTCTCATGAACAGGTCTGTTGTTCACAGTTATATGTACCACATGGTATCTGGTCAGTTTCCCTCTCATGACCAGGTCTGTTGTTCAAAGTCATATGTACCACACGGGATTTGGTCAGTTTCCCTCTCATGAACAGGTCTGTTGTTCGGTCATATGTACCAGATGGTATCTGGTCAGTTTTCCTCTCATGACCAGGTCTGTTGTTTACAGTCATATGTACCACAAGATATCTGGTCATTTTCCCTCTCATGACCAGGTCTGTTGTTCACAGTCATATGTACCACATGGTATCTGGTCAGTTTTCCTCTCATGACCAGGTCTGTTGTTCACAGTCATATGTACCACATGGTATCCGGTCAGTTTCCCTCTCATGACCATGTCTGTTGTTTACAGTCATATTTACCACATGGTATCTGGTCATTTTCCCTCTCATGACCAGGTCTGTTGTTCACAGTCATATGTACCACATGGTATCTGGTCAGTTTCCCTCTCATGACCAGGTCTGTTGTTCACAGTCATATGTACCACATGGTATCTGGTCAGTTTTCCTCTCATGACCAGGTCTGTTGTTCACAGTCATATGTACCACATGGTATCTGGTCAGTTTCCCTCTCATGACCAGGTCTGTTGTTCACAGTCATATGTACCACATGGGATTTGGTCAGTTTCCCTCTCATGACCAGGTCTGTTGTTCACAGTCATATGTACCACATGGGATTTGGTCAGTTTCCCTCTCATGACCAGGTCTGTTGTTCACAGTCATATGTACCACATGGTATCTGGTCAGTTTTCCTCTCATGACCAGGTCTGTTTTTCAAAGTCATATGTACCACATGGTATCTGGTTAGTTTCCCTCTCATGACCAAGTCTGTTGTTCACAGTCATATGTACCACATGGTATCTGGTCAGTTTCCCTCTCATGACCAGGTGTTTTCTTCACAGTCATATGTACCACATGGTATCTGGTCAGTTTCCCTCTCATGACCAAGTCTTTTGTTCACAGTCATATGTACCACATGGTATCTGGTTAGTTTCCCTCTCAAGACCAAGTCTGTTGTTCACAGTCATATGTAACACATGGTATCTTGTCAGTTTCCCTCTCATGACCAAGTCTGTTGTTCACAGTTATATGTACCACATGGTATCTGGTCAGTTTCCCTCTCATGATCAGGTCTGTTGTTCACAGCCATATATACCACAAGGTATCTGGTCATTTTCCCTCTCATGACCAGGTCTGTTGTTCACAGTCATATGTACCACATGGTATCTGGTCAGTTTCCCTCTCATGACCAAGTCTGTTGTTCACAGTCATATGTACCACATGGTATCTGGTCAGTTTCCCTCTCATGACCAGGTGTGTTCTTCACAGTCATATGTACCACATGGTATCTGGTCAGTTTCCCTCTCATGACCAAGTCTTTTGTTCACAGTCATATGTACCACATGGTATCTGGTCAGTTTCCCTCTCATGACCAAGTCTTTTGTTCACAGTCATGTGTACCACATGGTATCTGGTCAATTTCCCTCTCATGAACAGGTCTGTTGTTCACAGTCATATGTACCACATGGTATCTGGTCAGTTTTCTTCTCATGACCAGGTCTGTTGTTCACAGTCATATGTACCACATGGTATCTGGTCAGTTTCCTTCTCATGACCAAGTCTGTTGTTCACAGTCTTATGTACCACATGGTATCCGGTCAGTTTCCCTCTCATGACAAGGTCTGTTGTTCACAGTCACATCTACCACATGGTATCTGGTCAGTTTCCCTGTCATGACCAAGTCTGTTGTTCACAGTCATATGTACCACATAGTATCTGGTCAGTTTTCCTCTCATGACCAGGTCTGTTGTTCACAGTCATATGTACCACATGGTATCTGGTCAGTTTCCCTCTCATGACCAAGTCTGTTGTTCACAGTCATATTTACCACAAGGTATCTGGTCATTTTCCCTCTCATGACCAGGTCTGTTGTTCACATTCATATGTACCACATGGTATCTGGTCAGTTTTCCTCTCATGACCAGGTCTGTTGTTCACAGTCATATGTACCACATGGTATCTGGTCAGTTTCCCTCTCATGAACAGGTCTGTTGTTCACAGTCATATGTACTACAAGATATCTGGTCATTTTCCCTCTCATGACAAGGTCTGTTGTTCACAGTCATATGTACCACATGGTATCTGGTCAGTTTTCCTCTCATGACCAGGTCTGTTGTTCACAGTCATATGTACCACATGGTATCTGGTCAGTTTCCCTCTCGTGACCAGGTCTGTTGTACACTGTCATATGTACCACATGGTATCTGGTCAGTTTTCCTCTCATGACCAGGTCTGTTGTTCACTGTCATATTTACAACAAGGTATCTGGTCATTTTCCTTCTCATGACCAGGTCTGTTGTTCACAGTCATATGTACCACATGGTATCTGGTCAGTTTTCCTCTCATGACCAGGTCTGTTGTTCACAGTCATATGTACCACATGGTATCTGGTCAGTTTCCCTCTCATGACCAGGTCTGTCGTTCACTGTCATATGTACCACATGATATCTGGTCAGTTTTCCTCTCATGACCAGGTCTGTTGTTCACAGTCATATGTACCACATGGTATCTTGTCAGTTTCCCTCTCATGACCAAGTCTGTTGTTCACAGTCATATGTACCACATGGTATCTGGTCATTTTCCCTCTCATGACCAGGTCTGTTGTTCACAGTCATATGTACCACATGGTATCTGGTCATTTTCCCTCTCATGAACAGGTCTGTCTTTCAGAGTCATATGTAACACATGGTATCTGGTCTATTTCCCTCTCATGAACAGGTCTGTTGTTCACAGTTATATGTACCACATGGTATCTGGTCAGTTTCCCTCTCATGACCATGTCTGTTGTTCAAAGTCATATGTACCACACGGGATTTGGTCAGTTTCCCTCTCATGAACAGGTCTGTTGTTCGGTCATATGTACCACATGGTATCTGGTCAGTTTTCCTCTCATGACCAGGTCTGTTGTTCACAGTCATATGTACCACATGGTATCCGGTCAGTTTCCCTCTCATGACCATGTCTGTTGTTTACAGTCATATTTACCACATGGTATCTGGTCATTTTCCCTCTCATGACCAGGTCTGTTGTTCACAGTCATATGTACCACATGGTATCTGGTCAGTTTTCCTCTCATGACCAGGTCTGTTGTTCACAGTCATATGTACCACATGGTATCTGGTCAGTTTCCCTCTCATGACCAGGTCTGTTGTTCACAGTCATATGTACCACATGGTATCTGGTCAGTTTCCCTCTCATGACCAGGTCTGTCGTTCACTGTCATATGTACCACATGGTATCTGGTCAGTTTTCCTCTCATGACCAGGTCTGTTGTTCACAGTCATATGTACCACATGGTATCTTGTCAGTTTCCCTCTCATGACCAAGTCTGTTGTTCACAGTCATATGTACCACATGGTATCTGGTCATTTTCCCTCTCATGACCAGGTCTGTTGTTCACAGTCATATGTACCACATGGTATCTGGTCAGTTTCCCTCTCAGGACCAGGTCTGTCTGTCATTCACTGTCATATGTACCACATGATATCTGGTCAGTTTCCCTCTCATGACCAGGTCTGTTGTTCACTGTCATATTTACCACAAGGTATCTGGTCATTTTCCCTCTCATGACCAGGTCTGTTGTTCACAGTCATATGTACCACATGGTATCTGGTCATTTTCCCTCTCATGAACAGGTCTGTCTTTCAGAGTCATATGTAACACATGGTATCTGGTCAGTTTCCCTCTCATGAACAGGTCTGTTGTTCACAGTTATATGTACCACATGGTATCTGGTCAGTTTCCCTCTCATGACCAGGTCTGTTGTTCAAAGTCATATGTACCACACGGGATTTGGTCAGTTTCCCTCTCATGAACAGGTCTGTTGTTCGGTCATATGTACCAGATGGTATCTGGTCAGTTTTCCTCTCATGACCAGGTCTGTTGTTTACAGTCATATGTACCACAAGATATCTGGTCATTTTCCCTCTCATGACCAGGTCTGTTGTTCACAGTCATATGTACCACATGGTATCTGGTCAGTTTTCCTCTCATGACCAGGTCTGTTGTTCACAGTCATATGTACCACATGGTATCCGGTCAGTTTCCCTCTCATGACCATGTCTGTTGTTTACAGTCATATTTACCACATGGTATCTGGTCATTTTCCCTCTCATGACCAGGTCTGTTGTTCACAGTCATATGTACCACATGGTATCTGGTCAGTTTCCCTCTCATGACCAGGTCTGTTGTTCACAGTCATATGTACCACATGGTATCTGGTCAGTTTTCCTCTCATGACCAGGTCTGTTGTTCACAGTCATATGTACCACATGGTATCTGGTCAGTTTCCCTCTCATGACCAGGTCTGTTGTTCACAGTCATATGTACCACATGGGATTTGGTCAGTTTCCCTCTCATGACCAGGTCTGTTGTTCACAGTCATATGTACCACATGGGATTTGGTCAGTTTCCCTCTCATGACCAGGTCTGTTGTTCACAGTCATATGTACCACATGGTATCTGGTCAGTTTTCCTCTCATGACCAGGTCTGTTTTTCAAAGTCATATGTACCACATGGTATCTGGTTAGTTTCCCTCTCATGACCAAGTCTGTTGTTCACAGTCATATGTACCACATGGTATCTGGTCAGTTTCCCTCTCATGACCAGGTGTGTTCTTCACAGTCATATGTACCACATGGTATCTGGTCAGTTTCCCTCTCATGACCAAGTCTTTTGTTCACAGTCATATGTACCACATGGTATCTGGTTAGTTTCCCTCTCAAGACCAAGTCTGTTGTTCACAGTCATATGTAACACATGGTATCTTGTCAGTTTCCCTCTCATGACCAAGTCTGTTGTTCACAGTTATATGTACCACATGGTATCTGGTCAGTTTCCCTCTCATGATCAGGTCTGTTGTTCACAGCCATATATACCACAAGGTATCTGGTCATTTTCCCTCTCATGACCAGGTCTGTTGTTCACAGTCATATGTACCACATGGTATCTGGTCAGTTTCCCTCTCATGACCAAGTCTGTTGTTCACAGTCATATGTACCACATGGTATCTGGTCAGTTTCCCTCTCATGACCAGGTGTGTTCTTCACAGTCATATGTACCACATGGTATCTGGTCAGTTTCCCTCTCATGACCAAGTCTTTTGTTCACAGTCATATGTACCACATGGTATCTGGTCAGTTTCCCTCTCATGACCAAGTCTTTTGTTCACAGTCATGTGTACCACATGGTATCTGGTCAATTTCCCTCTCATGAACAGGTCTGTTGTTCACAGTCATATGTACCACATGGTATCTGGTCAGTTTTCTTCTCATGACCAGGTCTGTTGTTCACAGTCATATGTACCACATGGTATCTGGTCAGTTTCCTTCTCATGACCAAGTCTGTTGTTCACAGTCTTATGTACCACATGGTATCCGGTCAGTTTCCCTCTCATGACAAGGTCTGTTGTTCACAGTCACATCTACCACATGGTATCTGGTCAGTTTCCCTGTCATGACCAAGTCTGTTGTTCACAGTCATATGTACCACATAGTATCTGGTCAGTTTTCCTCTCATGACCAGGTCTGTTGTTCACAGTCATATGTACCACATGGTATCTGGTCAGTTTCCCTCTCATGACCAAGTCTGTTGTTCACAGTCATATTTACCACAAGGTATCTGGTCATTTTCCCTCTCATGACCAGGTCTGTTGTTCACATTCATATGTACCACATGGTATCTGGTCAGTTTTCCTCTCATGACCAGGTCTGTTGTTCACAGTCATATGTACCACATGGTATCTGGTCAGTTTCCCTCTCATGAACAGGTCTGTTGTTCACAGTCATATGTACTACAAGATATCTGGTCATTTTCCCTCTCATGACAAGGTCTGTTGTTCACAGTCATATGTACCACATGGTATCTGGTCAGTTTTCCTCTCATGACCAGGTCTGTTGTTCACAGTCATATGTACCACATGGTATCTGGTCAGTTTCCCTCTCGTGACCAGGTCTGTTGTACACTGTCATATGTACCACATGGTATCTGGTCAGTTTTCCTCTCATGACCAGGTCTGTTGTTTACAGTCATATTTACCACAAGATATCTGGTCATTTTCCCTCTCATGACCAGGTCTGTTGTTCACAGTCATATGTACCACATGGTATCTGGTCAGTTTTCCTCTCATGACCAGGTCTGTTGTTCACTGTCATATTTACAACAAGGTATCTGGTCATTTTCCTTCTCATGACCAGGTCTGTTGTTCACAGTCATATGTACCACATGGTATCTGGTCAATTTTCCTCTCATGACCAGGTCTGTTGTTCACAGTCATATGTACCACATGGTATCTGGTCAGTTTCCCTCTCATGACCAGGTCTGTCGTTCACTGTCATATGTACCACATGATATCTGGTCAGTTTTCCTCTCATGACCAGGTCTGTTGTTCACAGTCATATGTACCACATGGTATCTTGTCAGTTTCCCTCTCATGACCAAGTCTGTTGTTCACAGTCATATGTACCACATGGTATCTGGTCATTTTCCCTCTCATGACCAGGTCTGTTGTTCACAGTCATATGTACCACATGGTATCTGGTCATTTTCCCTCTCATGAACAGGTCTGTCTTTCAGAGTCATATGTAACACATGGTATCTGGTCTATTTCCCTCTCATGAACAGGTCTGTTGTTCACAGTTATATGTACCACATGGTATCTGGTCAGTTTCCCTCTCATGACCATGTCTGTTGTTCAAAGTCATATGTACCACACGGGATTTGGTCAGTTTCCCTCTCATGAACAGGTCTGTTGTTCGGTCATATGTACCAGATGGTATCTGGTCAGTTTTCCTCTCATGACCAGGTCTGTTGTTCACAGTCATATGTACCACATGGTATCCGGTCAGTTTCCCTCTCATGACCATGTCTGTTGTTTACAGTCATATTTACCACATGGTATCTGGTCATTTTCCCTCTCATGACCAGGTCTGTTGTTCACAGTCATATGTACCACATGGTATCTGGTCAGTTTTCCTCTCATGACCAGGTCTGTTGTTCACAGTCATATGTACCACATGGTATCTGGTCAGTTTCCCTCTCATGACCAGGTCTGTTGTTCACAGTCATATGTACCACATGGGATTTGGTCAGTTTCCCTCTCATGACCAGGTCTGTTGTTCACAGTCATATGTACCACATGGGATTTGGTCAGTTTCCCTCTCATGACCAGGTCTGTTGTTCACAGTCATATGTACCACATGGTATCTGGTCAGTTTTCCTCTCATGACCAGGTCTGTTTTTCAAAGTCATATGTACCACATGGTATCTGGTTAGTTTCCCTCTCATGACCAAGTCTGTTGTTCACAGTCATATGTACCACATGGTATCTGGTCAGTTTCCCTCTCATGACCAGGTGTGTTCTTCACAGTCATATGTACCACATGGTATCTGGTCAGTTTCCCTCTCATGACCAAGTCTTTTGTTCACAGTCATATGTACCACATGGTATCTGGTTAGTTTCCCTCTCAAGACCAAGTCTGTTGTTCACAGTCATATGTAACACATGGTATCTTGTCAGTTTCCCTCTCATGACCAAGTCTGTTGTTCACAGTTATATGTACCACATGGTATCTGGTCAGTTTCCCTCTCATGATCAGGTCTGTTGTTCACAGCCATATATACCACAAGGTATCTGGTCATTTTCCCTCTCATGACCAGGTCTGTTGTTCACAGTCATATGTACCACATGGTATCTGGTCAGTTTCCCTCTCATGACCAAGTCTGTTGTTCACAGTCATATGTACCACATGGTATCTGGTCAGTTTCCCTCTCATGACCAGGTGTGTTCTTCACAGTCATATGTACCACATGGTATCTGGTCAGTTTCCCTCTCATGACCAAGTCTTTTGTTCACAGTCATATGTACCACATGGTATCTGGTCAGTTTCCCTCTCATGACCAAGTCTTTTGTTCACAGTCATGTGTACCACATGGTATCTGGTCAATTTCCCTCTCATGAACAGGTCTGTTGTTCACAGTCATATGTACCACATGGTATCTGGTCAGTTTTCTTCTCATGACCAGGTCTGTTGTTCACAGTCATATGTACCACATGGTATCTGGTCAGTTTCCTTCTCATGACCAAGTCTGTTGTTCACAGTCTTATGTACCACATGGTATCCGGTCAGTTTCCCTCTCATGACAAGGTCTGTTGTTCACAGTCACATCTACCACATGGTATCTGGTCAGTTTCCCTCTCATGACCAAGTCTGTTGTTCACAGTCATATGTACCACATAGTATCTGGTCAGTTTTCCTCTCATGACCAGGTCTGTTGTTCACAGTCATATGTACCACATGGTATCTGGTCAGTTTCCCTCTCATGACCAAGTCTGTTGTTCACAGTCATATTTACCACAAGGTATCTGGTCATTTTCCCTCTCATGACCAGGTCTGTTGTTCACATTCATATGTACCACATGGTATCTGGTCAGTTTTCCTCTCATGACCAGGTCTGTTGTTCACAGTCATATGTACCACATGGTATCTGGTCAGTTTCCCTCTCATGAACAGGTCTGTTGTTCACAGTCATATGTACTACAAGATATCTGGTCATTTTCCCTCTCATGACAAGGTCTGTTGTTCACAGTCATATGTACCACATGGTATCTGGTCAGTTTCCCTCTCATGACCAGGTCTGTTGTTCACAGTCATATGTACCACATGGTATCTGGTCAGTTTCCCTCTCATGCCCAGGTCTGTTGTTCACAGTCATATGTACCACATGGGATTTGGTCAGTTTCCCTCTCATGACCAGGTCTGTTGTTCACAGTCATATGTACCACAATATATCTGGTCAGTTTCCCTCTCATGACCAGGTCTGTTGTTCACAGTCATATGTACCACATGGTATCTGGTCAGTTTCCCTCTCATGAACAGGTCTGTCTTTCAGAGTCATATGTACCACATGGTATCTGGTCAGTTTCCCTCTCATGAACAGGTCTGTTGTTCACAGTCATATGTACCACATGCTATCTGGTCAGTTTCCCTCTCGTGACCAGGTCTGTTGTACACTGTCATATGTACCACATGGTATCTGGTCAGTTTTCCTCTCATGACCAGGTCTGTTGTTTACAGTCATATTTACCACAAGATATCTGGTGATTTTCCCTCTCATGACCAGGTCTGTTGTTCACAGTCATATGTACCACATGGTATCTGGTCAGTTTTCCTCTCATGACCAGGTCTGTTGTTCACTGTCATATTTACCACATGGTATCTGGTCAGTTTTCCTCTCATGACCAGGTCTGTTGTTCACAGTCATATTTACCACAAGATATCTGGTCATTTTCCCTCTCATGACCAGGTCTGTCGTTCACTGTCATATGTACCACATGATATCTGGTCAGTTTTCCTCTCATGACCAGGTCTGTTGTTCACAGTCATATGTACCACATGGTATCTTGTCAGTTTCCCTCTCATGACCAAGTCTGTTGTTCACAGTCATATGTACCACATGGTATCTGGTCATTTTCCCTCTCATGACCAGGTCTGTTGTTCACAGTCATATGTACCACATGGTATCTGGTCAGTTTCCCTCTCAGGACCAGGTCTGTCTGTCATTCACTGTCATATGTACCACATGATATCTGGTCAGTTTCCCTCTCATGACCAGGTCTGTTGTTCACAGTCATATGTACAACATAGTATCTGGTCAGTTTTCCTCTCATGACCAGGTCTGTTGTTCACAGTCATATGTACCACATGGTATCTGGTCAGTTTCCCTCTCATGACCAAGTCTGTTGTTCACAGTCATATTTACCACAAGGTATCTGGTCATTTTCCCTCTCATGACCAGGTCTGTTGTTCACATTCATATGTACCACATGGTATCTGGTCAGTTTTCCTCTCATGACCAGGTCTGTTGTTCACAGTCATATGTACCACATGGTATCTGGTCAGTTTCCCTCTCATGAACAGGTCTGTTGTTCACAGTCATATGTACTACAAGATATCTGGTCATTTTCCCTCTCATGACAAGGTCTGTTGTTCACAGTCATATGTACCACATGGTATCTGGTCAGTTTTCCTCTCATGACCAGGTCTGTTGTTCACAGTCATATGTACCACATGGTATCTGGTCAGTTTCCCTCTCATGCCCAGGTCTGTTGTTCACAGTCATATGTACCACATGGGATTTGGTCAGTTTCCCTCTCATGACCAGGTCTGTTGTTCACAGTCATATGTACCACAAGATATCTGGTCAGTTTCCCTCTCATGACCAGGTCTGTTGTTCACAGTCATATGTACCACATGGTATCTGGTCAGTTTCCCTCTCATGAACAGGTCTGTCTTTCAGAGTCATATGTACCACATGGTATCTGGTCAGTTTCCCTCTCATGAACAGGTCTGTTGTTCACAGTCATATGTACCACATGGTATCTGGTCAGTTTCCCTCTCGTGACCAGGTCTGTTGTACACTGTCATATGTACCACATGGTATCTGGTCAGTTTTCCTCTCATGACCAGGTCTGTTGTTTACAGTCATATTTACCACAAGATATCTGGTCATTTTCCCTCTCATGACCAGGTCTGTTGTTCACAGTCATATGTACCACATGGTATCTGGTCAGTTTTCCTCTCATGACCAGGTCTGTTGTTCACTGTCATATTTACCACAAGGTATCTGGTCATTTTCCCTCTCATGACCAGGTCTGTTGTTCACAGTCATATGTACCACATGGTATCTGGTCAATTTTCCTCTCATGACCAGGTCTGTTGTTCACAGTCATATGTACCACATGGTATCTGGTCAGTTTCCCTCTCATGACCAGGTCTGTCGTTCACTGTCATATGTACCACATGATATCTGGTCAGTTTTCCTCTCATGACCAGGTCTGTTGTTCACAGTCATATGTACCACATGGTATCTTGTCAGTTTCCCTCTCATGACCAAGTCTGTTGTTCACAGTCATATGTACCACATGGTATCTGGTCATTTTCCCTCTCATGACCAGGTCTGTTGTTCACAGTCATATGTACCACATGGTATCTGGTCAGTTTCCCTCTCAGGACCAGGTCTGTCTGTCATTCACTGTCATATGTACCACATGATATCTGGTCAGTTTCCCTCTCATGACCAGGTCTGTTGTTCACTGTCATATTTACCACAAGGTATCTGGTCATTTTCCCTCTCATGACCAGGTCTGTTGTTCACAGTCATATGTACCACATGGTATCTGGTCATTTTCCCTCTCATGAACAGGTCTGTCTTTCAGAGTCATATGTACCACAAGATATCTGGTCATTTTCCCTCTCATGACCAGGTCTGTTGTTCACAGTTATATGTACCACATGGTATCTGGTCAGTTTTCCTCTCATGACCAGGTCTGTTGTTCACAGTCATATGTACCACATGGTATCCGGTCAGTTTCCCTCTCATGACCATGTCTGTTGTTTACAGTCATATTTACCACATGGTATCTGGTCATTTTCCCTCTCATGACCAGGTCTGTTGTTCACAGTCATATGTACCACATGGTATCTGGTCAGTTTCCCTCTCATGACCAGGTCTGTTGTTCACAGTCATATGTACCACATGGTATCTGGTCAGTTTTCCTCTCATGACCAGGTCTGTTGTTCACAGTCATATGTACCACATGGTATCTGGTCAGTTTCCCTATCATGACCAGGTCTGTTGTTCACAGTCATATGTACCACATGGGATTTGGTCAGTTTCCCTCTCATGACCAGGTCTGTTGTTCACAGTCATATGTACCACATGGGATTTGGTCAGTTTCCCTCTCATGACCAGGTCTGTTGTTCACAGTCATATGTACCACATGGTATCTGGTCAGTTTTCCTCTCATGACCAGGTCTGTTTTTCAAAGTCATATGTACCACATGGTATCTGGTTAGTTTCCCTCTCATGACCAAGTCTGTTGTTCACAGTCATATGTACCACATGGTATCTGGTCAGTTTCCCTCTCATGACCAGGTGTGTTCTTCACAGTCATATGTACCACATGGTATCTGGTTAGTTTCCCTCTCAAGACCAAGTCTGTTGTTCACAGTCATATGTAACACATGGTATCTTGTCAGTTTCCCTCTCATGACCAAGTCTGTTGTTCACAGTTATATGTACCACATGGTATCTGGTCAGTTTCCCTCTCATGATCAGGTCTGTTGTTCACAGCCATATATACCACAAGGTATCTGGTCATTTTCCCTCTCATGACCAGGTCTGTTGTTCACAGTCATATGTACCACATGGTATCTGGTCAGTTTCCCTCTCATGACCAGGTGTGTTCTTCACAGTCATATGTACCACATGGTATCTGGTCAGTTTCCCTCTCATGACCAAGTCTTTTGTTCACAGTCATATGTACCACATGGTATCTGGTCAGTTTCCCTCTCATGACCAAGTCTTTTGTTCACAGTCATGTGTACCACATGGTATCTGGTCAATTTCCCTCTCATGAACAGGTCTGTTGTTCACAGTCATATGTACCACATGGTATCTGGTCAGTTTTCTTCTCATGACCAGGTCTGTTGTTCACAGTCATATGTACCACATGGTATCTGGTCAGTTTCCTTCTCATGACCAAGTCTGTTGTTCACAGTCTTATGTACCACATGGTATCCGGTCAGTTTCCCTCTCATGACAAGGTCTGTTGTTCACAGTCACATCTACCACATGGTATCTGGTCAGTTTCCCTGTCATGACCAAGTCTGTTGTTCACAGTCATATGTACCACATAGTATCTGGTCAGTTTTCCTCTCATGACCAGGTCTGTTGTTCACAGTCATATGTACCACATGGTATCTGGTCAGTTTCCCTCTCATGACCAAGTCTGTTGTTCACAGTCATATTTACCACAAGGTATCTGGTCATTTTCCCTCTCATGACCAGGTCTGTTGTTCACATTCATATGTACCACATGGTATCTGGTCAGTTTTCCTCTCATGACCAGGTCTGTTGTTCACAGTCATATGTACCACATGGTATCTGGTCAGTTTCCCTCTCATGAACAGGTCTGTTGTTCACAGTCATATGTACTACAAGATATCTGGTCATTTTCCCTCTCATGACAAGGTCTGTTGTTCACAGTCATATGTACCACATGGTATCTGGTCAGTTTTCCTCTCATGACCAGGTCTGTTGTTCACAGTCATATGTACCACATGGTATCTGGTCAGTTTCCCTCTCATGCCCAGGTCTGTTGTTCACAGTCATATGTACCACATGGGATTTGGTCAGTTTCCCTCTCATGACCAGGTCTGTTGTTCACAGTCATATGTACCACAATATATCTGGTCAGTTTCCCTCTCATGACCAGGTCTGTTGTTCACAGTCATATGTACCACATGGTATCTGGTCAGTTTCCCTCTCATGAACAGGTCTGTCTTTCAGAGTCATATGTACCACATGGTATCTGGTCAGTTTCCCTCTCATGAACAGGTCTGTTGTTCACAGTCATATGTACCACATGCTATCTGGTCAGTTTCCCTCTCGTGACCAGGTCTGTTGTACACTGTCATATGTACCACATGGTATCTGGTCAGTTTTCCTCTCATGACCAGGTCTGTTGTTTACAGTCATATTTACCACAAGATATCTGGTCATTTTCCCTCTCATGACCAGGTCTGTTGTTCACAGTCATATGTACCACATGGTATCTGGTCAGTTTTCCTCTCATGACCAGGTCTGTTGTTCACTGTCATATTTACCACAAGGTATCTGGTCATTTTCCCTCTCATGACCAGGTCTGTTGTTCACAGTCATATGTACCACATGGTATCTGGTCAATTTTCCTCTCATGACCAGGTCTGTTGTTCACAGTCATATGTACCACATGGTATCTGGTCAGTTTCCCTCTCATGACCAGGTCTGTCGTTCACTGTCATATGTACCACATGATATCTGGTCAGTTTTCCTCTCATGACCAGGTCTGTTGTTCACAGTCATATGTACCACATGGTATCTTGTCAGTTTCCCTCTCATTACTAAGTCTGTTGTTCACAGTCATATGTACCACATGGTATCTGGTCATTTTCCCTCTCATGACCAGGTCTGTTGTTCACAGTCATATGTACCACATGGTATCTGGTCAGTTTCCCTCTCAGGACCAGGTCTGTCTGTCATTCACTGTCATATGTACCACATGATATCTGGTCAGTTTCCCTCTCATGACCAGGTCTGTTGTTCACTGTCATATTTACCACAAGGTATCTGGTCATTTTCCCTCTCATGACCAGGTCTGTTGTTCACAGTCATATGTACCACATGGTATCTGGTCATTTTCCCTCTCATGAACAGGTCTGTCTTTCAGAGTCATATGTAACACATGGTATCTGGTCAGTTTCCCTCTCATGAACAGGTCTGTTGTTCACAGTCATATGTAACACATGGTATCTGGTCAGTTTCCCTCTCATGAACAGGTCTGTTGTTCACATTCATATGTACCACATGGTATCTGGTCAGTTTTCCTCTCATGACCAGGTCTGTTGTTCACAGTCATATGTACCACATGGTATCTGGTCAGTTTCCCTCTCATGAACAGGTCTGTTGTTCACAGTCATATGTACTACAAGATATCTGGTCATTTTCCCTCTCATGACAAGGTCTGTTGTTCACAGTCATATGTACCACATGGTATCTGGTCAGTTTTCCTCTCATGACCAGGTCTGTTGTTCACAGTCATATGTACCACATGGTATCTGGTCAGTTTCCCTCTCATGCCCAGGTCTGTTGTTCACAGTCATATGTACCACATGGGATTTGGTCAGTTTCCCTCTCATGACCAGGTCTGTTGTTCACAGTCATATGTACCACAATATATCTGGTCAGTTTCCCTCTCATGACCAGGTCTGTTGTTCACAGTCATATGTACCACATGGTATCTGGTCAGTTTCCCTCTCATGAACAGGTCTGTCTTTCAGAGTCATATGTACCACATGGTATCTGGTCAGTTTCCCTCTCATGAACAGGTCTGTTGTTCACAGTCATATGTACCACATGCTATCTGGTCAGTTTCCCTCTCGTGACCAGGTCTGTTGTACACTGTCATATGTACCACATGGTATCTGGTCAGTTTTCCTCTCATGACCAGGTCTGTTGTTTACAGTCATATTTACCACAAGATATCTGGTCATTTTCCCTCTCATGACCAGGTCTGTTGTTCACAGTCATATGTACCACATGGTATCTGGTCAGTTTTCCTCTCATGACCAGGTCTGTTGTTCACTGTCATATTTACCACAAGGTATCTGGTCATTTTCCCTCTCATGACCAGGTCTGTTGTTCACAGTCATATGTACCACATGGTATCTGGTCAATTTTCCTCTCATGACCAGGTCTGTTGTTCACAGTCATATGTACCACATGGTATCTGGTCAGTTTCCCTCTCATGACCAGGTCTGTCGTTCACTGTCATATGTACCACATGATATCTGGTCAGTTTTCCTCTCATGACCAGGTCTGTTGTTCACAGTCATATGTACCACATGGTATCTTGTCAGTTTCCCTCTCATTACTAAGTCTGTTGTTCACAGTCATATGTACCACATGGTATCTGGTCATTTTCCCTCTCATGACCAGGTCTGTTGTTCACAGTCATATGTACCACATGGTATCTGGTCAGTTTCCCTCTCAGGACCAGGTCTGTCTGTCATTCACTGTCATATGTACCACATGATATCTGGTCAGTTTCCCTCTCATGACCAGGTCTGTTGTTCACTGTCATATTTACCACAAGGTATCTGGTCATTTTCCCTCTCATGACCAGGTCTGTTGTTCACAGTCATATGTACCACATGGTATCTGGTCATTTTCCCTCTCATGAACAGGTCTGTCTTTCAGAGTCATATGTAACACATGGTATCTGGTCAGTTTCCCTCTCATGAACAGGTCTGTTGTTCACAGTCATATGTACCACATGGTATCTGGTCAGTTTCCCTCTCATGACCAAGTCTGTTGTTCACAGTCATATGTAACACATGGTATCTTGTCAGTTTCCCTCTCATGACCAAGTCTGTTGTTCACAGTTATATGTACCACATGGTATCTGGTCAGTTTCCCTCTCATGACCAGGTCTGTTGTTCAAAGTCATATGTACCACACGGGATTTGGTCAGTTTCCCTCTCATGAACAGGTCTGTTGTTCGGTCATATGTACCACATGGTATCTGGTCAGTTTTCCTCTCATGACCAGGTCTGTTGTTTACAGTCATATGTACCGCAAGATATCTGGTCATTTTCCCTCTCATGACCAGGTCTGTTGTTCACAGTCATATGTACCACATGGTATCTGGTCAGTTTTCCTCTCATGACCAGGTCTGTTGTTCACAGTCATATGTACCACATGGTATCCGGTCAGTTTCCCTCTCATGACCATGTCTGTTGTTTACAGTCATATTTACCACATGGTATCTGGTCATTTTCCCTCTCATGACCAGGTCTGTTGTTCACAGTCATATGTACCACATGGTATCTGGTCAGTTTCCCTCTCATGACCAGGTCTGTTGTTCACAGTCATATGTACCACATGGGATTTGGTCAGTTTCCCTCTCATGACCAGGTCTGTTGTTCACAGTCATATGTACCACATGGTATCTGGTTAGTTTCCCTCTCATGACCAAGTCTGTTTTTCAAAGTCATATGTACCACATGGTATCTGGTTAGTTTCCCTCTCATGACCAAGTCTGTTGTTCACAGTCATATGTACCACATGGTATCTGGTTAGTTTCCCTCTCATGACCAAGTCTGTTGTTCACAGTCATATGTAACACATGGTATCTTGTCAGTTTCCCTCTCATGACCAAGTCTGTTGTTCCCAGTTATATGTACCACATGGTATCTGGTCAGTTTCCCTCTCATGACCAGGTCTGTTGTTCAAAGTCATATGTACCACACGGGATTTGGTCAGTTTCCCTCTCATGAACAGGTCTGTTGTTCGGTCATATGTACCACATGGTATCTGGTCAGTTTCCCTCTCATGACCAAGTCTGTTGTTCACAGTCATATGTACTACATGGTATCTGGTCAGTTTCCCTCTCATGACCAGGTCTGTTGTTCACAGTCATATGTACCACATGGTATCCGGTCAGTTTCCCTCTCATGACCATGTCTGTTGTTTACAGTCATATTTACCACATGGTATCTGGTCATTTTCCCTCTCATGACCAGGTCTGTTGTTCACAGTCATATGTACCACATGGTATCTGGTCAGTTTTCCTCTCATGACCAGGTCTGTTGTTCACAGTCATATGTACCACATGGTATCTGGTCAGTTTTCCTCTCATGACCAGGTCTGTTTTTCAAAGTCATATGTACCACATGGTATCTGGTTAGTTTCCCTCTCATGACCAGGTCGGTTGTTCAAAGTCATATGTACCACACGGGATTTGGTCAGTTTCCCTCTCATGAACAGGTCTGTTGTTCGGTCATATGTACCACATGGTATCTGGTCAGTTTCCCTCTCATGACCAAGTCTGTTGTTCACAGTCATATGTACCACATGGTATCTGGTCAGTTTCCCTCTCATGAACATGTCTGTTGTTCACAGTCATATGTACCACATGGTATCTGGTCAGTTTCCCTCTGATGACCAGGTCTGTTGTTCACAGTCATATGTACCACATGGTATCTGGTCAGTTTCCCTCTCATGACCAAGTCTGTTGTTCACAGTCATATGTACCACATGGTATCTGGTTAGTTTCCCTCTCATGACCAAGTCTGTTGTTCACAGTCATATGTAACACATGGTATCTTGTCAGTTTCCCTCTCATGACCAAGTCTGTTGTTCACAGTTATATGTACCACATGGTATCTGGTCAGTTTCCCTCTCATGACCAGGTCTGTTGTTCAAAGTCATATGTACCACACGGGATTTGGTCAGTTTCCCTCTCATGAACAGGTCTGTTGTTCGGTCATATGTACCACATGGTATCTGGTCAGTTTCCCTCTCATGACCAAGTCTGTTGTTCACAGTCATATGTACTACATGGTATCTGGTCAGTTTCCCTCTCATGACCAGGTCTGTTGTTCACAGTCATATGTACCACATGGTATCCGGTCAGTTTCCCTCTCATGACCATGTCTGTTGTTTACAGTCATATTTACCACATGGTATCTGGTCATTTTCCCTCTCATGACCAGGTCTGTTGTTCACAGTCATATGTACCACATGGTATCTGGTCAGTTTTCCTCTCATGACCAGGTCTGTTGTTCACAGTCATATGTACCACATGGTATCTGGTCAGTTTTCCTCTCATGACCAGGTCTGTTTTTCAAAGTCATATGTACCACATGGTATCTGGTTAGTTTCCCTCTCATGACCAGGTCGGTTGTTCAAAGTCATATGTACCACATGGTATCTGTTCATTTTCCCTCTCATGACCAGGTCTGTTGTTCACAGTCATATGTACCACATGGTATCTGGTCAGTTTCCCTCTCATGACCAGGTCTGTCTGTCGTTCACTGTCATATGTACCACATGGTATCTGGTCAGTTTCCCTCTCATGACCAGGTCTGTTGTTCACTGTCATATTTACCACAAGGTATCTGGTCATTTTCCCTCTCATGACCAGGTCTGTTGTTCACAGTCATATGTACCACATGGTATCTGGTCATTTTCCCTCTCATGAACAGGTCTGTCTTTCAGAGTCATATGTACCACATGGTATCTGGTCAGTTTCCCTCTCATGAACAGGTCTGTCGTTCACAGTCATATGTACCACATGGTATCTGGTCAGTTTCCCTCTCATGACCAAGTCTGTTGTTCACAGTCATATGTAACACATGGTATCTTGTCAGTTTCCCTCTCATGACCAAGTCTGTTGTTCACAGTCATATGTACCACATGGTATCTGGTCATTTTCCCTCTCATGACCAGGTCTGTTGTTCACAGTCATATGTACCACATGGTATCTGGTCAGTTTCCCTCTCAGGACCAGGTCTGTCTGTCATTCACTGTCATATGTACCACATGATATCTGGTCAATTTCCCTCTCATGACCAGGTCTGTTGTTCACTGTCATATTTACCACAAGGTATCTGGTCATTTTCCCTCTCATGACCAGGTCTGTTGTTCACAGTCATATGTACCACATGGTATCTGGTCATTTTCCCTCTCATGAACAGGTCTGTCTTTCAGAGTCATATGTAACACATGGTATCTGGTCAGTTTCCCTCTCATGAACAGGTCTGTTGTTCACAGTCATATGTACCACATGGTATCTGGTCAGTTTCCCTCTCATGACCAAGTCTGTTGTTCACAGTCATATGTACCACATGGTATCTGGTCATTTTCCCTCTCATGAACAGGTCTGTCTTTCAGAGTCATATGTAACACATGGTATCTGGTCAGTTTCCCTCTCATGAACAGGTCTGTTGTTCACAGTCATATGTACCACATGGTATCTTGTCAGTTTCCCTCTCATGACCAAGTCTGTTGTTCACAGTTATATGTACCACATGGTATCTGGTCAGTTTCCCTCTCATGACCAGGTCTGTTGTTCAAAGTCATATGTACCACATGGGATTTGGTCAGTTTCCCTCTCATGAACAGGTCTGTTGTTCGGTCATATGTACCACATGGTATCTGGTCAGTTTTCCTCTCATGACCAGGTCTGTTGTTTACAGTCATATGTACCGCAAGATATCTGGTAATTTTCCCTCTCATGACCAGGTCTGTTGTTCACTGTCATATGTACCACATGGTATCCGGTCAGTTTCCCTCTCATGACCATGTCTGTTGTTTACAGTCATATTTACCACATGGTATCTGGTCATTTTCCCTCTCATGACCAGGTCTGTTGTTCACAGTCATATGTACCACATGGTATCTGGTCAGTTTCCCTCTCATGACCAGGTCTGTTGTTCACAGTCATATGTACCACATGGGATTTGGTCAGTTTCCCTCTCATGACCAGGTCTGTTGTTCACAGTCATATGTACCACATGGTATCTGGTCAGTTTTCCTCTCATGACCAGGTCTGTTTTTCAAAGTCATATGTACCACAGGATATCTGGTCAGTTTCCCTCTCATGACCAGGTCTGTTGTTCACAGTCATATGTACCACATGGTATCTGGTTAGTTTCCCTCTCATGACCAAGTCTGTTGTTCACAGTCATATGTAACACATGTTATCTTGTCAGTTTCCCTCTCATGACCAAGTCTGTTGTTCACAGTTATATGTACCACATGGTATGTGGTCAGTTTCCCTCTCATGACCAGGTCTGTTGTTCAAAGTCATATGTACCACACGGGATTTGGTCAGTTTCCCTCTCATGAACAGGTCTGTTGTTCGGTCATATGTACCACATGGTATCTGGTCAGTTTCCCTCTCATGACCAGGTCTGTTGTTCACAGTCATATGTACTACATGGTATCTGGTCAGTTTCCCTCTCATGAACATGTCTGTTGTTCACAGTCATATGTACCACATGGTATCTGGTCAGTTTCCCTCTCATGAACATGTCTGTTGTTCACAGTCATATGTACCACATGGTATCTGGTCAGTTTCCCTCTGATGACCAGGTCTGTTGTTCACAGTCATATGTACCACATGGTATCTGGTCAGTTTCCCTCTCATGAACAGGTCTGTTGTTCACAGTCATATGTACCACAAGATATCTGGTCATTTTCCCTCTCATGACAAGGTCTGTTGTTCACAGTCATATGTACCAAATGGTATCTGGTCAGTTTTCCTCTCATGACCAGGTCTGCTGTTCACAGTCATATGTACCACATGGTATCTTGTCAGTTTCCCTCTCATGACCAAGTCTGTTGTTCACAGTCATATGTACCACATGGTATCTGGTCATTTTCCCTCTCATGACCAGGTCTGTTGTTCACAGTCATATGTACCACATGGTATCTGGTCAGTTTCCCTCTCATGACCAGGTCTGTCTGTCGTTCACTGTCATATGTACCACATGGTATCTGGTCAGTTTCCCTCTCATGACCAGGTCTGTTGTTCACTGTCATATTTATGACCAGGTCTGTTGTTCAAAGTCATATGTACCACACGGGATTTGGTCAGTTTCCCTCTCATGAACAGGTCTGTTGTTCGGTCATATGTACCACATGGTATCTGGTCAGTTTCCCTCTCATGACCAGGTCTGTTGTTCACAGTGAAATGTACCACATGGTATCTTGTCAGTTTTCCTCTCATGACCAGGTCTGTTGTTTACAGTCATATTTACCACAAGATATCTGGTCATTTTCCCTCTCATGACCAGGTCTGTTGTTCACAGTCATATGTACCACATGGTATCTGGTCAGTTTTCCTCTCATGACGAGGTCTGTTGTACACAGTCATATGTACCACAAGATATCTGGTCATTTTCCCTCTCATGACCAGGTCTGTTGTTCACAGTCATATGTACCACATGGTATCTGGTCAGTTTCCCTCTCATGACCAGGTCTGTCGTTCACTGTCATATGTACCACATGGTATCTGGTCAGTTTCCCTCTCATGACCAGGTCTGTTGTTCACAGTCATATGTACCACATGGTATCTGGTCAGTTTTCCTCTCATGACCAGGTCTGTTGTTCACAGTCATATGTACCACATGGGATTTGTTGAGTTTCCCTCTCATGACCAGGTCTGTTGTTCACAGTCATATGTACCACATGGGGTTTGGTCAGTTTTCCTCTCATGACCAGGTCTATTGTTCACAGTGAAATGTACCACATGGTATCTGGTCATTTTCCCTCTCATGACCAGGTCTGTTGTTCACAGTGAAATGTACCACATGGTATCTGGTCAGTTTCCCTCTCATGACCAGGTCTGTTGTTCACAGTGAAATGTACCACATGGTATCTGGTCAGTATTCCTCTCATGACCAGGTCTGTTGTTTACAGTCATTTTTACCACAAGATATCTGGTCATTTTCCCTCTAATGACAAGGTCTGTTGTTCACAGTCATATGTACCACATGGTATCTGGTCAGTTTTCCTCTCATGACCAGGTCTGTTGTTCACAGTCATATGTACCACATGGGATTTGGTCAGTTTCCCTCTCATGACCAGGTCTGTTGTTCGAAGTCATATGTACCACATGGTATCTGGTCAATTTCCCTCTCATGACCAGGTCTGTTGTTCACAGTCATATGTACCACATGGGATTTGGTCAGTTTCCCTCTCATGACCAGGTCTGTTGTTCACAGTCATATGTACCACATGGGGTTTGGTCAGTTTTCCTCTCATGACTAGGTCTGTTGTTCACAGTCATATGTACCACATGGTATCTGGTCAGTTTCCCTCTCATGACCAGGTCTGTTGTTCACAGTCATATGTACCACATGGTATCTGGTCAGTTTCCCTCTCATGACCAGGTCTGTTGTTCACAGTCATATGTACCACATGGGATTTGGTCAGTTTCCCTCTCATGACCAGGTCTGTTGTTCACAGTCATATGTACCACATGGTATCTGGTCAGTTTCCCTCTCATGACCAGGTCTGTCTGTCGTTCACTGTCATATGTACCACATGGTATCTGGTCAGTTTCCCTCTCATGACCAGGTCTGTTGTTCACTGTCATATTTACCACAAGGTATCTTGTCAGTTTCCCTCTCATGACCAAGTCTGTTGTTCACAGTCATATGTACCACATGGTATCTGTTCATTTTCCCTCTCATGACCAGGTCTGTTGTTCACAGTCATATGTACCACATGGTATCTGGTCAGTTTCCCTCTCATGACCAGGTCTGTCTGTCGTTCACTGTCATATGTACCACATGGTATCTGGTCAGTTTCCCTCTCATGACCAGGTCTGTTGTTCACTGTCATATTTACCACAAGGTATCTGGTCATTTTCCCTCTCATGACCAGGTCTGTTGTTCACAGTCATATGTACCACATGGTATCTGGTCATTTTCCCTCTCATGAACAGGTCTGTCTTTCAGAGTCATATGTAACACATGGTATCTGGTCAGTTTCCCTCTCAAGAACAGGTCTGTTGTTCACAGTCATATGTACCACATGGTATCTGGTCAGTTTCCCTCTCATGACCAAGTCTGTTGTTCACAGTCATATGTAACACATGGTATCTTGTCAGTTTCCCTCTCATGACCAAGTCTGTTGTTCACAGTCATATGTACCACATGGTATCTGGTCATTTTCCCTCTCATGACCAGGTCTGTTGTTCACAGTCATATGTACCACATGGTATCTGGTCAGTTTCCCTCTCAGGACCAGGTCTGTCTGTCATTCACTGTCATATGTACCACATGATATCTGGTCAGTTTCCCTCTCATGACCAGGTCTGTTGTTCACTGTCATATTTACCACAAGGTATCTGGTCATTTTCCCTCTCATGACCAGGTCTGTTGTTCACAGTCATATGTACCACATGGTATCTGGTCATTTTCCCTCTCATGAACAGGTCTGTCTTTCAGAGTCATATGTAACACATGGTATCTGGTCAGTTTCCCTCTCATGAACAGGTCTGTTGTTCACAGTCATATGTACCACATGGTATCTGGTCAGTTTCCCTCTCATGACCAAGTCTGTTGTTCACAGTCATATGTAACACATGGTATCTTGTCAGTTTCCCTCTCATGACCAAGTCTGTTGTTCACAGTTATATGTACCACATGGTATCTGGTCAGTTTCCCTCTCATGACCAGGTCTGTTGTTCAAAGTCATATGTACCACACTGGATTTGGTCAGTTTCCCTCTCATGAACAGGTCTGTTGTTCGGTCATATGTACCACATGGTATCTGGTCAGTTTTCCTCTCATGACCAGGTCTGTTGTTTACAGTCATATGTACCGCAAGATATCTGGTCATTTTCCCTCTCATGACCAGGTCTGTTGTTCACAGTCATATGTACCACATGGTATCTGGTCAGTTTTCCTCTCATGACCAGGTCTGTTGTTCACAGTCATATGTACCACATGGTATCCGGTCAGTTTCCCTCTCATGACCATGTCTGTTGTTTACAGTCATATTTACCACATGGTATCTGGTCATTTTCCCTCTCATGACCAGGTCTGTTGTTCACAGTCATATGTACCACATGGTATCTGGTCAGTTTCCCTCTCATGACCAGGTCTGTTGTTCACAGTCATATGTACCACATGGGATTTGGTCAGTTTCCCTCTCATGACCAGGTCTGTTGTTCACAGTCATATGTACCACATGGGAATCGGTCAGTTTCCCTCTCATGACCAGGTCTGTTGTTCACAGTCATATGTACCACATGGTATCTGGTCAGTTTTCCTCTCATGACCAGGTCTGTTTTTCAAAGTCATATGTATCACAGGATATCTGGTCAGTTTCCCTCTCATGACCAGGTCTGTTGTTCACAGTCATATGTACCACATGGTATCTGGTTAGTTTCCCTCTCATGACCAAGTCTGTTGTTCACAGTCATATGTAACACATGTTATCTTGTCAGTTTCCCTCTCATGACCAAGTCTGTTGTTCACAGTTATATGTACCACATGGTATCTGGTCAGTTTCCCTCTCATGACCAGGTCTGTTGTTCAAAGTCATATGTACCACACGGGATTTGGTCAGTTTCCCTCTCATGAACAGGTCTGTTGTTCGGTCATATGTACCACATGGTATCTGGTCAGTTTCCCTCTCATGACCAGGTCTGTTGTTCACAGTCATATGTACTACATGGTATCTGGTCAGTTTCCCTCTCATGAACATGTCTGTTGTTCACAGTCATATGTACCACATGGTATCTGGTCAGTTTCCCTCTCATGAACATGTCTGTTGTTCACAGTCATATGTACCACATGGTATCTGGTCAGTTTCCCTCTGATGACCAGGTCTGTTGTTCACAGTCATATGTACCACATGGTATCTGGTCAGTTTCCCTCTCATGAACAGGTCTGTTGTTCACAGTCATATGTACCACAAGATATCTGGTCATTTTCCCTCTCATGACAAGGTCTGTTGTTCACAGTCATATGTACCAAATGGTATCTGGTCAGTTTTCCTCTCATGACCAGGTCTGCTGTTCACAGTCATATGTACCACATGGTATCTTGTCAGTTTCCCTCTCATGACCAAGTCTGTTGTTCACAGTCATATGTACCACATGGTATCTGGTCATTTTCCCTCTCATGACCAGGTCTGTTGTTCACAGTCATATGTACCACATGGTATCTGGTCAGTTTCCCTCTCATGACCAGGTCTGTCTGTCGTTCACTGTCATATGTACCACATGGTATCTGGTCAGTTTCCCTCTCATGACCAGGTCTGTTGTTCACTGTCATATTTATGACCAGGTCTGTTGTTCAAAGTCATATGTACCACACGGGATTTGGTCAGTTTCCCTCTCATGAACAGGTCTGTTGTTCGGTCATATGTACCACATGGTATCTGGTCAGTTTCCCTCTCATGACCAGGTCTGTTGTTCACAGTGAAATGTACCACATGGTATCTTGTCAGTTTTCCTCTCATGACCAGGTCTGTTGTTTACAGTCATATTTACCACAAGATATCTGGTCATTTTCCCTCTCATGACCAGGTCTGTTGTTCACAGTCATATGTACCACATGGTATCTGGTCAGTTTCCCTCTCATGACCAGGTCTGTCGTTCACTGTCATATGTACCACATGGTATCTGGTCAGTTTCCCTCTCATGACCAGGTCTGTTGTTCACAGTCATATGTACCACATGGTATCTGGTCAGTTTTCCTCTCATGACCAGGTCTGTTGTTCACAGTCATATGTACCACATGGGATTTGTTGAGTTTCCCTCTCATGACCAGGTCTGTTGTTCACAGTCATATGTACCACATGGGGTTTGGTCAGTTTTCCTCTCATGACCAGGTCTATTGTTCACAGTGAAATGTACCACATGGTATCTGGTCATTTTCCCTCTCATGACCAGGTCTGTTGTTCACAGTGAAATGTACCACATGGTATCTGGTCAGTTTCCCTCTCATGACCAGGTCTGTTGTTCACAGTGAAATGTACCACATGGTATCTGGTCAGTATTCCTCTCATGACCAGGTCTGTTGTTTACAGTCATTTTTACCACAAGATATCTGGTCATTTTCCCTCTAATGACAAGGTCTGTTGTTCACAGTCATATGTACCACATGGTATCTGGTCAGTTTTCCTCTCATGACCAGGTCTGTTGTTCACAGTCATATGTACCACATGGTATCTGATCAGTTTCCCTCTCATGACCAGGTCTGTTGTTCACAGTCATATGTACCACATGGGATTTGGTTAGTTTCCCTCTCATGACCAGGTCTGTTGTTCACAGTCATATGTACCACATGGGGTTTGGTCAGTTTTCCTCTCATGACTAGGTCTGTTGTTCACAGTCATATGTACCACATGGTATCTGGTCAGTTTCCCTCTCATGACCAGGTCTGTTGTTCACAGTCATATGTACCACATGGGATTTGGTCAGTTTCCCTCTCATGACCAGGTCTGTTGTTCACAGTCATATGTACCAAATGGTATCTGGTCAGTTTCCCTCTCATGACCAGGTCTGTTGTTCACAGTCATATGTACCACATGGTATCTGGGCAGTTTCCCTCTCATGACCAGGTCTGTCTGTCGTTCACTGTCATATGTACCACATGGTATCTGGTCAGTTTCCCTCTCATGACCAGGTCTGTTGTTCACAGTGAAATGTACCACATGGTATCTGGTCAGTTTCCCTCTCATGACCAGGTCTGTTGTTCACAGTGAAATGTACCACATGGTATCTGGTCAGTTTCCCTCTCATGACCAGGTCTGTCGTTCACTGTCATATGTACCACATGGTATCTGGTCAGTTTCCCTCTCATGACCAGGTCTGTTGTTCACTGTCATATGTACCACATGGTATCTGGTCAGTTTCCCTCTCATGACCAGGTCTGTTGTTCACAGTCATATGTACCACATGGTATCTGGGCAGTTTCCCTCTCATGACCAGGTCTGTCTGTCGTTCACTGTCATATGTACCACATGGTATCTGGTCAGTTTCCCTCTCATGACCAGGTCTGTTGTTCACAGTGAAATGTACCACATGGTATCTGGTCAGTTTCCCTCTCATGACCAGGTCTGTTGTTCACAGTGAAATGTACCACATGGTATCTGGTCAGTTTCCCTCTCATGACCAGGTCTGTCATTCACTGTCATATGTACCACATGGTATCTGGTCAGTTTCCCTCTCATGACCAGGTCTGTTGTTCACTGTCATATGTACCACATGGTATCTGGTCAGTTTCCCTCTCATGACCAGGTCTGTTGTTCACAGTCATATGTACCACATGGTATCTGGTCAGTTTCCCTCTCATGACCAGGTCTGTTGTTCACAGTCATATGTACCACATGGGGTTTGGTCAGTTTTCCTCTCATGACCAGGTCTATTGTTCACAGTGAAATGTACCACATGGTATCTGGTCATTTTCCCTCTCATGAACAGGTCTGTTGTTCACAGTGAAATGTACCACATGGTATCTGGTCAGTTTCCCTCTCATGACCAGGTCTGTTGTTCACAGTGAAATGTACCACATGGTATCTGGTCAGTATTCCTCTCATGACCAGGTCTGTTGTTTACAGTCATATTTACCACAAGATATCTGGTCATTTTCCCTCTAATGACAAGGTCTGTTGTTCACAGTCATATGTACCACATGGTATCTGGTCAGTTTTCCTCTCATGACCAGGTCTGTTGTTCACAGTCATATGTACCACATGGGATTTGGTCAGTTTCCCTCTCATGACCAGGTCTGTTGTTCGAAGTCATATGTACCACATGGTATCTGGTCAGTTTCCCTCTCATGACCAGGTCTGTTGTTCACAGTCATATGTACCACACGGGATTTGGTCAGTTTCCCTCTCATGACCAGGTCTGTTGTTCACAGTCATATGTACCACATGGGGTTTGGTCAGTTTTCCTCTCATGACTAGGTCTGTTGTTCACAGTCATATGTACCACATGGTATCTGGTCAGTTTCCCTCTCATGAACAGGTCTGTTGTTCACAGTCATATGTACCACATGGGATTTGGTCAGTTTCCCTCTCATGACCAGGTCTGTTGTTCACAGTCATATGTACCACATGGGATTTGGTCAGTTTCCCTCTCATGACCAGGTCTGT
This sequence comes from Lampris megalopsis, assembly GCA_022114975.2. Lineage (NCBI taxonomy): Eukaryota > Metazoa > Chordata > Actinopteri > Lampriformes > Lampridae > Lampris > Lampris megalopsis. The sequence continues at coordinate 18,134,730 of JAJHIY020000425.1, read as the reverse complement.
TGTTCACAGTCATATGTACCACATGGTATCTGGTCAGTTTCCCTCTCATGACCAGGTCTGTCTGTCGTTCACTGTCATATGTACCACATGGTATCTGGTCAGTTTCCCTCTCATGACCAGGTCTGTTGTTCACTGTCATATTTATGACCAGGTCTGTTGTTCAAAGTCATATGTACCACACGGGATTTGGTCAGTTTCCCTCTCATGAACAGGTCTGTTGTTCGGTCATATGTACCACATGGTATCTGGTCAGTTTCCCTCTCATGACCAGGTCTGTTGTTCACAGTGAAATGTACCACATGGTATCTTGTCAGTTTTCCTCTCATGACCAGGTCTGTTGTTTACAGTCATATTTACCACAAGATATCTGGTCATTTTCCCTCTCATGACCAGGTCTGTTGTTCACAGTCATATGTACCACATGGTATCTGGTCAGTTTCCCTCTCATGACCAGGTCTGTCGTTCACTGTCATATGTACCACATGGTATCTGGTCAGTTTCCCTCTCATGACCAGGTCTGTTGTTCACAGTCATATGTACCACATGGTATCTGGTCAGTTTTCCTCTCATGACCAGGTCTGTTGTTCACAGTCATATGTACCACATGGGATTTGTTGAGTTTCCCTCTCATGACCAGGTCTGTTGTTCACAGTCATATGTACCACATGGGGTTTGGTCAGTTTTCCTCTCATGACCAGGTCTATTGTTCACAGTGAAATGTACCACATGGTATCTGGTCATTTTCCCTCTCATGACCAGGTCTGTTGTTCACAGTGAAATGTACCACATGGTATCTGGTCAGTTTCCCTCTCATGACCAGGTCTGTTGTTCACAGTGAAATGTACCACATGGTATCTGGTCAGTATTCCTCTCATGACCAGGTCTGTTGTTTACAGTCATTTTTACCACAAGATATCTGGTCATTTTCCCTCTAATGACAAGGTCTGTTGTTCACAGTCATATGTACCACATGGTATCTGGTCAGTTTTCCTCTCATGACCAGGTCTGTTGTTCACAGTCATATGTACCACATGGGATTTGGTCAGTTTCCCTCTCATGACCAGGTCTGTTGTTCACAGTCATATGTACCACATGGTATCTGATCAGTTTCCCTCTCATGACCAGGTCTGTTGTTCACAGTCATATGTACCACATGGGATTTGGTCAGTTTCCCTCTCATGACCAGGTCTGTTGTTCACAGTCATATGTACCACATGGGGTTTGGTCAGTTTTCCTCTCATGACTAGGTCTGTTGTTCACAGTCATATGTACCACATGGTATCTGGTCAGTTTCCCTCTCATGACCAGGTCTGTTGTTCACAGTCATATGTACCACATGGGATTTGGTCAGTTTCCCTCTCATGACCAGGTCTGTTGTTCACAGTCATATGTACCAAATGGTATCTGGTCAGTTTCCCTCTCATGACCAGGTCTGTTGTTCACAGTCATATGTACCACATGGTATCTGGGCAGTTTCCCTCTCATGACCAGGTCTGTCTGTCGTTCACTGTCATATGTACCACATGGTATCTGGTCAGTTTCCCTCTCATGACCAGGTCTGTTGTTCACAGTGAAATGTACCACATGGTATCTGGTCAGTTTCCCTCTCATGACCAGGTCTGTTGTTCACAGTGAAATGTACCACATGGTATCTGGTCAGTTTCCCTCTCATGACCAGGTCTGTCGTTCACTGTCATATGTACCACATGGTATCTGGTCAGTTTCCCTCTCATGACCAGGTCTGTTGTTCACTGTCATATGTACCACATGGTATCTGGTCAGTTTCCCTCTCATGACCAGGTCTGTTGTTCACAGTCATATGTACCACATGGTATCTGGTCAGTTTTCCTCTCATGACCAGGTCTGTTGTTCACAGTCATATGTACCACATGAGATTAGTTCAGTTTCCCTCTCATGACCAGGTCTGTTGTTCACAGTCATATGTACCACATGGGGTTTGGTCAGTTTTCCTCTCATGACCAGGTCTATTGTTCACAGTGAAATGTACCACATGGTATCTGGTCATTTTCCCTCTCATGAACAGGTCTGTTGTTCACAGTGAAATGTACCACATGGTATCTGGTCAGTTTCCCTCTCATGACCAGGTCTGTTGTTCACAGTGAAATGTACCACATGGTATCTGGTCAGTATTCCTCTCATGACCAGGTCTGTTGTTTACAGTCATATTTACCACAAGATATCTGGTCATTTTCCCTCTAATGACAAGGTCTGTTGTTCACAGTCATATGTACCACATGGTATCTGGTCAGTTTTCCTCTCATGACCAGGTCTGTTGTTCACAGTCATATGTACCACATGGGATTTGGTCAGTTTCCCTCTCATGACCAGGTCTGTTGTTCGAAGTCATATGTACCACATGGTATCTGGTCAGTTTCCCTCTCATGACCAGGTCTGTTGTTCACAGTCATATGTACCACACGGGATTTGGTCAGTTTCCCTCTCATGACCAGGTCTGTTGTTCACAGTCATATGTACCACATGGGGTTTGGTCAGTTTTCCTCTCATGACTAGGTCTGTTGTTCACAGTCATATGTACCACATGGTATCTGGTCAGTTTCCCTCTCATGAACAGGTCTGTTGTTCACAGTCATATGTACCACATGGGATTTGGTCAGTTTCCCTCTCATGACCAGGTCTGTTGTTCACAGTCATATGTACCACATGGGATTTGGTCAGTTTCCCTCTCATGACCAGGTCTGTTGTTCACAGTCATATGTACCACATGGGATTTGGTCAGTTTCCCTCTCATGACCAGGTCTGTTGTTCACAGTGAAATGTACCACATGGTATCTGGTCAGTTTCCCTCTCATGACCAGGTCTGTCGTTCACTGTCATATGTACCACATGGTATCTGGTCGGTTTCCCTCTCATGACCAGGTCTGTTGTTCACTGTCATATGTACCACATGGTATCTGGTCAGTTTCCCTCTCATGACCAGGTCTGTTGTTCACAGTCATATGTACCACATGGTATCTGGTCAGTTTTCCTCTCATGACCAGGTCTGTTGTTCACAGTCATATGTACCACATGGGATTTGTTCAGTTTCCCTCTCATGACCAGGTCTGTTGTTCACAGTCATATGTACCACATGGGGTTTGGTCAGTTTTCCTCTCATGACCAGGTCTATTGTTCACAGTGAAATGTACCACATGGTATCTGGTCATTTTCCCTCTCATGACCAGGTCTGTTGTTCACAGTGAAATGTACCACATGGTATCTGGTCAGTTTCCCTCTCATGACCAGGTCTGTTGTTCACAGTGAAATGTACCACATGGTATCTGGTCAGTATTCCTCTCATGACCAGGTCTGTTGTTTACAGTCATATTTACCACAAGATATCTGGTCATTTTCCCTCTAATGACAAGGTCTGTTGTTCACAGTCATATGTACCACATGGTATCTGGTCAGTTTTCCTCTCATGACCAGGTCTGTTGTTCACAGTCATATGTACCACATGGGATTTGGTCAGTTTCCCTCTCATGACCAGGTCTGTTGTTCGAAGTCATATGTACCACATGGTATCTGGTCAGTTTCCCTCTCATGACCAGGTCTGTTGTTCACAGTCATATGTACCACACGGGATTTGGTCAGTTTCCCTCTCATGACCAGGTCTGTTGTTCACAGTCATATGTACCACATGGGGTTTGGGCAGTTTTCCTCTCATGACTAGGTCTGTTGTTCACAGTCATATGTACCACATGGTATCTGGTCAGTTTCCCTCTCATGAACAGGTCTGTTGTTCACAGTCATATGTACCACATGGGATTTGGTCAGTTTCCCTCTCATGACCAGGTCTGTTGTTCACAGTCATATGTACCACATGGTATCTGGTCAGTTTCCCTCTCATGACCAGGTCTGTTGTTCACAGTCATATGTACCACATGGGATTTGGTCAGTTTCCCTCTCATGACCAGGTCTGTTGTTCACAGTCATATGTACCACATGGGGTTTGGTCAGTTTTCCTCTCATGACTAGGTCTGTTGTTCACAGTCATATGTACCACATGGTATCTGGTCAGTTTCCCTCTCATGACCAGGTCTGTTGTTCACAGTGAAATGTACCAAATGGTATCTGGTCAGTTTCCCTCTCATGACCAGGTCTGTTGTTCACAGTCATATGTACCACATAGTATCTGGTCAGTTTCCCTCTCATGACCAGGTCTGTCTGTCGTTCACTGTCATATGTACCACATGGTATCTGGTCAGTTTCCCTCTCATGACCAGGTCTGTTGTTCACAGTGAAATGTACCACATGGTATCTGGTCAGTTTCCCTCTCATGACCAGGTCTGTTGTTCACAGTGAAATGTACCACATGGTATCTGGTCAGTTTCCCTCTCATGACCAGGTCTGTCGTTCACTGTCATATGTACCACATGGTATCTGGTCAGTTTCCCTCTCATGACCAGGTCTGTTGTTCACTGTCATATGTACCACATGGTATCTGGTCAGTTTCCCTCTCATGACCAGGTCTGTTGTTCACAGTCATATGTACCACATGGTATCTGGTCAGTTTTCCTCTCATGACCAGGTCTGTTGTTCACAGTCATATGTACCACATGGGATTTGTTCAGTTTCCCTCTCATGACCAGGTCTGTTGTTCACAGTCATATGTACCACATGGGGTTTGGTCAGTTTTCCTCTCATGACCAGGTCTATTGTTCACAGTGAAATGTACCACATGGTATCTGGTCATTTCCCCTCTCATGACCAGGTCTGTTGTTCACAGTGAAATGTACCACATGGTATCTGGTCAGTTTCCCTCTCATGACCAGGTCTGTTGTTCACAGTGAAATGTACAACATGGTATCTGGTCAGTATTCCTCTCATGACCAGGTCTGTTGTTTACAGTCATATTTACCACAAGATATCTGGTCATTTTCCCTCTAATGACAAGGTCTGTTGTTCACAGTCATATGTACCACATGCTATCTGGTCAGTTTTCCTCTCATGACCAGGTCTGTTGTTCACAGTCATATGTACCACATGGGATTTGGTCAGTTTCCCTCTCATGACCAGGTCTGTTGTTCGAAGTCATATGTACCACATGGTATCTGGTCAGTTTCCCTCTCATGACCAGGTCTGTTGTTCACAGTCATATGTACCACACGGGATTTGGTCAGTTTCCCTCTCATGACCAGGTCTGTTGTTCACAGTCATATGTACCACATGGGGTTTGGTCAGTTTTCCTCTCATGACCAGGTCTGCTGTTCACAGTCATATGTACCACATGGTATCTTGTCAGTTTCCCTCTCATGACCAAGTCTGTTGTTCACAGTCATATGTACCACATGGTATCTGGTCATTTTCCCTCTCATGACCAGGTCTGTTGTTCACAGTCATATGTACCACATGGTATCTGGTCAGTTTCCCTCTCATGACCAGGTCTGTCTGTCGTTCACTGTCATATGTACCACATGGTATCTGGTCAGTTTCCCTCTCATGACCAGGTCTGTTGTTCACTGTCATATTTATGACCAGGTCTGTTGTTCAAAGTCATATGTACCACACGGGATTTGGTCAGTTTCCCTCTCATGAACAGGTCTGTTGTTCGGTCATATGTACCACATGGTATCTGGTCAGTTTCCCTCTCATGACCAGGTCTGTTGTTCACAGTGAAATGTACCACATGGTATCTTGTCAGTTTTCCTCTCATGACCAGGTCTGTTGTTTACAGTCATATTTACCACAAGATATCTGGTCATTTTCCCTCTCATGACCAGGTCTGTTGTTCACAGTCATATGTACCACATGGTATCTGGTCAGTTTCCCTCTCATGACCAGGTCTGTCGTTCACTGTCATATGTACCACATGGTATCTGGTCAGTTTCCCTCTCATGACCAGGTCTGTTGTTCACAGTCATATGTACCACATGGTATCTGGTCAGTTTTCCTCTCATGACCAGGTCTGTTGTTCACAGTCATATGTACCACATGGGATTTGTTGAGTTTCCCTCTCATGACCAGGTCTGTTGTTCACAGTCATATGTACCACATGGGGTTTGGTCAGTTTTCCTCTCATGACCAGGTCTATTGTTCACAGTGAAATGTACCACATGGTATCTGGTCATTTTCCCTCTCATGACCAGGTCTGTTGTTCACAGTGAAATGTACCACATGGTATCTGGTCAGTTTCCCTCTCATGACCAGGTCTGTTGTTCACAGTGAAATGTACCACATGGTATCTGGTCAGTATTCCTCTCATGACCAGGTCTGTTGTTTACAGTCATTTTTACCACAAGATATCTGGTCATTTTCCCTCTAATGACAAGGTCTGTTGTTCACAGTCATATGTACCACATGGTATCTGGTCAGTTTTCCTCTCATGACCAGGTCTGTTGTTCACAGTCATATGTACCACATGGGATTTGGTCAGTTTCCCTCTCATGACCAGGTCTGTTGTTCACAGTCATATGTACCACATGGTATCTGATCAGTTTCCCTCTCATGACCAGGTCTGTTGTTCACAGTCATATGTACCACATGGGATTTGGTCAGTTTCCCTCTCATGACCAGGTCTGTTGTTCACAGTCATATGTACCACATGGGGTTTGGTCAGTTTTCCTCTCATGACTAGGTCTGTTGTTCACAGTCATATGTACCACATGGTATCTGGTCAGTTTCCCTCTCATGACCAGGTCTGTTGTTCACAGTCATATGTACCACATGGGATTTGGTCAGTTTCCCTCTCATGACCAGGTCTGTTGTTCACAGTCATATGTACCAAATGGTATCTGGTCAGTTTCCCTCTCATGACCAGGTCTGTTGTTCACAGTCATATGTACCACATGGTATCTGGTCAGTTTCCCTCTCATGACCAGGTCTGTCTGTCGTTCACTGTCATATGTACCACATGGTATCTGGTCAGTTTCCCTCTCATGACCAGGTCTGTTGTTCACAGTGAAATGTACCACATGGTATCTGGTCAGTTTCCCTCTCATGACCAGGTCTGTTGTTCACAGTGAAATGTACCACATGGTATCTGGTCAGTTTCCCTCTCATGACCAGGTCTGTCGTTCACTGTCATATGTACCACATGGTATCTGGTCAGTTTCCCTCTCATGACCAGGTCTGTTGTTCACTGTCATATGTACCACATGGTATCTGGTCAGTTTCCCTCTCATGACCAGGTCTGTTGTTCACAGTCATATGTACCACATGGTATCTGGTCAGTTTTCCTCTCATGACCAGGTCTGTTGTTCACAGTCATATGTACCACATGAGATTAGTTCAGTTTCCCTCTCATGACCAGGTCTGTTGTTCACAGTCATATGTACCACATGGGGTTTGGTCAGTTTTCTTCTCATGACCAGGTCTATTGTTCACAGTGAAATGTACCACATGGTATCTGGTCATTTTCCCTCTCATGAACAGGTCTGTTGTTCACAGTGAAATGTACCACATGGTATCTGGTCAGTTTCCCTCTCATGACCAGGTCTGTTGTTCACAGTGAAATGTACCACATGGTATCTGGTCAGTATTCCTCTCATGACCAGGTCTGTTGTTTACAGTCATATTTACCACAAGATATCTGGTCATTTTCCCTCTAATGACAAGGTCTGTTGTTCACAGTCATATGTACCACATGGTATCTGGTCAGTTTTCCTCTCATGACCAGGTCTGTTGTTCACAGTTATATGTACCACATGGGATTTGGTCAGTTTCCCTCTCATGACCAGGTCTGTTGTTCGAAGTCATATGTACCACATGGTATCTGGTCAGTTTCCCTCTCATGACCAGGTCTGTTGTTCACAGTCATATGTACCACACGGGATTTGGTCAGTTTCCCTCTCATGACCAGGTCTGTTGTTCACAGTCATATGTACCACATGGGGTTTGGTCAGTTTTCCTCTCATGACTAGGTCTGTTGTTCACAGTCATATGTACCACATGGGATTTGGTCAGTTTCCCTCTCATGACCAGGTCTGTTGTTCACAGTGAAATGTACCACATGGTATCTGGTCAGTTTCCCTCTCATGACCAGGTCTGTCGTTCACTGTCATATGTACCACATGGTATCTGGTCAGTTTCCCTCTCATGACCAAGTCTGTTGTTCACTGTCATATGTACCACATGGTATCTGGTCAGTTTCCCTCTCATGACCAGGTCTGTTGTTCACTGTCATATGTACCACATGGTATCTGGTCAGTTTCCCTCTCATGACCAGGTCTGTTGTTCACAGTCATATGTACCACATGGTATCTGGTCAGTTTTCCTCTCATGACCAGGTCTGTTGTTCACAGTCATATGTACCACATGGGATTTGTTCAGTTTCCCTCTCATGACCAGGTCTGTTGTTCACAGTCATATGTACCACATGGGGTTTGGTCAGTTTTCCTCTCATGACCAGGTCTATTGTTCACAGTGAAATGTACCACATGGTATCTGGTCATTTTCCCTCTCATGACCAGGTCTGTTGTTCACAGTGAAATGTACCACATGGTATCTGGTCAGTTTCCCTCTCATGACCAGGTCTGTTGTTCACAGTGAAATGTACCACATGGTATCTGGTCAGTATTCCTCTCATGACCAGGTCTGTTGTTTACAGTCATATTTACCACAAGATATCTGGTCATTTTCCCTCTAATGACAAGGTCTGTTGTTCACAGTCATATGTACCACATGGTATCTGATCAGTTTTCCTCTCATGACCAGGTCTGTTGTTCACAGTCATATGTACCACATGGGATTTGGTCAGTTTCCCTGTCATGACCAGGTCTGTTGTTCGAAGTCATATGTACCACATGGTATCTGGTCAGTTTCCCTCTCATGACCAGGTCTGTTGTTCACAGTCATATGTACCACACGGGATTTGGTCAGTTTCCCTCTCATGACCAGGTCTGTTGTTCACAGTCATATGTACCACATGGGGTTTGGTCAGTTTTCCTCTCATGACTAGGTCTGTTGTTCACAGTCATATGTACCACATGGTATCTGGTCAGTTTCCCTCTCATGACCAGGTCTGTTGTTCACAGTCATATGTACCACATGGGATTTGGTCAGTTTCCCTCTCATGACCAGGTCTGTTGTTCACAGTCATATGTACCACATGGTATCTGGTCAGTTTCCCTCTCATGACCAGGTCTGTTGTTCACAGTCATATGTACCACATGGGATTTGGTCAGTTTCCCTCTCATGACCAGGTCTGTTGTTCACAGTCATATGTACCACATGGGGTTTGGTCAGTTTTCCTCTCATGACTAGGTCTGTTGTTCACAGTCATATGTACCACATGGTATCTGGTCAGTTTCCCTCTCATGACCAGGTCTGTTGTTCACAGTCATATGTACCAAATGGTATCTGGTCAGTTTCCCTCTCATGACCAGGTCTGTTGTTCACAGTCATATGTACCACATAGTATCTGGTCAGTTTCCCTCTCATGACCAGGTCTGTCTGTCGTTCACTGTCATATGTACCACATGGTATCTGGTCAGTTTCCCTCTCATGACCAGGTCTGTTGTTCACAGTGAAATGTACCACATGGTATCTGGTCAGTTTCCCTCTCATGACCAGGTCTGTTGTTCACAGTGAAATGTACCACATGGTATCTGGTCAGTTTCCCTCTCATGACCAGGTCTGTCGTTCACTGTCATATGTACCACATGGTATCTGGTCAGTTTCCCTCTCATGACCAGGTCTGTTGTTCACTGTCATATGTACCACATGGGATTTGTTCAGTTTCCCTCTCATGACCAGGTCTGTTGTTCACAGTCATATGTACCACATGGGGTTTGGTCAGTTTTCCTCTCATGACCAGGTCTATTGTTCACAGTGAAATGTACCACATGGTATCTGGTCATTTTCCCTCTCATGACCAGGTCTGTTGTTCACAGTGAAATGTACCACATGGTATCTGGTCAGTTTCCCTCTCATGACCAGGTCTGTTGTTCACAGTGAAATGTACCACATGGTATCTGGTCAGTATTCCTCTCATGACCAGGTCTGTTGTTTACAGTCATATTTACCACAAGATATCTGGTCATTTTCCCTCTAATGACAAGGTCTGTTGTTCACAGTCATATGTACCACATGGTATCTGGTCAGTTTTCCTCTCATGACCAGGTCTGTTGTTCACAGTCATATGTACCACATGGGATTTGGTCAGTTTCCCTCTCATGACCAGGTCTGTTGTTCGAAGTCATATGTACCACATGGTATCTGGTCAGTTTCCCTCTCATGACCAGGTCTGTTGTTCACAGTCATATGTACCACACGGGATTTGGTCAGTTTCCCTCTCATGACCAGGTCTGTTGTTCACAGTCATATGTACCACATGGTATCTGGTCAGTTTCCCTCTCATGACCAGGTCTGTTGTTCACAGTCATATGTACCACATGGTATCTGGTCAGTTTCCCTCTCATGACCAGGTCTGTTGTTCACAGTCATATGTACCACATGGGATTTGGTCAGTTTCCCTCTCATGACCAGGTCTGTTGTTCACAGTGAAATGTACCACATGGGATTTGGTCAGTTTCCCTCTCATGACCAGGTCTGTTGTTCACAGTGAAATGTACCACATGGGGTTTGGTCAGTTTTCCTCTCATGACCAGGTCTATTGTTCACAGTGAAATGTACCACATGGTATCTGGTCATTTTCCCTCTCATGACCAGGTCTGTTGTTCACAGTGAAATGTACCACATGGTATCTGGTCAGTTTCCCTCTCATGACCAGGTCTGTTGTTCACAGTGAAATGTACCACATGGTATCTGGTCAGTATTCCTCTCATGACCAGGTCTGTTGTTTACAGTCATATTTACCACAAGATATCTGGTCATTTTCCCTCTAATGACAAGGTCTGTTGTTCACAGTCATATGTACCACATGGTATCTGGTCAGTTTTCCTCTCATGACCAGGTCTGTTGTTCACAGTCATATGTACCACATGGGATTTGGTCAGTTTCCCTCTCATGACCAGGTCTGTTGTTCGAAGTCATATGTACCACATGGTATCTGGTCAGTTTCCCTCTCATGACCAGGTCTGTTGTTCACAGTCATATGTACCACACGGGATTTGGTCAGTTTCCCTCTCATGACCAGGTCTGTTGTTCACAGTCATATGTACCACATGGGGTTTGGTCAGTTTTCCTCTCATGACTAGGTCTGTTGTTCACAGTCATATGTACCACATGGTATCTGGTCAGTTTCCCTCTCATGAACAGGTCTGTTGTTCACAGTCATATGTACCACATGGGATTTGGTCAGTTTCCCTCTCATGACCAGGTCTGTTGTTCACAGTCATATGTACCACATGGGATTTGGTCAGTTTCCCTCTCATGACCAGGTCTGTTGTTCACAGTCATATGTACCACATGGTATCTGGTCAGTTTCCCTCTCATGACCAGGTCTGTTGTTCACAGTCATATGTACCACATGGTATCTGGTCAGTTTCCCTCTCATGACCAGGTCTGTCTGTCGTTCACTGTCATATGTACCACATGGTATCTGGTCAGTTTCCCTCTCATGACCAGGTCTGTTGTTCACAGTCATATGTACCACATGGTATCTGGTCAGTTTTCCTCTCATGACCAGGTCTGTTGTTCACAGTCATATGTACCACATGGGATTTGTTGAGTTTCCCTCTCATGACCAGGTCTGTTGTTCACAGTCATATGTACCACATGGGGTTTGGTCAGTTTTCCTCTCATGACCAGGTCTATTGTTCACAGTGAAATGTACCACATGGTATCTGGTCATTTTCCCTCTCATGACCAGGTCTGTTGTTCACAGTGAAATGTACCACATGGTATCTGGTCAGTTTCCCTCTCATGACCAGGTCTGTTGTTCACAGTGAAATGTACCACATGGTATTTGGTCAGTATTCCTGTCATGACCAGGTCTGTTGTTTACTGTCATTTTTACCACAAGATATCTGGTCATTTTCCCTCTAATGACAAGGTCTGTTGTTCACAGTCATATGTACCACATGGTATCTGGTCAGTTTTCCTCTCATGACCAGGTCTGTTGTTCACAGTCATATGTACCACATGGGATTTGGTCAGTTTCCCTCTCATGACCAGGTCTGTTGTTCGAAGTCATATGTACCACATGGTATCTGGTCAGTTTCCCTCTCATGACCAGGTCTGTTGTTCACAGTCATATGTACCACATGGGATTTGGTCAGTTTCCCTCTCATGACCAGGACTGTTGTTCACAGTCATATGTACCACATGGGGTTTGGTCAGTTTTCATCTCATGACTAGGTCTGTTGTTCACAGCCATATGTACCACATGGCATCTGGTCAGTTTCCCTCTCATGACCAGGTCTGTTGTTCACAGTCATATGTACCACATGGGGTTTGGTCATTTTCCCTCTCATGACCAGGTCTGTTGTTCACAGTGAAATGTACCACATGGTATCTGGTCAGTTTCCCTCTCATGACCAGGTCTGTTGTTCACAGTGAAATGTACCACATGGTATCTGGTCAGTATTCCTCTCATGACCAGGTCTGTTGTTTACAGTCATATTTACCACAAGATATCTGGTCATTTTCCCTCTAATGACAAGGTCTGTTGTTCACAGTCATATGTACCACATGGTATCTGGTCAGTTTTCCTCTCATGACCAGGTCTGTCTGTCGTTCACTGTCATATGTACCACATGGTATCTGGTCAGTTTCCCTCTCATGACCAGGTCTGTTGTTCACAGTCATATGTACCACATGGGATTTGTTGAGTTTCCCTCTCATGACCAGGTCTGTTGTTCACAGTCATATGTACCACATGGGGTTTGGTCAGTTTTCCTCTCATGACCAGGTCTATTGTTCACAGTGAAATGTACCACATGGTATCTGGTCATTTTCCCTCTCATGACCAGGTCTGTTGTTCACAGTGAAATGTACCACATGGGATCTGGTCAGTATTCCTCTCATGACCAGGTCTGTTGTTTACAGTCATTTTTACCACAAGATATCTGGTCATTTTCCCTCTAATGACAAGGTCTGTTGTTCACAGTCATATGTACCACATGGTATCTGGTCAGTTTTCCTCTCATGACCAGGTCTGTTGTTCACAGTCATATGTACCACATGGGATTTGGTCAGTTTCCCTCTCATGACCAGGTCTGTTGTTCGAAGTCATATGTACCACATGGTATCTGGTCAGTTTCCCTCTCATGACCAGGTCTGTTGTTCACAGTCATATGTACCACATGGGATTTGGTCAGTTTCCCTCTCATGACCAGGTCTGTTGTTCACAGTCATATGTACCACATGGGGTTTGGTCAGTTTTCCTCTCATGACTAGGTCTGTTGTTCACAGTCATATGTACCACATGGTATCTGGTCAGTTTCCCTCTCATGACCAGGTCTGTTGTTCAATGTCATATGTACCACATGGGATTTGGTCAGTTTCCCTCTCATGACCAGGTCTGTTGTTCACAGTCATATGTACCAAATGGTATCTGGTCAGTTTCCCTCTCATGACCAGGTCTGTTGTTCACAGACATATGTACCACATGGTATCTGGTCAGTTTCCCTCTCATGACCAGGTCTGTCTGTCGTTCACTGTCATATGTACCACATGGTATCTGGTCAGTTTCCCTCTCATGACCAGGTCTGTTGTTCACAGTCATATGTATCACATGGTATCTGGTCAGTTTCCCTCTCATGACCAGGTCTGTTGTTCACAGTCACATCTACCACATGGTATCTGGTCAGTTTCCCTCTCATGACCAAGTCTGTTGTTCACAGTCATATGTACCACATGGGATTTGGTCAGTTTTCCTCTCATGACCAGGTCTGTTGTTCGAAGTCATATGTACCACATGGTATCTGGTCAGTTTCCCTCTCATGACCAGGTCTGTTGTTCACAGTCATATGTACCACACGGGATTTGGTCAGTTTCCCTCTCATGACCAGGTCTGTTGTTCACAGTCATATGTACCACATGGGGTTTGGTCAGTTTTCCTCTCATGACCAGGTCTGCTGTTCACAGTCATATGTACCACATGGTATCTTGTCAGTTTCCCTCTCATGACCAAGTCTGTTGTTCACAGTCATATGTACCACATGGTATCTGGTCATTTTCCCTCTCATGACCAGGTCTGTTGTTCACAGTCATATGTACCACATGGTATCTGGTCAGTTTCCCTCTCATGACCAGGTCTGTCTGTCGTTCACTGTCATATGTACCACATGGTATCTGGTCAGTTTCCCTCTCATGACCAGGTCTGTTGTTCACTGTCATATTTATGACCAGGTCTGTTGTTCAAAGTCATATGTACCACACGGGATTTGGTCAGTTTCCCTCTCATGAACAGGTCTGTTGTTCGGTCATATGTACCACATGGTATCTGGTCAGTTTCCCTCTCATGACCAGGTCTGTTGTTCACAGTGAAATGTACCACATGGTATCTTGTCAGTTTTCCTCTCATGACCAGGTCTGTTGTTTACAGTCATATTTACCACAAGATATCTGGTCATTTTCCCTCTCATGACCAGGTCTGTTGTTCACAGTCATATGTACCACATGGGATTTGGTCAGTTTCCCTCTCATGACCAGGTCTGTCGTTCACTGTCATATGTACCACATGGTATCTGGTCAGTTTCCCTCTCATGACCAGGTCTGTTGTTCACAGTCATATGTACCACATGGTATCTGGTCAGTTTTCCTCTCATGACCAGGTCTGTTGTTCACAGTCATATGTACCACATGGGATTTGTTGAGTTTCCCTCTCATGACCAGGTCTGTTGTTCACAGTCATATGTACCACATGGGGTTTGGTCAGTTTTCCTCTCATGACCAGGTCTATTGTTCACAGTGAAATGTACCACATGGTATCTGGTCATTTTCCCTCTCATGACCAGGTCTGTTGTTCACAGTGAAATGTACCACATGGTATCTGGTCAGTTTCCCTCTCATGACCAGGTCTGTTGTTCACAGTGAAATGTACCACATGGTATCTGGTCAGTATTCCTCTCATGACCAGGTCTGTTGTTTACAGTCATTTTTACCACAAGATATCTGGTCATTTTCCCTCTAATGACAAGGTCTGTTGTTCACAGTCATATGTACCACATGGTATCTGGTCAGTTTTCCTCTCATGACCAGGTCTGTTGTTCACAGTCATATGTACCACATGGGATTTGGTCAGTTTCCCTCTCATGACCAGGTCTGTTGTTCACAGTCATATGTACCACATGGTATCTGATCAGTTTCCCTCTCATGACCAGGTCTGTTGTTCACAGTCATATGTACCACATGGGATTTGGTCAGTTTCCCTCTCATGACCAGGTCTGTTGTTCACAGTCATATGTACCACATGGGGTTTGGTCAGTTTTCCTCTCATGACTAGGTCTGTTGTTCACAGTCATATGTACCACATGGTATCTGGTCAGTTTCCCTCTCATGACCAGGTCTGTTGTTCACAGTCATATGTACCACATGGGATTTGGTCAGTTTCCCTCTCATGACCAGGTCTGTTGTTCACAGTCATATGTACCAAATGGTATCTGGTCAGTTTCCCTCTCATGACCAGGTCTGTTGTTCACAGTCATATGTACCACATGGTATCTGGTCAGTTTCCCTCTCATGACCAGGTCTGTCTGTCGTTCACTGTCATATGTACCACATGGTATCTGGTCAGTTTCCCTCTCATGACCAGGTCTGTTGTTCACAGTGAAATGTACCACATGGTATCTGGTCAGTTTCCCTCTCATGACCAGGTCTGTTGTTCACAGTGAAATGTACCACATGGTATCTGGTCAGTTTCCCTCTCATGACCAGGTCTGTCGTTCACTGTCATATGTACCACATGGTATCTGGTCAGTTTCCCTCTCATGACCAGGTCTGTTGTTCACTGTCATATGTACCACATGGTATCTGGTCAGTTTCCCTCTCATGACCAGGTCTGTTGTTCACAGTCATATGTACCACATGGTATCTGGTCAGTTTTCCTCTCATGACCAGGTCTGTTGTTCACAGTCATATGTACCACATGAGATTAGTTCAGTTTCCCTCTCATGACCAGGTCTGTTGTTCACAGTCATATGTACCACATGGGGTTTGGTCAGTTTTCTTCTCATGACCAGGTCTATTGTTCACAGTGAAATGTACCACATGGTATCTGGTCATTTTCCCTCTCATGAACAGGTCTGTTGTTCACAGTGAAATGTACCACATGGTATCTGGTCAGTTTCCCTCTCATGACCAGGTCTGTTGTTCACAGTGAAATGTACCACATGGTATCTGGTCAGTATTCCTCTCATGACCAGGTCTGTTGTTTACAGTCATATTTACCACAAGATATCTGGTCATTTTCCCTCTAATGACAAGGTCTGTTGTTCACAGTCATATGTACCACATGGTATCTGGTCAGTTTTCCTCTCATGACCAGGTCTGTTGTTCACAGTTATATGTACCACATGGGATTTGGTCAGTTTCCCTCTCATGACCAGGTCTGTTGTTCGAAGTCATATGTACCACATGGTATCTGGTCAGTTTCCCTCTCATGACCAGGTCTGTTGTTCACAGTCATATGTACCACACGGGATTTGGTCAGTTTCCCTCTCATGACCAGGTCTGTTGTTCACAGTCATATGTACCACATGGGGTTTGGTCAGTTTTCCTCTCATGACTAGGTCTGTTGTTCACAGTCATATGTACCACATGGGATTTGGTCAGTTTCCCTCTCATGACCAGGTCTGTTGTTCACAGTGAAATGTACCACATGGTATCTGGTCAGTTTCCCTCTCATGACCAGGTCTGTCGTTCACTGTCATATGTACCACATGGTATCTGGTCAGTTTCCCTCTCATGACCAAGTCTGTTGTTCACTGTCATATGTACCACATGGTATCTGGTCAGTTTCCCTCTCATGACCAGGTCTGTTGTTCACTGTCATATGTACCACATGGTATCTGGTCAGTTTCCCTCTCATGACCAGGTCTGTTGTTCACAGTCATATGTACCACATGGTATCTGGTCAGTTTTCCTCTCATGACCAGGTCTGTTGTTCACAGTCATATGTACCACATGGGATTTGTTCAGTTTCCCTCTCATGACCAGGTCTGTTGTTCACAGTCATATGTACCACATGGGGTTTGGTCAGTTTTCCTCTCATGACCAGGTCTATTGTTCACAGTGAAATGTACCACATGGTATCTGGTCATTTTCCCTCTCATGACCAGGTCTGTTGTTCACAGTGAAATGTACCACATGGTATCTGGTCAGTTTCCCTCTCATGACCAGGTCTGTTGTTCACAGTGAAATGTACCACATGGTATCTGGTCAGTATTCCTCTCATGACCAGGTCTGTTGTTTACAGTCATATTTACCACAAGATATCTGGTCATTTTCCCTCTAATGACAAGGTCTGTTGTTCACAGTCATATGTACCACATGGTATCTGATCAGTTTTCCTCTCATGACCAGGTCTGTTGTTCACAGTCATATGTACCACATGGGATTTGGTCAGTTTCCCTCTCATGACCAGGTCTGTTGTTCGAAGTCATATGTACCACATGGTATCTGGTCAGTTTCCCTCTCATGACCAGGTCTGTTGTTCACAGTCATATGTACCACACGGGATTTGGTCAGTTTCCCTCTCATGACCAGGTCTGTTGTTCACAGTCATATGTACCACATGGGGTTTGGTCAGTTTTCCTCTCATGACTAGGTCTGTTGTTCACAGTCATATGTACCACATGGTATCTGGTCAGTTTCCCTCTCATGACCAGGTCTGTTGTTCACAGTCATATGTACCACATGGGATTTGGTCAGTTTCCCTCTCATGACCAGGTCTGTTGTTCACAGTCATATGTACCACATGGTATCTGGTCAGTTTCCCTCTCATGACCAGGTCTGTTGTTCACAGTCATATGTACCACATGGGATTTGGTCAGTTTCCCTCTCATGACCAGGTCTGTTGTTCACAGTCATATGTACCACATGGGGTTTGGTCAGTTTTCCTCTCATGACTAGGTCTGTTGTTCACAGTCATATGTACCACATGGTATCTGGTCAGTTTCCCTCTCATGACCAGGTCTGTTGTTCACAGTCATATGTACCAAATGGTATCTGGTCAGTTTCCCTCTCATGACCAGGTCTGTTGTTCACAGTCATATGTACCACATAGTATCTGGTCAGTTTCCCTCTCATGACCAGGTCTGTCTGTCGTTCACTGTCATATGTACCACATGGTATCTGGTCAGTTTCCCTCTCATGACCAGGTCTGTTGTTCACAGTGAAATGTACCACATGGTATCTGGTCAGTTTCCCTCTCATGACCAGGTCTGTTGTTCACAGTGAAATGTACCACATGGTATCTGGTCAGTTTCCCTCTCATGACCAGGTCTGTCGTTCACTGTCATATGTACCACATGGTATCTGGTCAGTTTCCCTCTCATGACCAGGTCTGTTGTTCACTGTCATATGTACCACATGGGATTTGTTCAGTTTCCCTCTCATGACCAGGTCTGTTGTTCACAGTCATATGTACCACATGGGGTTTGGTCAGTTTTCCTCTCATGACCAGGTCTATTGTTCACAGTGAAATGTACCACATGGTATCTGGTCATTTTCCCTCTCATGACCAGGTCTGTTGTTCACAGTGAAATGTACCACATGGTATCTGGTCAGTTTCCCTCTCATGACCAGGTCTGTTGTTCACAGTGAAATGTACCACATGGTATCTGGTCAGTATTCCTCTCATGACCAGGTCTGTTGTTTACAGTCATATTTACCACAAGATATCTGGTCATTTTCCCTCTAATGACAAGGTCTGTTGTTCACAGTCATATGTACCACATGGTATCTGGTCAGTTTTCCTCTCATGACCAGGTCTGTTGTTCACAGTCATATGTACCACATGGGATTTGGTCAGTTTCCCTCTCATGACCAGGTCTGTTGTTCGAAGTCATATGTACCACATGGTATCTGGTCAGTTTCCCTCTCATGACCAGGTCTGTTGTTCACAGTCATATGTACCACACGGGATTTGGTCAGTTTCCCTCTCATGACCAGGTCTGTTGTTCACAGTCATATGTACCACATGGTATCTGGTCAGTTTCCCTCTCATGACCAGGTCTGTTGTTCACAGTCATATGTACCACATGGTATCTGGTCAGTTTCCCTCTCATGACCAGGTCTGTTGTTCACAGTCATATGTACCACATGGGATTTGGTCAGTTTCCCTCTCATGACCAGGTCTGTTGTTCACAGTGAAATGTACCACATGGGATTTGGTCAGTTTCCCTCTCATGACCAGGTCTGTTGTTCACAGTCATATGTACCACATGGGGTTTGGTCAGTTTTCCTCTCATGACCAGGTCTATTGTTCACAGTGAAATGTACCACATGGTATCTGGTCATTTTCCCTCTCATGACCAGGTCTGTCTGTCGTTCACTGTCATATGTACCACATGGGATTTGGTCAGTTTCCCTCTCATGACCAGGTCTGTTGTTCGAAGTCATATGTACCACATGGTATCTGGTCAGTTTCCCTCTCATGACCAGGTCTGTTGTTCACAGTCATATGTACCACACGGGATTTGGTCAGTTTCCCTCTCATGACCAGGTCTGTTGTTCACAGTCATATGTACCACATGGGGTTTGGTCAGTTTTCCTCTCATGACTAGGTCTGTTGTTCACAGTCATATGTACCACATGGTATCTGGTCAGTTTCCCTCTCATGAACAGGTCTGTTGTTCACAGTCATATGTACCACATGGGATTTGGTCAGTTTCCCTCTCATGACCAGGTCTGTTGTTCACAGTCATATGTACCACATGGTATTTGGTCAGTATTCCTGTCATGACCAGGTCTGTTGTTCACAGTCATATGTACCACATGGTATCTGGTCAGTTTCCCTCTCATGACCAGGTCTGTTGTTCACAGTCATATGTACCACATGGTATCTGGTCAGTTTCCCTCTCATGACCAGGTCTGTCTGTCGTTCACTGTCATATGTACCACATGGGATTTGGTCAGTTTCCCTCTCATGACCAGGTCTGTTGTTCACAGTCATATGTACCACATGGTATCTGGTCAGTTTTCCTCTCATGACCAGGTCTGTTGTTCACAGTCATATGTACCACATGGGATTTGTTGAGTTTCCCTCTCATGACCAGGTCTGTTGTTCACAGTCATATGTACCACATGGGGTTTGGTCAGTTTTCCTCTCATGACCAGGTCTATTGTTCACAGTGAAATGTACCACATGGTATCTGGTCATTTTCCCTCTCATGACCAGGTCTGTTGTTCACAGTGAAATGTACCACATGGTATCTGGTCAGTTTCCCTCTCATGACCAGGTCTGTTGTTCACAGTGAAATGTACCACATGGTATCTGGTCATTTTCCCTCTCATGACCAGGTCTGTTGTTCACAGTGAAATGTACCACATGGTATCTGGTCAGTTTCCCTCTCATGACCAGGTCTGTTGTTCACAGTGAAATGTACCACATGGTATCTGGTCAGTATTCCTCTCATGACCAGGTCTGTTGTTTACAGTCATATTTACCACAAGATATCTGGTCATTTTCCCTCTAATGACAAGGTCTGTTGTTCACAGTCATATGTACCACATGGTATCTGGTCAGTTTTCCTCTCATGACCAGGTCTGTCTGTCGTTCACTGTCATATGTACCACATGGTATCTGGTCAGTTTCCCTCTCATGACCAGGTCTGTTGTTCACAGTCATATGTACCACATGGGATTTGTTGAGTTTCCCTCTCATGACCAGGTCTGTTGTTCACAGTCATATGTACCACATGGGGTTTGGTCAGTTTTCCTCTCATGACCAGGTCTATTGTTCACAGTGAAATGTACCACATGGTATCTGGTCATTTTCCCTCTCATGACCAGGTCTGTTGTTCACAGTGAAATGTACCACATGGGATCTGGTCAGTATTCCTCTCATGACCAGGTCTGTTGTTTACAGTCATTTTTACCACAAGATATCTGGTCATTTTCCCTCTAATGACAAGGTCTGTTGTTCACAGTCATATGTACCACATGGTATCTGGTCAGTTTTCCTCTCATGACCAGGTCTGTTGTTCACAGTCATATGTACCACATGGGATTTGGTCAGTTTCCCTCTCATGACCAGGTCTGTTGTTCGAAGTCATATGTACCACATGGTATCTGGTCAGTTTCCCTCTCATGACCAGGTCTGTTGTTCACAGTCATATGTACCACATGGGATTTGGTCAGTTTCCCTCTCATGACCAGGTCTGTTGTTCACAGTCATATGTACCACATGGTATCTGGTCAGTTTCCCTCTCATGACCAGGTCTGTTGTTCACAGACATATGTACCACATGGTATCTGGTCAGTTTCCCTCTCATGACCAGGTCTGTTGTTCACAGTCATATGTACCAAATGGTATCTGGTCAGTTTCCCTCTCATGACCAGGTCTGTTGTTCACAGACATATGTACCACATGGTATCTGGTCAGTTTCCCTCTCATGACCAGGTCTGTCTGTCGTTCACTGTCATATGTACCACATGGTATCTGGTCAGTTTCCCTCTCATGACCAGGTCTGTTGTTCACAGTCATATGTATCACATGGTATCTGGTCAGTTTCCCTCTCATGACCAGGTCTGTTGTTCACAGTGAAATGTACCACATGGTATCTGGTCAGTTTCCCTCTCATGACCAGGTCTGTCGTTCACTGTCATATGTACCACATGGTATCTGGTCAGTTTCCCTCTCATGACCAGGTCTGTTGTTCACTGTCATATGTACCACATGGTATCTGGTCAGTTTCCCTCTCATGACCAGGTCTGTTGTTCACAGTCATATGTACCACATGGTATCTGGTCAGTTTTCCTCTCATGACCAGGTCTGTTGTTCACAGTCATATGTACCACATGGGATTTGTTCAGTTTCCCTCTCATGACCAGGTCTGTTGTTCACAGTCATATGTACCACATGGGGTTTGGTCAGTTTTCCTCTCATGACCAGGTCTATTGTTCACAGTGAAATGTACCACATGGTATCTGGTCATTTTCCCTCTCATGACCAGGTCTGTTGTTCACAGTGAAATGTACCACATGGTATCTGGTCAGTTTCCCTCTCATGACCAGGTCTGTTGTTCACAGTGAAATGTACCACATGGTATCTGGTCAGTATTCCTCTCATGACCAGGTCTGTTGTTTACAGTCATATTTACCACAAGATATCTGGTCATTTTCCCTCTAATGACAAGGTCTGTTGTTCACAGTCATATGTACCACATGGTATCTGGTCAGTTTTCCTCTCATGACCAGGTCTGTTGTTCACAGTCATATGTACCACATGGGATTTGGTCAGTTTCCCTCTCATGACCAGGTCTGTTGTTCGAAGTCATATGTACCACATGGTATCTGGTCAGTTTCCCTCTCATGACCAGGTCTGTTGTTCACAGTCATATGTACCACATGGGATTTGGTCAGTTTCCCTCTCATGACCAGGTCTGTTGTTCACAGTCATATGTACCACATGGGGTTTGGTCAGTTTTCCTCTCATGACTAGGTCTGTTGTTCACAGTCATATGTACCACATGGTATCTGGTCAGTTTCCCTCTCATGAACAGGTCTGTTGTTCACAGTCATATGTACCACATGGGATTTGGTCAGTTTCCCTCTCATGACCAGGTCTGTTGTTCACAGTCATATGTACCACATGGGATTTGGTCAGTTTCCCTCTCATGACCAGGTCTGTTGTTCACAGTCATATGTACCACATGGTATCTGGTCAGTTTCCCTCTCATGACCAGGTCTGTTGTTCACAGTCATATGTACCACATGGTATCTGGTCATTTTCCCTCTCATGACCAGGTCTGTCTGTCGTTCACTGTCATATGTACCACATGGTATCTGGTCAGTTTCCCTCTCATGACCAGGTCTGTTGTTCACAGTGAAATGTACCACATGGTATCTGGTCAGTTTCCCTCTCATGACCAGGTCTGTTGTTCACAGTGAAATGTACCACATGGTATCTGGTCAGTTTCCCTCTCATGACCAGGTCTGTCGTTCACTGTCATATGTACCACATGGTATCTGGTCAGTTTCCCTCTCATGACCAGGTCTGTTGTTCACAGTCATATGTACCACATGGTATCTGGTCAGTTTTCCTCTCATGACCAGGTCTGTTGTTCACAGTCATATGTACCACATGGTATCTGGTCAGTTTCCCTCTCATGACCAGGTCTGTTGTTCACAGTGAAATGTACCACATGGTATCTGGTCAGTTTCCCTCTCATGACCAGGTCTGTTGTTCACAGTCATATGTACCACATGGGATTTGGTCAGTTTTCCTCTCATGACCAGGTTTGTTGTTCACAGTGAAATGTACCACATGGTATCTGGTCAGTTTCCCTCTCATGACCAGGTCTGTTGTTTACAGTCATACTTACCACAAGATATCTGGTCATTTTCCCTCTCATGACCAGGTCTGTTGTTCACAGTCATATGTACCACATGGTATCTGGTCAGTTTTCCTCTCATGACTAGGTCTGTTGTTCACAGTCATATGTACCACATGGTATCTGGTCAGTTTCCCTCTCATGACCAGGTCTGTTGTTCACAGTCATATGTACCACATGGGATTTGGTCAGTTTCCCTCTCATGACCAGGTCTGTTGTTCACAGTCATATGTACCAAATGGTATCTGGTCAGTTTCCCTCTCATGACCAGGTCTGTTGTTCACAGTCATATGTACCACATGGTATCTGGTCAGTTTCCCTCTCATGACCAGGTCTGTCTGTCGTTCACTGTCATATGTACCACATGGTATCTGGTCAGTTTCCCTCTCATGACCAGGTCTGTTGTTCACAGTCATATGTACCACATGGTATCTGGTCAGTTTTCCTCTCATGACCAGGTCTGTTGTTCACAGTCATATGTACCACATGGGATTTGTTCAGTTTCCCTCTCATGACCAGGTCTGTTGTTCACAGTCATATGTACCACATGGGGTTTGGTCAGTTTTCCTCTCATGACCAGGTCTGTTGTTCACAGTGAAATGTACCACATGGTATCTGGTCATTTTCCCTCTCATGACCAGGTCTGTTGTTCACAGTGAAATGTACCACATGGTATCTGGTCAGTTTCCCTCTCATGACCAGGTCTGTTGTTCACAGTGAAATGTACCACATGGTATCTGGTCAGTATTCCTCTCATGACCAGGTCTGTTGTTTACAGTCATATTAACCACAAGATATCTGGTCATTTTCCCTCTAATGACAAGGTCTGTTGTTCACAGTCATATGTACCACATGGGATTTGGTCAGTTTCCCTCTCATAACCAGGTCTGTTGTTCACTGTCATATGTACCACATGGTATCTGGTCAGTTTTCCTCTCATGACCAGGTCTGTTGTTCACAGTCATATGTACCACATGGTATCTGGTCAGTTTCCCTCTCATGACCAAGTCTGTTGTTCACAGTCATATGTACCACATGGGATTTGGTCAGTTTCCCTCTCATGACCAGGTCTGTTGTTCACAGTCATATGTACCACATGGGATTTGGTCAGTTTCCCTCTCATGACCAGGTCTGTTGTTCGAAGTCATATGTACCACATGGTATCTGGTCATTTTCCCTCTCATGACCAGGTCTGTTGTTCACAGTCATATGTAACACATGGTATCTGGTCAGTTTCCCTCTCATGACCAAGTCTGTTGTTCACAGTCATATGTACCACATGGGATTTGGTCAGTTTCCCTCTCATGACCAGGTCTGTTGTTCACAGTCATATGTATCACATGGGGTTTGGTCAGTTTTCCTTTCATGACCAGTTCTGTTGTTCACAGTCATATGTACCACATGGTATCTGGTCAGTTTCCCTCTCATGAACAGGTCTGTTGTTCACAGTCATATGTACCACATGGGATTTGGTCAGTTTCCCTCTCATGACCAGGTCTGTTGTTCACAGTCATATGTACCACATGGGATTTGGTCAGTTTCCCTCTCATGACCAGGTCTGTTGTTCACAGTCATATGTACCAAATGGTATCTGGTCATTTTCCCTCTCATGACCAGGTCTGTTGTTCACAGTCATATGTACCACATGGTATCTGGTCAGTTTCCCTCTCATGACCAGGTCTGTTGTTCACAGTCATATGTACCACATGGTATCTGGTCAGTTTCCCTCTCATGAACAGGTCTGTCTTTCAGAGTCATATGTACCACATGGTATCTGGTCAGTTTCCCTCTCATGACCATGTCTGTTGTTTACAGTCATATTTACCGCGAGATATCTTCTCATTTTCCCTCTCATGACCAGGTCTGTTGTTCACAGTCATATGTACCACATGGTATCTGGTCAGTTTCCCTCTCATGAACAGGTCTGTCTTTCAGAGTCATATGTACCACATGGTATCTGGTCAGTTTCCCTCTCATGAACAGGTCTGTCGTTCACTGTCATATGTACCACATGGTATCTGGTCAGTTTCCCTCTCATGACCAGGTCTGTTGTTCACAGTCATATGTACCACATGGTATCTGGTCAGTTTTCCTCTCATGACCAGGTCTGTTGTTCACAGTCATATGTACCACATGGTATCTGGTCAGTTTCCCTCTCATGACCAGGTCTGTTGTTCACAGTGAAATGTACCACATGGTATCTGGTCAGTTTCCCTCTCATGACCAGGTCTGTTGTTCACAGTCATATGTATCACATGGTATCTGGTCAGTTTCCCTCTCATGACCAGGTCTGTTGTTCACAGTCACATCTACCACATGGTATCTGGTCAGTTTCCCTGTCATGACCAAGTCTCTTGTTAACAGTCATATGTACAACATGGTATCTGGTCAGTTTCCCTCTCATGACCAAGTCTGTTGTTCACAGTCATATGTACCACATGGTATCTGGTCAGTTTCCCTCTCATGAACATGTCTGTTGTTTACAGTCATATTTACCACAATGTATCTTGTCATTTTCCCTCTCATGACCAGGTCTGTTGTTCACAGTCATATGTACCACATGGGATTTGGTCAGTTTTCCTCTCATGACCAGGTTTGTTGTTCACAGTGAAATGTACCACATGGTATCTGGTCAGTTTCCCTCTCATGACCAGGTCTGTTGTTCACAGTCATATGTACCACATGGTATCTGGTCAGTTTTCCTCTCATGACCAGGTCTGTTGTTCACAGTCATATGTACCACATGGTATCTGGTCAGTTTCCCTCTCATGACCAGGTCTGTTGTTCACAGTGAAATGTACCACATGGTATCTGGTCAGTTTCCCTCTCATGACCAGGTCTGTTGTTCACAGTCATATGTACCACATGGGATTTGGTCAGTTTTCCTCTCATGACCAGGTTTGTTGTTCACAGTGAAATGTACCACATGGTATCTGGTCAGTTTCCCTCTCATGACCAGGTCTGTTGTTTACAGTCATACTTACCACAAGATATCTGGTCATTTTCCCTCTCATGACCAGGTCTGTTGTTCACAGTCATATGTACCACATGGTATCTGGTCAGTTTTCCTCTCATGACTAGGTCTGTTGTTCACAGTCATATGTACCACATGGTATCTGGTCAGTTTCCCTCTCATGACCAGGTCTGTTGTTCACAGTCATATGTACCACATGGGATTTGGTCAGTTTCCCTCTCATGACCAGGTCTGTTGTTCACAGTCATATGTACCAAATGGTATCTGGTCAGTTTCCCTCTCATGACCAGGTCTGTTGTTCACAGTCATATGTACCACATGGTATCTGGTCAGTTTCCCTCTCATGACCAGGTCTGTCTGTCGTTCACTGTCATATGTACCACATGGTATCTGGTCAGTTTCCCTCTCATGACCAGGTCTGTTGTTCACAGTGAAATGTACCACATGGTATCTGGTCAGTTTCCCTCTCATGACCAGGTCTGTTGTTCACAGTGAAATGTTCCACATGGTATCTGGTCAGTTTCCCTCTCATGACCAGGTCTGTCGTTCACTGTCATATGTACCACATGGTATCTGGTCAGTTTCCCTCTCATGACCAGGTCTGTTGTTCACTGTCATATGTACCACATGGTATCTGGTCAGTTTCCCTCTCATGACCAGGTCTGTTGTTCACAGTCATATGTACCACATGGTATCTGGTCAGTTTTCCTCTCATGACCAGGTCTGTTGTTCACAGTCATATGTACCACATGGGGTTTGGTCAGTTTTCCTCTCATGACCAGGTCTATTGTTCACAGTGAAATGTACCACATGGTATCTGGTCATTTTCCCTCTCATGACCAGGTCTGTTGTTCACAGTGAAATGTACCACATGGTATCTGGTCAGTTTCCCTCTCATGACCAGGTCTGTTGTTCACAGTGAAATGTACCACATGGTATCTGGTCAGTATTCCTCTCATGACCAGGTCTGTTGTTTACAGTCATATTTACCACAAGATATCTGGTCATTTTCCCTCTAATGACAAGGTCTGTTGTTCACAGTCATATGTACCACATGGTATCTGGTCAGTTTTCCTCTCATGACCAGGTCTGTTGTTCACAGTCATATGTACCACATGGGATTTGGTCAGTTTCCCTCTCATAACCAGGTCTGTTGTTCACTGTCATATGTACCACATGGTATCTGGTCAGTTTTCCTCTCATGACCAGGTCTGTTGTTCACAGTCATATGTACCACATGGTATCTGGTCAGTTTCCCTCTCATGACCAAGTCTGTTGTTCACAGTCATATGTACCACATGGGATTTGGTCAGTTTCCCTCTCATGACCAGGTCTGTTGTTCACAGTCATATGTACCACATGGGATTTGGTCAGTTTCCCTCTCATGACCAGGTCTGTTGTTCGAAGTCATATGTACCACATGGTATCTGGTCATTTTCCCTCTCATGACCAGGTCTGTTGTTCACAGTCATATGTAACACATGGTATCTGGTCAGTTTCCCTCTCATGACCAAGTCTGTTGTTCACAGTCATATGTACCACATGGGATTTGGTCAGTTTCCCTCTCATGACCAGGTCTGTTGTTCACAGTCATATGTATCACATGGGGTTTGGTCAGTTTTCCTTTCATGACCAGTTCTGTTGTTCACAGTCATATGTACCACATGGTATCTGGTCAGTTTCCCTCTCATGAACAGGTCTGTTGTTCACAGTCATATGTACCACATGGGATTTGGTCAGTTTCCCTCTCATGACCAGGTCTGTTGTTCACAGTCATATGTACCACATGGGATTTGGTCAGTTTCCCTCTCATGACCAGGTCTTTTGTTCACAGTCATATGTACCAAATGGTATCTGGTCATTTTCCCTCTCATGACCAGGTCTGTTGTTCACAGTCATATGTACCACATGGTATCTGGTCAGTTTCCCTCTCATGACCAGGTCTGTTGTTCACAGTCATATGTACCACATGGTATCTGGTCAGTTTCCCTCTCATGAACAGGTCTGTCTTTCAGAGTCATATGTACCACATGGTATCTGGTCAGTTTCCCTCTCATGACCATGTCTGTTGTTTACAGTCATATTTACCGCGAGATATCTTCTCATTTTCCCTCTCATGACCAGGTCTGTTGTTCACAGTCATATGTACCACATGGTATCTGGTCAGTTTCCCTCTCATGAACAGGTCTGTCTTTCAGAGTCATATGTACCACATGGTATCTGGTCAGTTTCCCTCTCATGAACAGGTCTGTCGTTCACTGTCATATGTACCACATGGTATCTGGTCAGTTTCCCTCTCATGACCAGGTCTGTTGTTCACAGTCATATGTACCACATGGTATCTGGTCAGTTTTCCTCTCATGACCAGGTCTGTTGTTCACAGTCATATGTACCACATGGTATCTGGTCAGTTTCCCTCTCATGACCAGGTCTGTTGTTCACAGTGAAATGTACCACATGGTATCTGGTCAGTTTCCCTCTCATGACCAGGTCTGTTGTTCACAGTCATATGTATCACATGGTATCTGGTCAGTTTCCCTCTCATGACCAGGTCTGTTGTTCACAGTCACATCTACCACATGGTATCTGGTCAGTTTCCCTGTCATGACCAAGTCTCTTGTTAACAGTCATATGTACAACATGGTATCTGGTCAGTTTCCCTCTCATGACCAAGTCTGTTGTTCACAGTCATATGTACCACATGGTATCTGGTCAGTTTCCCTCTCATGAACATGTCTGTTGTTTACAGTCATATTTACCACAATGTATCTTGTCATTTTCCCTCTCATGACCAGGTCTGTTGTTCACAGTCATATGTACCACATGGGATTTGGTCAGTTTTCCTCTCATGACCAGGTTTGTTGTTCACAGTGAAATGTACCACATGGTATCTGGTCAGTTTCCCTCTCATGACCAGGTCTGTTGTTTACAGTCATACTTACCACAAGATATCTGGTCATTTTCCCTCTCATGACCAGGTCTGTTGTTCACAGTCATATGTACCACATGGTATCTGGTCAGTTTTCCTCTCATGACCAGGTCTGTTGTTCACAGTCATATGTACAACATGGTATCTGGTCAGTTTCCCTCTCATGACCATGTCTGTTGTTTACAGTCATATTTACCACAAGGTATCTGGTCAGTTTTCCTCTCATGACCAGGTCTGTTGTTCACAGTCATATGTACCACATGGGATTTGTTGAGTTTCCCTCTCATGACCAGGTCTGTTGTTCACAGTCATATGTATCACATGGGGTTTGGTCAGTTTTCCTTTCATGACCAGTTCTGTTGTTCACAGTCATATGTACCACATGGTATCTGGTCAGTTTCCCTCTCATGAACAGGTCTGTCTTTCAGAGTCATATGTACCACATGGTATCTGGTCAGTTTCCCTCTCATGAACAGGTCTGTCGTTCACTGTCATATGTACCACATGGTATCTGGTCAGTTTCCCTCTCATGACCAGGTCTGTTGTTCACAGTCATATGTACCACATGGTATCTGGTCAGTTTTCCTCTCATGACCAGGTCTGTTGTTCACAGTCATATGTACCACATGGTATCTGGTCAGTTTCCCTCTCATGACCAGGTCTGTTGTTCACAGTGAAATGTACCACATGGTATCTGGTCAGTTTCCCTCTCATGACCAGGTCTGTTGTTCACAGTCATATGTATCACATGGTATCTGGTCAGTTTCCCTCTCATGACCAGGTCTGTTGTTCACAGTCACATCTACCACATGGTATCTGGTCAGTTTCCCTGTCATGACCAAGTCTCTTGTTAACAGTCATATGTACAACATGGTATCTGGTCAGTTTCCCTCTCATGACCAAGTCTGTTGTTCACAGTCATATGTACCACATGGTATCTGGTCAGTTTCCCTCTCATGAACATGTCTGTTGTTTACAGTCATATTTACCACAATGTATCTTGTCATTTTCCCTCTCATGACCAGGTCTGTTGTTCACAGTCATATGTACCACATGGGATTTGGTCAGTTTTCCTCTCATGACCAGGTTTGTTGTTCACAGTGAAATGTACCACATGGTATCTGGTCAGTTTTCCTCTCATGACCAGGTCTGTTGTTTACAGTCATACTTACCACAAGATATCTGGTCATTTTCCCTCTCATGACCAGGTCTGTTGTTCACAGTCATATGTACCACATGGTATCTGGTCAGTTTTCCTCTCATGACCAGGTCTGTTGTTCACAGTCATATGTACAACATGGTATCTGGTCAGTTTCCCTCTCATGACCATGTCTGTTGTTTACAGTCATATTTACCACAAGGTATCTGGTCATTTTCCCTCTCATGAACAGGTCTGTTGTTCACAGTCATATGTACCACATGGTATCTGGTCAATTTTCCTCTCATGACCAGGTCTGTTGTTCACAGTCATATGTACCACATGGTATCTGGTCAGTTTCCCTCTCATGACCAGGTCTGTCTGTCGTTCACTGTCATATGTACCACATGGTATCTGGTCAGTTTCCCTCTCATGACCAGGTCTGTTGTTCACAGTCATATGTACCACATGGTATCTGGTCAGTTTTCCTCTCATGACCAGGTCTGTTGTTCACAGTCATATGTACCACATGGGATTTGTTGAGTTTCCCTCTCATGACCAGGTCTGTTGTTCACAGTCATATGTACCACATGGGGTTTGGTCAGTTTTCCTCTCATGACCAGGTCTATTGTTCACAGTGAAATGTACCACATGGTATCTGGTCATTTTCCCTCTCATGACCAGGTCTGTTGTTCACAGTGAAATGTACCACATGGTATCTGGTCAGTTTCCCTCTCATGACCAGGTCTGTTGTTCACAGTGAAATGTACCACATGGTATTTGGTCAGTATTCCTGTCATGACCAGGTCTGTTGTTTACTGTCATTTTTACCACAAGATATCTGGTCATTTTCCCTCTAATGACAAGGTCTGTTGTTCACAGTCATATGTACCACATGGTATCTGGTCAGTTTTCCTCTCATGACCAGGTCTGTTGTTCACAGTCATATGTACCACATGGGATTTGGTCAGTTTCCCTCTCATGACCAGGTCTGTTGTTCGAAGTCATATGTACCACATGGTATCTGGTCAGTTTCCCTCTCATGACCAGGTCTGTTGTTCACAGTCATATGTACCACATGGGATTTGGTCAGTTTCCCTCTCATGACCAGGACTGTTGTTCACAGTCATATGTACCACATGGGGTTTGGTCAGTTTTCCTCTCATGACTAGGTCTGTTGTTCACAGTCATATGTACCACATGGTATCTGGTCAGTTTCCCTCTCATGACCAGGTCTGTTGTTCACAGTCATATGTACCACATGGGGTTTGGTCAGTTTTCCTCTCATGACCAGGTCTATTGTTCACAGTGAAATGTACCACATGGTATCTGGTCATTTTCCCTCTCATGACCAGGTCTGTTGTTCACAGTGAAATGTACCACATGGTATCTGGTCAGTTTCCCTCTCATGACCAGGTCTGTTGTTCACAGTGAAATGTACCACATGGTATCTGGTCAGTATTCCTCTCATGACCAGGTCTGTTGTTTACAGTCATATTTACCACAAGATATCTGGTCATTTTCCCTCTAATGACAAGGTCTGTTGTTCACAGTCATATGTACCACATGGTATCTGGTCAGTTTTCCTCTCATGACCAGGTCTGTCTGTCGTTCACTGTCATATGTACCACATGGTATCTGGTCAGTTTCCCTCTCATGACCAGGTCTGTTGTTCACAGTCATATGTACCACATGGGATTTGTTGAGTTTCCCTCTCATGACCAGGTCTGTTGTTCACAGTCATATGTACCACATGGGGTTTGGTCAGTTTTCCTCTCATGAACAGGTCTATTGTTCACAGTGAAATGTACCACATGGTATCTGGTCATTTTCCCTCTCATGACCAGGTCTGTTGTTCACAGTGAAATGTACCACATGGGATCTGGTCAGTATTCCTCTCATGACCAGGTCTGTTGTTTACAGTCATTTTTACCACAAGATATCTGGTCATTTTCCCTCTAATGACAAGGTCTGTTGTTCACAGTCATATGTACCACATGGGATTTGGTCAGTTTCCCTCTCATGACCAGGTCTGTTGTTCGAAGTCATATGTACCACATGGTATCTGGTCAGTTTCCCTCTCATGACCAGGTCTGTTGTTCACAGTCATATGTACCACATGGGATTTGGTCAGTTTCCCTCTCATGACCAGGTCTGTTGTTCACAGTCATATGTACCACATGGGGTTTGGTCAGTTTTCCTCTCATGACTAGGTCTGTTGTTCACAGTCATATGTACCACATGGTATCTGGTCAGTTTCCCTCTCATGACCAGGTCTGTCTGTCGTTCACTGTCATATGTACCACATGGTATCTGGTCAGTTTCCCTCTCATGACCAGGTCTGTTGTTCACAGTGAAATGTACCACATGGTATCTGGTCAGTTTCCCTCTCATGACCAGGTCTGTTGTTCACAGTGAAATGTACCACATGGTATCTGGTCAGTTTCCCTCTCATGACCAGGTCTGTCGTTCACTGTCATATGTACCACATGGTATCTGGTCAGTTTCCCTCTCATGACCAGGTCTGTTGTTCACAGTCATATGTACCACATGGTATCTGGTCAGTTTTCCTCTCATGACCAGGTCTGTTGTTCACAGTCATATGTACCACATGGTATCTGGTCAGTTTCCCTCTCATGACCAGGTCTGTTGTTCACAGTGAAATGTACCACATGGTATCTGGTCAGTTTCCCTCTCATGACCAGGTCTGTTGTTTACAGTCATACTTACCACAAGATATCTGGTCAGTTTCCCTCTCATGACCAGGTCTGTTGTTCACAGTGAAATGTACCACATGGTATCTGGTCAGTATTCCTCTCATGACCAGGTCTGTTGTTTACAGTCATATTTACCACAAGATATCTGGTCATTTTCCCTCTCATGACCAGGTCTGTTGTTCACAGTCATATGTATCACATGGTATCTGGTCAGTTTCCCTCTCATGAACAGGTCTGTTGTTCACAGTCATATGTACCACATGGGATTTGGTCAGTTTCCCTCTCATGACCAGGTCTGTTGTTCACAGTCATATGTACCACATGGGATTTGGTCAGTTTCCCTCTCATGACCAGGTCTGTTGTTCACAGTCATATGTACCAAATGGTATCTGGTCATTTTCCCTCTCATGACCAGGTCTGTTGTTCACAGTCATATGTACCACATGGTATCTGGTCAGTTTCCCTCTCATGACCAGGTCTGTCTGTCGTTCACTGTCATATGTACCACATGGTATCTGGTCAGTTTCCCTCTCATGACCAGGTCTGTTGTTCACAGTCATATGTACCACATGGTATCTGGTCAGTTTTCCTCTCATGACCAGGTCTGTTGTTCACAGTCATATGTACCACATGGGATTTGTTCAGTTTCCCTCTCATGACCAGGTCTGTTGTTCACAGTCATATGTACCACATGGGGTTTGGTCAGTTTTCCTCTCATGACCAGGTCTATTGTTCACAGTGAAATGTACCACATGGTATCTGGTCATTTTCCCTCTCATGACCAGGTCTGTTGTTCACAGTGAAATGTACCACATGGTATCTGGTCAGTTTCCCTCTCATGACCAGGTCTGTTGTTCACAGTGAAATGTACCACATGGTATCTGGTCAGTATTCCTCTCATGACCAGGTCTGTTGTTTACAGTCATATTTACCACAAGATATCTGGTCATTTTCCCTCTAATGACAAGGTCTGTTGTTCACAGTCATATGTACCACATGGGATTTGGTCAGTTTCCCTCTCATAACCAGGTCTGTTGTTCACTGTCATATGTACCACATGGTATCTGGTCAGTTTTCCTCTCATGACCAGGTCTGTTGTTCACAGTCATATGTACCACATGGTATCTGGTCAGTTTCCCTCTCATGACCAAGTCTGTTGTTCACAGTCATATGTACCACATGGGATTTGGTCAGTTTCCCTCTCATGACCAGGTCTGTTGTTCACAGTCATATGTACCACATGGGATTTGGTCAGTTTCCCTCTCATGACCAGGTCTGTTGTTCGAAGTCATATGTACCACATGGTATCTGGTCATTTTCCCTCTCATGACCAGGTCTGTTGTTCACAGTCATATGTAACACATGGTATCTGGTCAGTTTCCCTCTCATGACCAAGTCTGTTGTTCACAGTCATATGTACCACATGGGATTTGGTCAGTTTCCCTCTCATGACCAGGTCTGTTGTTCACAGTCATATGTATCACATGGTATCTGGTCAGTTTCCCTCTCATGAACAGGTCTGTTGTTCACAGTCATATGTACCACATGGGATTTGGTCAGTTTCCCTCTCATGACCAGGTCTGTTGTTCACAGTCATATGTACCACATGGGATTTGGTCAGTTTCCCTCTCATGACCAGGTCTGTTGTTCACAGTCATATGTACCAAATGGTATCTGGTCATTTTCCCTCTCATGACCAGGTCTGTTGTTCACAGTCATATGTACCACATGGTATCTGGTCAGTTTCCCTCTCATGACCAGGTCTGTTGTTCACAGTCATATGTACCACATGGTATCTGGTCAGTTTCCCTCTCATGAACAGGTCTGTCTTTCAGAGTCATATGTACCACATGGTATCTGGTCAGTTTCCCTCTCATGACCATGTCTGTTGTTTACAGTCATATGTACCACATGGTATCTGGTCAGTTTCCCTCTCATGAACAGGTCTGTCTTTCAGAGTCATATGTACCACATGGTATCTGGTCAGTTTCCCTCTCATGAACAGGTCTGTCGTTCACTGTCATATGTACCACATGGTATCTGGTCAGTTTCCCTCTCATGACCAGGTCTGTTGTTCACAGTCATATGTACCACATGGTATCTGGTCAGTTTTCCTCTCATGACCAGGTCTGTTGTTCACAGTCATATGTACCACATGGTATCTGGTCAGTTTCCCTCTCATGACCAGGTCTGCTGTTCACAGTGAAATGTACCACATGGTATCTGGTCAGTTTCCCTCTCATGACCAGGTCTGTTGTTCACAGTCATATGTATCACATGGTATCTGGTCAGTTTCCCTCTCATGACCAGGTCTGTTGTTCACAGTCACATCTACCACATGGTATCTGGTCAGTTTCCCTGTCATGACCAAGTCTCTTGTTAACAGTCATATGTACAACATGGTATCTGGTCAGTTTCCCTCTCATGACCAAGTCTGTTGTTCACAGTCATATGTACCACATGGTATCTGGTCAGTTTCCCTCTCATGAACATGTCTGTTGTTTACAGTCATATTTACCACAATGTATCTTGTCATTTTCCCTCTCATGACCAGGTCTGTTGTTCACAGTCATATGTACCACATGGGATTTGGTCATTTTCCCTCTCATGACCAGGTTTGTTGTTCACAGTGAAATGTACCACATGGTATCTGGTCAGTTTCCCTCTCATGACCAGGTCTGTTGTTCACAGTCATATGTACCACATGGTATCTGGTCAGTTTT
Source organism: Lampris megalopsis (assembly GCA_022114975.2). NCBI lineage: Eukaryota > Metazoa > Chordata > Actinopteri > Lampriformes > Lampridae > Lampris > Lampris megalopsis. Next base: position 18,098,886 of record JAJHIY020000425.1, on the reverse strand, counting down.
CCTCTCATGACCAGGTCTGTTGTTCACAGTCATATGTACCACATGGTATCTGGTCAGTTTCCCTCTCATGACCAGGTCTGTTGTTCACAGTGAAATGTACCACATGGTATCTGGTCAGTTTCCCTCTCATGACCAGGTCTGTTGTTCACAGTCATATGTACCACATGGGATTTGGTCAGTTTTCCTCTCATGACCAGGTTTGTTGTTCACAGTGAAATGTACCACATGGTATCTGGTCAGTTTCCCTCTCATGACCAGGTCTGTTGTTTACAGTCATACTTACCACAAGATATCTGGTCATTTTCCCTCTCATGACCAGGTCTGTTGTTCACAGTCATATGTACCACATGGTATCTGGTCAGTTTTCCTCTCATGACTAGGTCTGTTGTTCACAGTCATATGTACCACATGGTATCTGGTCAGTTTCCCTCTCATGACCAGGTCTGTTGTTCACAGTCATATGTACCACATGGGATTTGGTCAGTTTCCCTCTCATGACCAGGTCTGTTGTTCACAGTCATATGTACCAAATGGTATCTGGTCAGTTTCCCTCTCATGACCAGGTCTGTTGTTCACAGTCATATGTACCACATGGTATCTGGTCAGTTTCCCTCTCATGACCAGGTCTGTCTGTCGTTCACTGTCATATGTACCACATGGTATCTGGTCAGTTTCCCTCTCATGACCAGGTCTGTTGTTCACAGTGAAATGTACCACATGGTATCTGGTCAGTTTCCCTCTCATGACCAGGTCTGTTGTTCACAGTGAAATGTACCACATGGTATCTGGTCAGTTTCCCTCTCATGACCAGGTCTGTCGTTCACTGTCATATGTACCACATGGTATCTGGTCAGTTTCCCTCTCATGACCAGGTCTGTTGTTCACTGTCATATGTACCACATGGTATCTGGTCAGTTTCCCTCTCATGACCAGGTCTGTTGTTCACAGTCATATGTACCACATGGTATCTGGTCAGTTTTCCTCTCATGACCAGGTCTGTTGTTCACAGTCATATGTACCACATGGGATTTGTTCAGTTTCCCTCTCATGACCAGGTCTGTTGTTCACAGTCATATGTACCACATGGGGTTTGGTCAGTTTTCCTCTCATGACCAGGTCTATTGTTCACAGTGAAATGTACCACATGGTATCTGGTCATTTTCCCTCTCATGACCAGGTCTGTTGTTCACAGTGAAATGTACCACATGGTATCTGGTCAGTTTCCCTCTCATGACCAGGTCTGTTGTTCACAGTGAAATGTACCACATGGTATCTGGTCAGTATTCCTCTCATGACCAGGTCTGTTGTTTACAGTCATATTTACCACAAGATATCTGGTCATTTTCCCTCTAATGACAAGGTCTGTTGTTCACAGTCATATGTACCACATGGTATCTGGTCAATTTTCCTCTCATGACCAGGTCTGTTGTTCACAGTCATATGTACCACATGGGATTTGGTCAGTTTCCCTCTCATAACCAGGTCTGTTGTTCACTGTCATATGTACCACATGGTATCTGGTCAGTTTTCCTCTCATGACCAGGTCTGTTGTTCACAGTCATATGTACCACATGGTATCTGGTCAGTTTCCCTCTCATGACCAAGTCTGTTGTTCACAGTCATATGTACCACATGGGATTTGGTCAGTTTCCCTCTCATGACCAGGTCTGTTGTTCACAGTCATATGTACCACATGGGATTTGGTCAGTTTCCCTCTCATGACCAGGTCTGTTGTTCGAAGTCATATGTACCACATGGTATCTGGTCATTTTCCCTCTCATGACCAGGTCTGTTGTTCACAGTCATATGTAACACATGGTATCTGGTCAGTTTCCCTCTCATGACCAAGTCTGTTGTTCACAGTCATATGTACCACATGGGATTTGGTCAGTTTCCCTCTCATGACCAGGTCTGTTGTTCACAGTCATATGTATCACATGGGGTTTGGTCAGTTTTCCTTTCATGACCAGTTCTGTTGTTCACAGTCATATGTACCACATGGTATCTGGTCAGTTTCCCTCTCATGACCAGGTCTTTTGTTCACAGTCATATGTACCAAATGGTATCTGGTCATTTTCCCTCTCATGACCAGGTCTGTTGTTCACAGTCATATGTACCACATGGTATCTGGTCAGTTTCCCTCTCATGAACAGGTCTGTTGTTCACAGTCATATGTACCACATGGGATTTGGTCAGTTTCCCTCTCATGACCAGGTCTGTTGTTCACAGTCATATGTACCACATGGGATTTGGTCAGTTTCCCTCTCATGACCAGGTCTTTTGTTCACAGTCATATGTACCAAATGGTATCTGGTCATTTTCCCTCTCATGACCAGGTCTGTTGTTCACAGTCATATGTACCACATGGTATCTGGTCAGTTTCCCTCTCATGACCAGGTCTGTTGTTCACAGTCATATGTACCACATGGTATCTGGTCAGTTTCCCTCTCATGAACAGGTCTGTCTTTCAGAGTCATATGTACCACATGGTATCTGGTCAGTTTCCCTCTCATGACCATGTCTGTTGTTTACAGTCATATTTACCGCGAGATATCTTCTCATTTTCCCTCTCATGACCAGGTCTGTTGTTCACAGTCATATGTACCACATGGTATCTGGTCAGTTTCCCTCTCATGAACAGGTCTGTCTTTCAGAGTCATATGTACCACATGGTATCTGGTCAGTTTCCCTCTCATGAACAGGTCTGTCGTTCACTGTCATATGTACCACATGGTATCTGGTCAGTTTCCCTCTCATGACCAGGTCTGTTGTTCACAGTCATATGTACCACATGGGATTTGGTCAGTTTTCCTCTCATGACCAGGTTTGTTGTTCACAGTGAAATGTACCACATGGTATCTGGTCAGTTTCCCTCTCATGACCAGGTCTGTTGTTTACAGTCATACTTACCACAAGATATCTGGTCAGTTTTCCTCTCATGACCAGGTCTGTTGTTCACAGTCATATGTACCACATGGGATTTGTTGAGTTTCCCTCTCATGACCAGGTCTGTTGTTCACAGTCATATGTATCACATGGGGTTTGGTCAGTTTTCCTTTCATGACCAGTTCTGTTGTTCACAGTCATATGTACCACATGGTATCTGGTCAGTTTCCCTCTCATGAACAGGTCTGTTGTTCACAGTCATATGTACCACATGGGATTTGGTCAGTTTCCCTCTCATGACCAGGTCTGTTGTTCACAGTCATATGTACCACATGGGATTTGGTCAGTTTCCCTCTCATGACCAGGTCTGTTGTTCACAGTCATATGTACCAAATGGTATCTGGTCAGTTTCCCTCTCATGACCAGGTCTGTTGTTCACAGTCATATGTACCACATGGTATCTGGTCAGTTTCCCTCTCATGACCAGGTCTGTTGTTTACAGTCATATTTACCACAAGATATCTTATCATTTTCCCTCTCATGACCAGGTCTGTTGTTCACAGTCATATGTACCACATGGTATCTGGTCAGTTTCCCTCTCATGAACAGGTCTGTCGTTCACAGTCATATGTACCACATGGGATTTGGTCAGTTTCCCTCTCATGACCAGGTCTGTTGTTCACAGTCATATGTACCAAATGGTATCTGGTCAGTTTCCCTCTCATGACCAGGTCTGTTGTTCACAGTCATATGTACCACATGGTATCTGGTCAGTTTTCCTCTCATGACCAGGTCTGTTGTTCACAGTCATATGTACCACATGGTATCTGGTCAGTTTCCCTCTCATGACCAGGTCTGTTGTTCACAGTGAAATGTACCACATGGTATCTGGTCAGTTTCCCTCTCATGACCAGGTCTGTTGTTCACAGTCATATGTATCACATGGTATCTGGTCAGTTTCCCTCTCATGACCAGGTCTGTTGTTCACAGTCACATCTACCACATGGTATCTGGTCAGTTTCCCTGTCATGACCAAGTCTCTTGTTAACAGTCATATGTACCACATGGTATCTGGTCAGTTTCCCTCTCATGACCAAGTCTGTTGTTCACAGTCATATGTACCACATGGTATCTGGTCAGTTTCCCTCTCATGAACATGTCTGTTGTTTACAGTCATATTTACCACAATGTATCTTGTCATTTTCCCTCTCATGACCAGGTCTGTTGTTCACAGTCATATGTACCACATGGGATTTGGTCAGTTTTCCTCTCATGACCAGGTTTGTTGTTCACAGTGAAATGTACCACATGGTATCTGGTCAGTTTTCCTCTCATGACCAGGTCTGTTGTTTACAGTCATACTTACCACAAGATATCTGGTCATTTTCCCTCTCATGACCAGGTCTGTTGTTCACAGTCATATGTACCACATGGTATCTGGTCAGTTTTCCTCTCATGACCAGGTCTGTTGTTCACAGTCATATGTACAACATGGTATCTGGTCAGTTTCCCTCTCATGACCATGTCTGTTGTTTACAGTCATATTTACCACAAGGTATCTGGTCATTTTCCCTCTCATGAACAGGTCTGTTGTTCACAGTCATATGTACCACATGGTATCTGGTCAATTTTCCTCTCATGACCAGGTCTGTTGTTCACAGTCATATGTACCACATGGGATTTGGTCAGTTTCCCTCTCATGACCAGGTCTGTTGTTCACAGTCATATGTACCAAATGGTATCTGGTCAGTTTCCCTCTCATGACCAGGTCTGTTGTTCACAGTCATATGTACCAAATGGTATCTGGTCAGTTTCCCTCTCATGACCAGGTCTGTTGTTCACAGTCATATCTACCACATGGTATCTGGTCAGTTTCCCTCTCATGACCAGGTCTGTTGTTCACAGTCATATGTACCACATGGTATCTGGTCAGTTTCCCTCTCATGAACAGGTCTGTCTTTCAGAGTCATATGTACCACATGGTATCTGGTCAGTTTCCCTCTCATGACCATGTCTGTTGTTTACAGTCATATTTACCGCAAGATATCTTCTCATTTTCCCTCTCATGACCAGGTCTGTTGTTCACAGTCATATGTACCACATGGTATCTGGTCAGTTTCCCTCTCATGAACAGGTCTGTCTTTCAGAGTCATATGTACCACATGGTATCTGGTCAGTTTCCCTCTCATGACCAGGTCTGTCGTTCACTGTCATATGTACCACATGGTATCTGGTCAGTTTCCCTCTCATGACCAGGTCTGTCGTTCACTGTCATATGTACCACATGGTATCTGGTCAGTTTCCCTCTCATGACCAGGTCTGTTGTTCACAGTCATATGTACCACATGGTATCTGGTCAGTTTCCCTCTCATGACCAGGTCTGTTGTTCACAGTGAAATGTACCACATGGTATCTGGTCAGTTTCCCTCTCATGACCAGGTCTGTTGTTCACAGTCATATGTATCACATGGTATCTGGTCAGTTTCCCTCTCATGACCAGGTCTGTTGTTCACAGTCACATCTACCACATGGTATCTGGTCAGTTTCCCTGTCATGACCAGGTCTGTTGTTCACAGTCATATGTACCACATGGTATCTGGTCAGTTTCCCTCTCATAACCAGGTCTGTTGTTCACTGTCATATGTACCACATGGTATCTGGTCAGTTTCCCTCTCATGACCAGGTCTGTTGTTCACAGTCATATGTACCACATGGTATCTGGTCAGTTTCCCTCTCATGACCAGGTCTGTTGTTCACAGTCATATGTACCACATGGTATCTGGTCAGTTTTCCTCTCATAACCAGGTCTGTTGTTCACAGTCATATGTACCACATGGCATCTGGTCAGTTTCCCTCTCATGACCAGGTCTGTTGTTCACAGTAACATCTACCACATGGTATCTGGTCAGTTTCCCTCTCATGACCAAGTCTGTTGTTCACAGTCTTATGTACCACATGGGATTTGGTCAGTTTCCCTCTCATGACCAGGTCTGTTGTTCACAGTCATATGTACCACATGGGATTTGGTCAGTTTCCCTCTCATGACCAGGTCTGTTGTTCGAAGTCATATGTACCACATGGTATCTGGTCATTTTCCCTCTCATGACCAGGTCTGTTGTTCACAGTCATATGTAACACATGGTATCTGGTCAGTTTCCCTCTCATGACCAGGTCTGTTGTTCACAGTCATATGTACCACATGGGATTTGGTCAGTTTCCCTCTCATGACCAGGTCTGTTGTTCACAGTCATATGTATCACATGGGGTTTGGTCAGTTTTCCTTTCATGACCAGTTCTGTTGTTCACAGTCATATGTACCACATGGTATCTGGTCAGTTTCCCTCTCATGAACAGGTCTGTTGTTCACAGTCATATGTACCACATGGGATTTGGTCAGTTTCCCTCTCATGACCAGGTCTGTTGTTCACAGTCATATGTACCACATGGGATTTGGTCAGTTTCCCTCTCATGACCAGGTCTGTTGTTCACAGTCATATGTACCAAATGGTATCTGGTCAGTTTCCCTCTCATGACCAGGTCTGTTGTTCACAGTCATATGTACCACATGGTATCTGGTCAGTTTCCCTCTCATGACCAGGTCTGTTGTTCACAGTCATATGTACCACATGGTATCTGGTCAGTTTCCCTCTCATGAACAGGTCTGTCTTTCAGAGTCATATGTACCACATGGTATCTGGTCAGTTTCCCTCTCATGACCATGTCTGTTGTTTACAGTCATATTTACCGCAAGATATCTTCTCATTTTCCCTCTCATGACCAGGTCTGTTGTTCACAGTCATATGTACCACATGGTATCTGGTCAGTTTCCCTCTCATGAACAGGTCTGTTGTTCACAGTCATATGTACCACATGGTATCTGGTCAATTTTCCTCTCATGACCAGGTCTGTTGTTCACAGTCATATGTACCACATGGGATTTGGTCAGTTTCCCTCTCATGACCAGGTCTGTTGTTCACAGTCATATGTACCAAATGGTATCTGGTCAGTTTCCCTCTCATGACCAGGTCTGTTGTTCACAGTCTTATGTACCAAATGGTATCTGGTCAGTTTCCCTCTCATGACCAGGTCTGTTGTTCACAGTCATATGTACCACATGGTATCTGGTCAGTTTCCCTCTCATGACCAGGTCTGTTGTTCACAGTCATATGTACCACATGGTATCTGGTCAGTTTCCCTCTCATGAACAGGTCTGTCTTTCAGAGTCATATGTACCACATGGTATCTGGTCAGTTTCCCTCTCATGACCAGGTCTGTCGTTCACTGTCATATGTACCACATGGTATCTGGTCAGTTTCCCTCTCATGACCAGGTCTGTTGTTCACAGTCATATGTACCACATGGTATCTGGTCAGTTTCCCTCTCATGACCAGGTCTGTTGTTCACAGTGAAATGTACCACATGGTATCTGGTCAGTTTCCCTCTCATGACCAGGTCTGTTGTTCACAGTCATATGTACCACATGGTATCTGGTCAGTTTTCCTCTCATGACCAGGTCTGTTGTTCACAGTCATATGTACCACATGGTATCTGGTCAGTTTTCCTCTCATGACCAGGTCTGTTGTTCACAGTCATATGTACCACATGGTATCTGGTCAGTTTTCCTCTCATGACCAGGTCTGTTGTTCACAGTCACATCTACCACATGGTATCTGGTCAGTTTCCCTGTCATGACCAAGTCTCTTGTTAACAGTCATATGTACAACATGGTATCTGGTCAGTTTCCCTCTCATGACCAAGTCTGTTGTTCACAGTCATATGTACCACATGGTATCTGGTCAGTTTCCCTCTCATGACCAGGTCTGTTGTTCACAGTGAAATGTACCACATGGTATCTGGTCAGTTTCCCTCTCATGACCAGGTCTGTTGTTCACAGTCATATGTACCACATGGTATCTGGTCAGTTTTCCTCTCATGACCAGGTCTGTTGTTCACAGTCATATGTACCACATGGTATCTGGTCAGTTTTCCTCTCATGACCAGGTCTGTTGTTCACAGTCATATGTACCACATGGTATCTGGTCAGTTTTCCTCTCATGACCAGGTCTGTTGTTCACAGTCATATGTACCACATGGTATCTGGTCAGTTTCCCTCTCATGACCAGGTCTGTTGTTCACAGTCATATGTACCACATGGTATCTGGTCAGTTTCCCTCTCATGACCAGGTCTGTTGTTCACAGTCATATGTACCACATGGTATCTGGTCAGTTTTCCTCTCATAACCAGGTCTGTTGTTCACAGTCATATGTACCACATGGCATCTGGTCAGTTTCCCTCTCATGACCAGGTCTGTTGTTCACAGTAACATCTACCACATGGTATCTGGTCAGTTTCCCTCTCATGACCAAGTCTGTTGTTCACAGTCTTATGTACCACATGGGATTTGGTCAGTTTCCCTCTCATGACCAGGTCTGTTGTTCACAGTCATATGTACCACATGGGATTTGGTCAGTTTCCCTCTCATGACCAGGTCTGTTGTTCGAAGTCATATGTACCACATGGTATCTGGTCATTTTCCCTCTCATGACCAGGTCTGTTGTTCACAGTCATATGTAACACATGGTATCTGGTCAGTTTCCCTCTCATGACCAGGTCTGTTGTTCACAGTCATATGTACCACATGGGATTTGGTCAGTTTCCCTCTCATGACCAGGTCTGTTGTTCGAAGTCATATGTACCACATGGTATCTGGTCATTTTCCCTCTCATGACCAGGTCTGTTGTTCACAGTCATATGTAACACATGGTATCTGGTCAGTTTCCCTCTCATGACCAAGTCTGTTGTTCACAGTCATATGTACCACATGGGATTTGGTCAGTTTCCCTCTCATGACCAGGTCTGTTGTTCACAGTCATATGTATCACATGGGGTTTGGTCAGTTTTCCTTTCATGACCAGTTCTGTTGTTCACAGTCATATGTACCACATGGTATCTGGTCAGTTTCCCTCTCATGAACAGGTCTGTTGTTCACAGTCATATGTACCACATGGGATTTGGTCAGTTTCCCTCTCATGACCAGGTCTGTTGTTCACAGTCATATGTACCACATGGGATTTGGTCAGTTTCCCTCTCATGACCAGGTCTGTTGTTCACAGTCATATGTACCAAATGGTATCTGGTCAGTTTCCCTCTCATGACCAGGTCTGTTGTTCACAGTCATATGTACCACATGGTATCTGGTCAGTTTCCCTCTCATGACCAGGTCTGTTGTTCACAGTCATATGTACCACATGGTATCTGGTCAGTTTCCCTCTCATGAACAGGTCTGTCTTTCAGAGTCATATGTACCACATGGTATCTGGTCAGTTTCCCTCTCATGACCATGTCTGTTGTTTACAGTCATATTTACCGCAAGATATCTTCTCATTTTCCCTCTCATGACCAGGTCTGTTGTTCACAGTCATATGTACCACATGGTATCTGGTCAGTTTCCCTCTCATGAACAGGTCTGTTGTTCACAGTCATATGTACCACATGGTATCTGGTCAATTTTCCTCTCATGACCAGGTCTGTTGTTCACAGTCATATGTACCACATGGGATTTGGTCAGTTTCCCTCTCATGACCAGGTCTGTTGTTCACAGTCATATGTACCAAATGGTATCTGGTCAGTTTCCCTCTCATGACCAGGTCTGTTGTTCACAGTCTTATGTACCAAATGGTATCTGGTCAGTTTCCCTCTCATGACCAGGTCTGTTGTTCACAGTCATATGTACCACATGGTATCTGGTCAGTTTCCCTCTCATGACCAGGTCTGTTGTTCACAGTCATATGTACCACATGGTATCTGGTCAGTTTCCCTCTCATGAACAGGTCTGTCTTTCAGAGTCATATGTACCACATGGTATCTGGTCAGTTTCCCTCTCATGACCAGGTCTGTCGTTCACTGTCATATGTACCACATGGTATCTGGTCAGTTTCCCTCTCATGACCAGGTCTGTTGTTCACAGTCATATGTACCACATGGTATCTGGTCAGTTTCCCTCTCATGACCAGGTCTGTTGTTCACAGTGAAATGTACCACATGGTATCTGGTCAGTTTCCCTCTCATGACCAGGTCTGTTGTTCACAGTCATATGTACCACATGGTATCTGGTCAGTTTTCCTCTCATGACCAGGTCTGTTGTTCACAGTCATATGTACCACATGGTATCTGGTCAGTTTTCCTCTCATGACCAGGTCTGTTGTTCACAGTCATATGTACCACATGGTATCTGGTCAGTTTTCCTCTCATGACCAGGTCTGTTGTTCACAGTCACATCTACCACATGGTATCTGGTCAGTTTCCCTGTCATGACCAAGTCTCTTGTTAACAGTCATATGTACAACATGGTATCTGGTCAGTTTCCCTCTCATGACCAAGTCTGTTGTTCACAGTCATATGTACCACATGGTATCTGGTCAGTTTCCCTCTCATGACCAGGTCTGTTGTTCACAGTGAAATGTACCACATGGTATCTGGTCAGTTTCCCTCTCATGACCAGGTCTGTTGTTCACAGTCATATGTACCACATGGTATCTGGTCAGTTTTCCTCTCATGACCAGGTCTGTTGTTCACAGTCATATGTACCACATGGTATCTGGTCAGTTTTCCTCTCATGACCAGGTCTGTTGTTCACAGTCATATGTACCACATGGTATCTGGTCAGTTTTCCTCTCATGACCAGGTCTGTTGTTCACAGTCATATGTACCACATGGTATCTGGTCAGTTTCCCTCTCATGACCAGGTCTGTTGTTCACAGTGAAATGTACCACATGGTATCTGGTCAGTTTCCCTCTCATGACCAGGTCTGTTGTTCACAGTCATATGTATCACATGGTATCTGGTCAGTTTCCCTCTCATGACCAGGTCTGTTGTTCACAGTCACATCTACCACATGGTATCTGGTCAGTTTCCCTGTCATGACCAGGTCTGTTGTTCACAGTCATATGTACCACATGGTATCTGGTCAGTTTCCCTCTCATAACCAGGTCTGTTGTTCACTGTCATATGTACCACATGGTATCTGGTCAGTTTCCCTCTCATGACCAGGTCTGTTGTTCACAGTCATATGTACCACATGGTATCTGGTCAGTTTTCCTCTCATGACCAGGTCTGTTGTTCACAGTCATATGTACCACATGGTATCTGGTCAGTTTCCCTCTCATGACCAGGTCTGTTGTTCACAGTCATATGTACCACATGGTATCTGGTCAGTTTTCCTCTCATAACCAGGTCTGTTGTTCACAGTCATATGTACCACATGGCATCTGGTCAGTTTCCCTCTCATGACCAGGTCTGTTGTTCACAGTCACATCTACCACATGGTATCTGGTCAGTTTCCCTCTCATGACCAAGTCTGTTGTTCACAGTCATATGTACCACATGGGATTTGGTCAGTTTCCCTCTCATGACCAGGTCTGTTGTTCACAGTCATATGTACCACATGGGATTTGGTCAGTTTCCCTCTCATGACCAGGTCTGTTGTTCGAAGTCATATGTACCACATGGTATCTGGTCATTTTCCCTCTCATGACCAGGTCTGTTGTTCACAGTCATATGTAACACATGGTATCTGGTCAGTTTCCCTCTCATGACCAAGTCTGTTGTTCACAGTCATATGTACCAAATGGGATTTGGTCAGTTTCCTTCTCATGACCAGGTCTGTTGTTCACAGTCATATGTATCACATGGGGTTTGGTCAGTTTTCCTTTCATGACCAGTTCTGTTGTTCACAGTCATATGTACCACATGGTATCTGGTCAGTTTCCCTCTCATGAACAGGTCTGTTGTTCACAGTCATATGTACCACATGGGATTTGGTCAGTTTCCCTCTCATGACCAGGTCTGTTGTTCACAGTCATATGTACCACATGGGATTTGGTCAGTTTCCCTCTCATGACCAGGTCTGTTGTTCACAGTCATATGTACCAAATGGTATCTGGTCAGTTTCCCTCTCATGACCAGGTCTGTTGTTCACAGTCATATGTACCACATGGTATCTGGTCAGTTTCCCTCTCATGACCAGGTCTGTTGTTCACAGTCATATGTACCACATGGTATCTGGTCAGTTTCCCTCTCATGAACAGGTCTGTCTTTCAGAGTCATATGTACCACATGGTATCTGGTCAGTTTCCCTCTCATGACCATGTCTGTTGTTTACAGTCATATTTACCGCAAGATATCTTCTCATTTTCCCTCTCATGACCAGGTCTGTTGTTCACAGTCATATGAACCACATGGTATCTGGTCAGTTTCCCTCTCATGACCAGGTCTGTTGTTCACAGTCATATGTATCACATGGTATCTGGTCAGTTTCCCTCTCATGACCAGGTCTGTTGTTCACAGTCACATCTACCACATGGTATCTGGTCAGTTTCCCTGTCATGACCAGGTCTGTTGTTCACAGTCATATGTACCACATGGTATCTGGTCAGTTTCCCTCTCATAACCAGGTCTGTTGTTCACTGTCATATGTACCACATGGTATCTGGTCAGTTTCCCTCTCATGACCAGGTCTGTTGTTCACAGTCATATGTACCACATGGTATCTGGTCAGTTTTCCTCTCATGACCAGGTCTGTTGTTCACAGTCATATGTACCACATGGTATCTGGTCAGTTTCCCTCTCATGACCAGGTCTGTTGTTCACAGTCATATGTACCACATGGTATCTGGTCAGTTTTCCTCTCATAACCAGGTCTGTTGTTCACAGTCATATGTACCACAATGTATCTTGTCATTTTCCCTCTCATGACCAGGTCTGTTGTTCACAGTCACATCTACCACATGGTATCTGGTCAGTTTCCCTGTCATGACCAAGTCTGTTGTTCACAGTCATATGTACCACATGGTATCTGGTCAGTTTCCCTCTCATGACCAGGTCTGTTGTTCACAGTCATATGTACCACATGGTATCTGGTCAGTTTCCCTCTCATGAACAGGTCTGTCTTTCAGAGTCATATGTACCACATGGTATCTGGTCAGTTTCCCTCTCATGAACAGGTCTGTCTTTCAGAGTCATATGTACCACATGGTATCTGGTCAGTTTCCCTCTCATGAACAGGTCTGTCGTTCACTGTCATATGTACCACATGGTATCTGGTCAGTTTCCCTCTCATGACCAGGTCTGTTGTTCACAGTCATATGTACCACATAGTATCTGGTCAGTTTTCCTCTCATGACCAGGTCTGTTGTTCACAGTCATATGTACCACATGGTATCTGGTCAGTTTCCCTCTCATGACCAGGTCTGTTGTTCACAGTGAAATGTACCACATGGTATCTGGTCAGTTTCCCTCTCATGACCAGGTCTGTTGTTCACAGTCATATGTATCACATGGTATCTGGTCAGTTTCCCTCTTATGACCAGGTCTGTTGTTCACAGTCATATGTATCACATGGTATCTGGTCAGTTTCCCTGTCATGACCAAGTCTCTTGTTAACAGTCATATGTACAACATGGTATCTGGTCAGTTTCCCTCTCATGAACATGTCTGTTGTTTACAGTCATATTTACCACAATGTATCTTGTAATTTTCCCTCTCATGACCAGGTCTGTTGTTCACAGTCATATGTACCACATGGTATCTGGTCAGTTTCCCTCTCATGAACATGTCTGTTGTTTACAGTCATATTTACCACAATGTATCTTGTAATTTTCCCTCTCATGACCAGGTCTGTTGTTCACAGTCATATGTACCACATGGTATCTGGTCAGTTTCCCTCTCATGACCAGGTCTGTTGTTTACAGTCATACTTACCACAAGATATCTGGTCATTTTCCCTCTCATGACCAGGTCTGTTGTTCACAGTCATATGTACCACATGGTATCTGGTCAGTTTTCCTCTCATGACCAGGTCTGTTGTTCACAGTCATATGTACAACATGGTATCTGGTCAGTTTCCCTCTCATGACCATGTCTGTTGTTTACAGTCATATTTACCACAAGGTATCTGGTCATTTTCCCTCTCATGAACAGGTCTGTTGTTCACAGTCATATGTACCACATGGTATCTGGTCAATTTTCCTCTCATGACCAGGTCTGTTGTTCACAGTCATATGTACCACATGGGATTTGGTCAGTTTCCCTCTCATGACCAGGTCTGTTGTTCACAGTCATATGTACCAAATGGTATCTGGTCAGTTTCCCTCTCATGACCAGGTCTGTTGTTCACAGTCATATGTACCACATGGGATTTGGTCAGTTTCCCTCTCATGACCAGGTCTGTTGTTCACAGTCATATGTACCAAATGGTATCTGGTCAGTTTCCCTCTCATGACCAGGTCTGTTGTTCACAGTCATATGTACCACATGGTATCTGGTCAGTTTCCCTCTCATGACCAGGTCTGTTGTTCACAGTCATATGTACCACATGGTATCTGGTCAGTTTCCCTCTCATGAACAGGTCTGTCTTTCAGAGTCATATGTACCACATGGTATCTGGTCAGTTTCCCTCTCATGACCATGTCTGTTGTTTACAGTCATATTTACCGCAAGATATCTTCTCATTTTCCCTCTCATGACCAGGTCTGTTGTTCACAGTCATATGTACCACATGGTATCTGGTCAGTTTCCCTCTCATGAACAGGTCTGTCTTTCAGAGTCATATGTACCACATGGTATCTGGTCAGTTTCCCTCTCATGACCAGGTCTGTCGTTCACTGTCATATGTACCACATGGTATCTGGTCAGTTTCCCTCTCATGACCAGGTCTGTTGTTCACAGTCATATGTACCACATGGTATCTGGTCAGTTTTCCTCTCATGACCAGGTCTGTTGTTCACAGTCATATGTACCACATGGTATCTGGTCAGTTTTCCTCTCATGACCAGGTCTGTTGTTCACAGTCATATGTACCACATGGTATCTGGTCAGTTTCCCTCTCATGACCAGGTCTGTTGTTCACAGTCATATGTACCACATGGTATCTGGTCAGTTTTCCTCTCATAACCAGGTCTGTTGTTCACAGTCATATGTACCACAATGTATCTTGTCATTTTCCCTCTCATGACCAGGTCTGTTGTTCACAGTCACATCTACCACATGGTATCTGGTCAGTTTCCCTCTCATGACCAAGTCTGTTGTTCACAGTCATATGTACCACATGGGATTTGGTCAGTTTCCCTCTCATGACCAGGTCTGTTGTTCACAGTCATATGTACCACATGGGATTTGGTCAGTTTCCCTCTCATGACCAGGTCTGTTGTTCGAAGTCATATGTACCACATGGTATCTGGTCATTTTCCCTCTCATGACCAGGTCTGTTGTTCACAGTCATATGTAACACATGGTATCTGGTCAGTTTCCCTCTCATGACCAGGTCTGTTGTTCACAGTCATATGTACCACATGGGATTTGGTCAGTTTCCCTCTCATGACCAGGTCTGTTGTTCGAAGTCATATGTACCACATGGTATCTGGTCATTTTCCCTCTCATGACCAGGTCTGTTGTTCACAGTCATATGTAACACATGGTATCTGGTCAGTTTCCCTCTCATGACCAAGTCTGTTGTTCACAGTCATATGTACCACATGGGATTTGGTCAGTTTCCCTCTCATGACCAGGTCTGTTGTTCACAGTCATATGTATCACATGGGGTTTGGTCAGTTTTCCTTTCATGACCAGTTCTGTTGTTCACAGTCATATGTACCACATGGTATCTGGTCAGTTTCCCTCTCATGAACAGGTCTGTCTTTCAGAGTCATATGTACCACATGGTATCTGGTCAGTTTCCCTCTCATGACCATGTCTGTTGTTTACAGTCATATTTACCGCAAGATATCTTCTCATTTTCCCTCTCATGACCAGGTCTGTTGTTCACAGTCATATGTACCACATGGTATCTGGTCAGTTTCCCTCTCATGAACAGGTCTGTCTTTCAGAGTCATATGTACCACATGGTATCTGGTCAGTTTCCCTCTCATGAACAGGTCTGTCGTTCACTGTCATATGTACCACATGGTATCTGGTCAGTTTCCCTCTCATGACCAGGTCTGTTGTTCACAGTCATATGTACCACATGGTATCTGGTCAGTTTTCCTCTCATGACCAGGTCTGTTGTTCACAGTCATATGTACCACATGGTATCTGGTCAGTTTCCCTCTCATGACCAGGTCTGTTGTTCACAGTGAAATGTACCACATGGTATCTGGTCAGTTTCCCTCTCATGACCAGGTCTGTTGTTCACAGTCATATGTATCACATGGTATCTGGTCAGTTTCCCTCTCATGACCAGGTCTGTTGTTCACAGTCACATCTACCACATGGTATCTGGTCAGTTTCCCTGTCATGACCAAGTCTCTTGTTAACAGTCATATGTACAACATGGTATCTGGTCAGTTTCCCTCTCATGACCAAGTCTGTTGTTCACAGTCATATGTACCACATGGTATCTGGTCAGTTTCCCTCTCATGAACATGTCTGTTGTTTACAGTCATATTTACCACAATGTATCTTGTAATTTTCCCTCTCATGACCAGGTCTGTTGTTCACAGTCATATGTACCACATGGGATTTGGTCAGTTTTCCTCTCATGACCAGGTTTGTTGTTCACAGTGAAATGTACCACATGGTATCTGGTCAGTTTCCCTCTCATGACCAGGTCTGTTGTTTACAGTCATACTTACCACAAGATATCTGGTCATTTTCCCTCTCATGACCAGGTCTGTTGTTCACAGTCATATGTACCACATGGTATCTGGTCAGTTTTCCTCTCATGACCAGGTCTGTTGTTCACAGTCATATGTACAACATGGTATCTGGTCAGTTTCCCTCTCATGACCATGTCTGTTGTTTACAGTCATATTTACCACAAGGTATCTGGTCATTTTCCCTCTCATGAACAGGTCTGTTGTTCACAGTCATATGTACCACATGGTATCTGGTCAATTTTCCTCTCATGACCAGGTCTGTTGTTCACAGTCATATGTACCAAATGGGATTTGGTCAGTTTCCCTCTCATGACCAGGTCTGTTGTTCACAGTCATATGTACCAAATGGTATCTGGTCAGTTTCCCTCTCATGACCAGGTCTGTTGTTCACAGTCATATGTACCACATGGGATTTGGTCAGTTTCCCTCTCATGACCAGGTCTGTTGTTCACAGTCATATGTACCAAATGGTATCTGGTCAGTTCCCCTCTCATGACCAGGTCTGTTGTTCACAGTCATATGTACCACATGGTATCTGGTCAGTTTCCCTCTCATGACCAGGTCTGTTGTTCACAGTCATATGTACCACATGGTATCTGGTCAGTTTCCCTCTCATGAACAGGTCTGTCTTTCAGAGTCATATGTACCACATGGTATCTGGTCAGTTTCCCTCTCATGACCATGTCTGTTGTTTACAGTCATATTTACCGCAAGATATCTTCTCATTTTCCCTCTCATGACCAGGTCTGTTGTTCACAGTCATATGTACCACATGGTATCTGGTCAGTTTCCCTCTCATGAACAGGTCTGTCTTTCAGAGTCATATGTACCACATGGTATCTGGTCAGTTTCCCTCTCATGACCAGGTCTGTCGTTCACTGTCATATGTACCACATGGTATCTGGTCAGTTTCCCTCTCATGACCAGGTCTGTTGTTCACAGTCATATGTACCACATGGTATCTGGTCAGTTTTCCTCTCATGACCAGGTCTGTTGTTCACAGTCATATGTACCACATGGTATCTGGTCAGTTTCCCTCTCATGACCAGGTCTGTTGTTCACAGTGTAATGTACCACATGGTATCTGGTCAGTTTCCCTCTCATGACCAGGTCTGTTGTTCACAGTCATATGTATCACATGGTATCTGGTCAGTTTCCCTCTCATGACCAGGTCTGTTGTTCACAGTCACATCTACCACATGGTATCTGGTCAGTTTCCCTGTCATGACCAGGTCTGTTGTTCACTGTCATATGTACCACATGGTATCTGGTCAGTTTCCCTCTCATGACCAGGTCTGTTGTTCACAGTCATATGTACCACATGGTATCTGGTCAGTTTTCCTCTCATGACCAGGTCTGTTGTTCACAGTCATATGTACCACATGGTATCTGGTCAGTTTCCCTCTCATGACCAGGTCTGTTGTTCACAGTCATATGTACCACATGGTATCTGGTCAGTTTTCCTCTCATAACCAGGTCTGTTGTTCACAGTCATATGTACCACATGGTATCTGGTCATTTTCCCTCTCATGACCAGGTCTGTTGTTCACAGTCATATGTAACACATGGTATCTGGTCAGTTTCCCTCTCATGACCAAGTCTGTTGTTCACAGTCATATGTACCACATGGGATTTGGTCAGTTTCCCTCTCATGAACAGGTCTGTTGTTCACAGTCATATGTACCACATGGGGTTTGGTCAGTTTTCCTCTCATGACCAGTTCTGTTGTTCACAGTCATATGTACCACATGGGATTTGGTCAGTTTCCCTCTCATGAACAGGTCTGTTGTTCACAGTCATATGTACCACATGGGGTTTGGTCAGTTTTCCTCTCATGACCAGTTCTGTTGTTCACATTCATATGTACCACATGGTATCTGGTCAGTTTCCCTCTCATGAACAGGTCTGTTGTTCACAGTCATATGTACCACATGGGATTTGGTCAGTTTCCCTCTCATGACCAGGTCTGTTGTTCACAGTCATATGTACCACATGGGATTTGGTCAGTTTCCCTCTCATGACCAGGTCTGTTGTTCACAGTCATATGTACCAAATGGTATCTGGTCAGTTTCCCTCTCATGACCAGGTCTGTTGTTCACAGTCATATGTACCACATGGTATCTGGTCAGTTTCCCTCTCATGACCAGGTCTGTTGTTCACAGTCATATGTACCACATGGTATCTGGTCAGTTTCCCTCTCATGAACAGGTCTGTCTTTCAGAGTCATATGTACCACATGGTATCTGGTCAGTTTCCCTCTCATGACCATGTCTGTTGTTTACAGTCATATTTACCGCAAGATATCTTCTCATTTTCCCTCTCATGACCAGGTCTGTTGTTCACAGTCATATGTACCACATGGTATCTGGTCAGTTTTCCTCTCATGACCAGGTCTGTCTTTCAGAGTCATATGTACCACATGGTATCTGGTCAGTTTCCCTCTCATGACCATGTCTGTTGTTTACAGTCATATTTACCGCAAGATATCTTCTCATTTTCCCTCTCATGACCAGGTCTGTTGTTCACAGTCATATGTACCACATGGTATCTGGTCAGTTTCCCTCTCATGAACAGGTCTGTCTTTTAGAGTCATATGTACCACATGGTATCTGGTCAGTTTCCCTCTCATGAACAGGTCTGTTGTTCACAGTCATATGTACCACAAGATATCTGGTCATTTTCCCTCTCATGACCAGGTCTGTTGTTCACAGTCATATGTACCACATGGTGTCTGGTCAGTTTTCCTCTCATGACCAGGTCTGTTGTTCACAGTCATATGTACCACATGGGATTTGGTCAGTTTTCCTCTCATGACCAGGTCTGTTGTTCACAGTGATATGTACCACATGGTATCTGGTCAGTTTTCCTCTCATGACCAGGTCTGTTGTTTACAGTCATACTTACCACAAGATATCTGGTCATTTTCCCTCTCATGACCAGGTCTGTTGTTCACAGTCATATGTACCACATGGTATCTGGTCAGTTTTCCTCTCATGACCAGGTCTGTTGTTCACAGTCATATGTACAATATGGTATCTGGTCAGTTTCCCTCTCATGACCAGGTCTGTTGTTCACAGTCATATATACCACATGGTATCTGGTCAGTTTTCCTCTCATGACCAGGTCTGTTGTTCACAGTCATATGTACAACATGGTATCTGGTCAGTTTCCCTCTCATGACCATGTCTGTTGTTTACAGTCATATTTACCACAAGGTATCTGGTCATTTTCCATCTCATGAACAGGTCTGTTGTTCACAGTCATATGTACCACATGGTATCTGGTCAATTTTCCTCTCATGACCAGGTCTGTTGTTCACAGTCATATGTACCACATGGTATCTGGTCAGTTTCCCTCTCATGACCAGGTCTGTTGTTCACTGTCATATGTACCACATGGTATCTGGTCAGTTTCCCTCTCATGACCAGGTCTGTTGTTCACAGTCATATGTACCACATGGCATCTGGTCAGTTTCCCTCTCATGACCAGGTCTGTTGTTCACAGTCACATCTACCACATGGTATCTGGTCAGTTTCCCTCTCATGACCAAGTCTGTTGTTCACAGTCATATGTACCACATGGGATTTGGTCAGTTTCCCTCTCATGACCAGGTCTGTTGTTCACAGTCATATGTACCACATGGGATTTGGTCAGTTTCCCTCTCATGACCAGGTCTGTTGTTCGAAGTCATATGTACCACATGGTATCTGGTCATTTTCCCTCTAATGACCAGGTCTGTTGTTCACAGTCATATGTAACACATGGTATCTGGTCAGTTTCCCTCTCATGACCAAGTCTGTTGTTCACAGTCATATGTACCACATGGGATTTGGTCAGTTTCCCTCTCATGACCAGGTCTGTTGTTCACAGTCATATGTACCACATGGGGTTTGGTCAGTTTTCCTCTCATGACCAGTTCTGTTGTTCACAGTCATATGTACCACATGGTATCTGGTCAGTTTCCCTCTCATGAACAGGTCTGTTGTTCACAGTCATATGTACCACATGGGATTTGGTCAGTTTCCCTCTCATGACCAGGTCTGTTGTTCACAGTCATATGTACCACATGGGATTTGGTCAGTTTCCCTCTCATGACCAGGTCTGTTGTTCACAGTCATATGTACCAAATGGTATCTGGTCAGTTTCCCTCTCATGACCAGGTCTGTTGTTCACAGTCATATGTACCACATGGTATCTGGTCAGTTTCCCTCTCATGACCAGGTCTGTTGTTCACAGTCATATGTACCACATGGTATCTGGTCAGTTTCCCTCTCATGAACAGGTCTGTCTTTCAGAGTCATATGTACCACATGGTATCTGGTCAGTTTCCCTCTCATGACCATGTCTGTTGTTTACAGTCATATTTACCGCAAGATATCTTCTCATTTTCCCTCTCATGACCAGGTCTGTTGTTCACAGTCATATGTACCACAAGATATCTGGTCATTTTCCCTCTCATGACCAGGTCTGTTGTTCACAGTCATATGTACCACATGGTGTCTGGTCAGTTTTCCTCTCATGACCAGGTCTGTTGTTCACAGTCACATCTACCACATGGTATCTGGTCAGTTTCCCTGTCATGACCAAGTCTCTTGTTAACAGTCATATGTACAACATGGTATCTGGTCAGTTTCCCTCTCATGACCAAGTCTGTTGTTCACAGTCATATGTACCACATGGGATTTGGTCAGTTTCCCTCTCATGAACATGTCTGTTGTTTACAGTCATATTTACCACAAGGTATCTGGTCATTTTCCCTCTCATGACCAGGTCTGTTGTTCACAGTCATATGTACCACATGGGATTTGGTCAGTTTTCCTCTCATGACCAGGTCTGTTGTTCACAGTGATATGTACCACATGGTATCTGGTCAGTTTTCCTCTCATGACCAGGTCTGTTGTTTACAGTCATACTTACCACAAGATATCTGGTCATTTTCCCTCTCATGACCAGGTCTGTTGTTCACAGTCATATGTACCACATGGTATCTGGTCAGTTTTCCTCTCATGACCAGGTCTGTTGTTCACAGTCATATGTACAACATGGTATCTGGTCAGTTTCCCTCTCATGACCATGTCTGTTGTTTACAGTCATATGTACCACAAGGTATCTGGTCATTTTCCCTCTCATGAACAGGTCTGTTGTTCACAGTCATATGTACCACATGGTATCTGGTCAATTTTCCTCTCATGACCAGGTCTGTTGTTCACAGTCATATGTACCACATGGTATCTGGTCAGTTTCCCTCTCATAACCAGGTCTGTTGTTCACTGTCATATGTACCACATGGTATCTGGTCAGTTTCCCTCTCATGACCAGGTCTGTTGTTCACAGTCATATGTACCACATGGTATCTGGTCAGTTTCCCTCTCATGACCAGGTCTGTTGTTCACAGTCATATTTACCACATGGTATCTGGTCAGTTTTCCTCTCATAACCAGGTCTGTTGTTCACAGTCATATGTACCACATGGTATCTGGTCAGTTTCCCTCTCATGACCAGGTCTGTTGTTCACAGTCACATCTACCACATGGTATCTGGTCAGTTTCCCTCTCATGACCAAGTCTGTTGTTCACAGTCATATGTACCACATGGGATTTGGTCAGTTTTCCTCTCATGACCAGGTCTGTTGTTCACAGTCATATGTACCACATGGTATCTGGTCAGTTTTCCTCTCATAACCAGGTCTGTTGTTCACAGTCATATGTACCACATGGTATCTGGTCAGTTTCCCTCTCATGACCAGGTCTGTTGTTCACAGTCACATCTACCACATGGTATCTGGTCAGTTTCCCTCTCATGACCAAGTCTGTTGTTCACAGTCATATGTACCACATGGGATTTGGTCAGTTTTCCTCTCATGACCAGGTCTGTTGTTCACAGTCATATGTACCACATGGTATCTGGTCAGTTTCCCTCTCATGACCATGTCTATTGTTTACAGTCATATTTACCACAAGGTATCTGGTCATTTTCCCTCTCATGAACAGGTCTGTTGTTCACAGTCATATGTACCAAACAGCAAGACCGGGTAACAGACAGAACAATAGCTTTTATTTACGCGTGGGCATTTTTAGGTCCTTTTTGGATATGTCTAAGTTCCAATAAAGACATTTTAATTACACAGAGTGCCTTGGTCAGAGAGATTTGTTCTCTTTTTCTCATCTGAAACTACTAACCTTGGACCAAAGAGCACCCAACAAATATATTACTTAACTACAGAGAGGACTGAGCACGCCACTAACTCCAAACACATGCAGCTTTTATTTACCGTTGCTGGGGATGCTGAGCTTACCGGCTGCACAAAGAACTGCCCTTTGTTTTGAGTTACAGTAGAAAGACGCTAATCTCATTATGCTAATGTGTTACAGAAGGCAGGAGAAAATGTCATTATGTTAATGAGTTACAGAGGGGAGGGGCTAATTTTGTTATGTTAATGAGTTAAAGAAGGAAGGCACCAATATCATTATGTACAGAAGAGAGGAGCTAATACCATTATGTTAATGAGCTTTCGAAGGGAGGGGTTAATATCATTATGTTAATGAGTTACGTTAAACCAGGGCAATGAGTTACAGAAGGAAGGCGCTAATCTCATTATGTTAATGAGTTACAGAGGTAAAGAGCTAACCTCATTATGTTAATGGCTTAAATTAAAACATGTTAATGAGTTACAGTAGGAAGTACCTAATCTCATTATGTTAATGAGTTACGTTAAGACATGTTAATGAGTTACAGAAGGAAGGCGTTAATATCATTATGTTGATGTGTTACAGAAGGAAGGCACTAATCTCATTATGTTAATGAGTTACACAGGGAAGGAGCTAATCTCATTATGTTAATGAGTTACAAAGGGAAGGAGCTAATCTCATTATGTTAATGAGTTACGTTAAACCATGATAATGAGTTACAGAAGGAAGGCGCTAATCTCATGTTAATGAGTTACAAAGGGAAGGAGCTAATCTCATTATGCTAATGAGTTACGTTAAGCCAGTGTACCAGCATCTCTCCTCCACATATGTCCGAAACCATCTCAATATACCCAGCGTCTCTCCTCCACACATGTCCAAACATCTAAATATTCCAAGCATCTCTCCTACACACATGTCCAAACAGTCTCAATATACCCAGCGTCTCTACTCCACACATGTCCACACAATCTCAATATACCCAGCATCTCTCCTCCACACATGTCCAAACCATCTCAATATACCCAGCGTCTCTCCTCCACACATGTCCAAACCATCTCAATATATCCAGCATCTCTCCTCCACACGTCCAAACCATCTCAATACACCCAGCGTCTCTCCTCCACACATGTCCAAACCATCTCAATATATCGAGCGTCTCTCCTCCACACATGTCCAAACCACCTCAATATACCAGCATCTCTCCTGCACACATGTCCAAACCATCTCAATATACCCAGCGTCTCCCCTCCACACATGTCCCAACCATCTCAATACACTCAGCATCCCTCCTCCTCCATACATGTCCAGACCATCTCAATATACCCAGCATCTCTCCTCCACACATATCAAAACTATCTCAATATACCCAGCATCTCTCCTCCACACGTCCACACAATCTCAATATACCTAGCATCTCTCCTCCACACATGTCCAAACCATCTCAATATACCCAGCGTCTCTCCTCCACACGTCCACACCATCTCAATATACCCTGCATCTCTCCTCCACACATGTTCAAACCATCTCAATATACTCAGCATCTCTCCACCACACATGTCCAAACCATCTCAATATACCCAGCGTCTCTCCTCCACACATGTCCAAACATCTAAATATACCAAGCATCTCTCCTACACACATGTCCAAACAGTCTCAATATACCCAGCGTCTCTACTCCACACATGTCCACACAATCTCAATATACCCAGCATCTCTCCTCCACACATGTCCAAACCATCTCAATGTACCCAGCGTCTATCCTCCACACATGTCCAAACCATCTCAATATACCCAGCGTCTCTCCTACACACATGTCCAAACCATCTCAATATACCCAGCGTCTCTCCTACACACATGTCCAAGCCATCTCAATATACCGAGCGTCTCTCCTGCACACATGTCCAAACCATCTCAATATACCCAGCGTCTCCCCTCCACACACGTCCAAACCACCAAAATATACCCAGCATCTCTCCTCCACACGTCCAAACCATCTCAATATACCCAGCATCTCTCCTCCACACATGTCCAAACCATCTCAATATATCCAGCGTCTCTCCTCCACACGTGTCCAAACCATCTCAATATACCCAGCATCTCTCCTCCACATGTCCAAACCATCTCAATATACCCAGCGTCTCCCCTCCACACACGTCCAAACCATCTCAATATACCCATTATCTCTCTTCCACACATGTCCAAACCATCTCAATATAACCAGCGTCTCTACTCCACACATGTAAAACCATCTCAATAGACCCAGCATCTCTCCTCCACACACGTCCAAACCATCTCAATATACCCAGCATCTCTCCTCCACAAATATCCAAATCAGCTCAATATATCCAGCATCTCATCTCCATACGTCCAAACCATCTCAATACACTCAGCATCCCTCCTCCTCCATACATGTCCAAACCATCTCAATATACCCAGCGTCGCTCGTCCTCCACACATGTCCAAACCATCTCAATATACCCAGCATCTCTCCTCCACACATCCACACAATCTCAATATACCCAGCATCTCTCCTCCACACATGTCCAAACCATCTCAATATACCCAGCATCTCTCCTCCACACATGTCCAAACCACCTCAATATATCCAGTCTCTTCTCCATACATCAGAACCATCTCATTATACCCAGCATCTGTCCTCCACACATGTCCAAACCATCTCAATCTACCCAGCGTCTCTCCTACACACATGTCCAAGCCATCTCAATATACCGAGTGTCTCTCCTGCACACATGTCCAAACCATCTCAATATACCCAGCGTCTCCCCTCCACACACGTCCAAACCACCTCAATATACCCAGCATCTCTCCTCCACACGTACAAACCATCTCAATATACCCAGCATCTCTCCTCCACACATGTCCAAACCATCTCAATATATCCAGCGTCTCTCCTCCACACGTGTCCAAACCATCTCAATATACCCAGCATCTCTCCTCCACACATGTCCAAACCATCTCAATATACCCAGTGTTTCCCCGCCACACATGTCCAAAACATCTCAATATACCCAGCATCCCTCCTCCTCCACACATGTCCAAACCATCTCAATCTACCCAGCATCTCTCCTCCACACATGTCCAAACCATCTCAATATACCCAGTGTTTCTCCGCCACACATGTCCAAACCATCTCAATATACCCAGCATTCCTCCTCCTCCACACATGTCCAAAACATCTCAATATACCCAGCGTCTCCCCTCCTCCACACATGTCCAAACCATCTCAATATACCCAGCATCTCTCCTCCACACATGTTCAAATCATCTCAATATACCCATCATCTCTCCTCCACACATGTCCAAACCATATCAATATAGCCAGCATCTCTCCTCCTCCACACATGTCCAAACCATCTCAATATATCCAGCATCTCTCCTCCACACATGTCCAAACCACCTCAATATATCCAGTCTCTTCTCCATACATCAGAACCATCTCATTATACCCAGCATCTGTCCTCCACACATGTCCAAACCATCTCAATCTACCCAGCGTCTCTCCTACACACATGTCCAAGCCATCTCAATATACCGAGCGTCTCTCCTGCACACATGTCCAAACCATCTCAATATACCCAGCGTCTCCCCTCCACACACGTCCAAACCACCTCAATATACCCAGCATCTCTCCTCCACACGTCCAAACCATCTCAATATACCCAGCATCTCTCCTCCACACATGTCCAAACCATCTCAATATATCCAGCGTCTCTCCTCCACACGTGTCCAAACCATCTCAATATACCCAGCATCTCTCCTCCACATGTCCAAACCATCTCAATATACCCAGCGTCTCCCCTCCACACACGTCCAAACCATCTCAATATATCCATTATCTCTCTTCCACACATGTCCAAACCATCTCAATATACCCAGCGTCTCTCCTCCACACATGTAAAACCATCTCAATAGACCCAGCATCTCTCCTCCACACACGTCCAAACCATCTCAATATACCCAGCATCTCTCCTCCACAAATATCCAAATCAGCTCAATATATCCAGCGTCTCATCTCCATACGTCCAAACCATCTCAATACACTCAGCATCCCTCCTCCTCCATACATGTCCAAACCATCTCAATATACCCAGCGTCGCTCGTCCTCCACACATGTCCAAACCATCTCAATATACCCAGCATCTCTCCTCCACACATCCACACAATCTCAATATACCCAGCATCTCTCCTCCACACATGTCCAAACCATCTCAATATACCCAGCATCTCTCCTCCACACATGTCCAAACCACCTCAATATATCCAGTGTCTCTTCTCCATACATCAGAACCATCTCATTATACCCAGCATCTGTCCTCCACACATGTCCAAACCATCTCAATCTACCCAGCGTCTCTCCTCCTCCACACATGTCCAAACCATCTCAATATACCCAGCATATCTCCTCCACACACGTCCAAACCATCTCAATATACCCAGCATCTCTCATCCACACATGTCCAAACCAGCTCAATATATCCAGCGTCACATCTCCATACGTCCAAACCATCTCAATATACCCAGCATCTCTCCTCCACACATGTCCAAACCATCTCAATATACCCAGCGTCTCTCCTCCTCCACACATGTCCAAACCATCTCAATATACCCAGCGTCTCTCCTCCACACATGTCCAAACCATCTCAATATATCCAGCGTCTCTCCTCCACACATGTCCAAACCACCTCAATATACCAGCATCTCTCCTGCACACATGTCCAAACCATCTCAATATACCCAGCGTCTCCCCTCCACACACGTCCAAACCACCTCAATATACCCAGCATCTCTCCTCCACACGTCCAAACCACCTCAATATACCCAGCATCTCTCCTCCACACATGTCCAAACCACCTCAATATATCCAGTCTCTTCTCCATACATCAGAACCATCTCATTATACCCAGCATCTGTCCTCCACACATGTCCAAACCATCTCAATCGTCGCTCGTCCTCCACACATGTCCAAACCATCTCAATATACCCAGCATCTCTCCTCCACACATCCACACAATCTCAATATACCCAGCATCTCTCCTCCACACATGTCCAAACCATCTCAATATACCCAGCATCTCTCCTCCACACATGTCCAAACCACCTCAATATATCCAGTGTCTCTTCTCCATACATCAGAACCATCTCATTATACCCAGCATCTGTCCTCCACACATGTCCAAACCATCTCAATCTACCCAGCGTCTCTCCTCCTCCACACATGTCCAAACCATCTCAATATACCCAGCATATCTCCTCCACACACGTCCAAACCATCTCAATATACCCAGCATCTCTCATCCACACATGTCCAAACCAGCTCAATATATCCAGCGTCACATCTCCATACGTCCAAACCATCTCAATATACCCAGCATCTCTCCTCCACACATGTCCAAACCATCTCAATATACCCAGCGTCTCTCCTCCTCCACACATGTCCAAACCATCTCAATATACCCAGCGTCTCTCCTCCACACATGTCCAAACCATCTCAATATATCCAGCGTCTCTCCTCCACACATGTCCAAACCACCTCAATATACCAGCATCTCTCCTGCACACATGTCCAAACCATCTCAATATACCCAGCGTCTCCCCTCCACACACGTCCAAACCACCTCAATATACCCAGCATCTCTCCTCCACACGTCCAAACCATCTCAATATACCCAGCATCTCTCCTCCACACATGTCCAAACCACCTCAATATATCCAGTCTCTTCTCCATACATCAGAACCATCTCATTATACCCAGCATCTGTCCTCCACACATGTCCAAACCATCTCAATCTACCCAGCGTCTCTCCTACACACATGTCCAAGCCATCTCAATATACCGAGTGTCTCTCCTGCACACATGTCCAAACCATCTCAATATACCCAGCGTCTCCCCTCCACACACGTCCAAACCACCTCAATATACCCAGCATCTCTCCTCCACACGTACAAACCATCTCAATATACCCAGCATCTCTCCTCCACACATGTCCAAACCATCTCAATATATCCAGCGTCTCTCCTCCACACGTGTCCAAACCATCTCAATATACCCAGCATCTCTCCTCCACACATGTCCAAACCATCTCAATATACCCAGTGTTTCCCCGCCACACATGTCCAAAACATCTCAATATAACCAGCATCCCTCCTCCTCCACACATATCCAAACCATCTCAATCTACCCAGCATCTCTCCTCCACACATGTCCAAACCATCTCAATATACCCAGTGTTTCTCCGCCACACATGTCCAAACCATCTCAATATACCCAGCATTCCTCCTCCTCCACACATGTCCAAAACATCTCAATATACCCAGCGTCTCCCCTCCTCCACACATGTCCAAACCATCTCAATATACCCAGCATCTCTCCTCCACACATGTTCAAATCATCTCAATATACCCATCATCTCTCCTCCACACATGTCCAAACCATATCAATATAGCCAGCATCTCTCCTCCTCCACACATGTCCAAACCATCTCAATATATCCAGCATCTCTCCTCCACACATGTCCAAACCACCTCAATATATCCAGTCTCTTCTCCATACATCAGAACCATCTCATTATACCCAGCATCTGTCCTCCACACATGTCCAAACCATCTCAATCTACCCAGCGTCTCTCCTACACACATGTCCAAGCCATCTCAATATACCGAGCGTCTCTCCTGCACACATGTCCAAACCATCTCAATATACCCAGCGTCTCTCCTCCACACGTGTCCAAACCATCTCAATATACCCAGCATCTCTCCTCCACATGTCCAAACCATCTCAATATACCCAGCGTCTCCCCTCCACACACGTCCAAACCATCTCAATATATCCATTATCTCTCTTCCACACATGTCCAAACCATCTCAATATACCCAGCGTCTCTCCTCCACACATGTAAAACCATCTCAATAGACCCAGCATCTCTCCTCCACACACGTCCAAACCATCTCAATATACCCAGCATCTCTCCTCCACAAATATCCAAATCAGCTCAATATATCCAGCGTCTCATCTCCATACGTCCAAACCATCTCAATACACTCAGCATCCCTCCTCCTCCATACATGTCCAAACCATCTCAATATACCCAGCGTCGCTCGTCCTCCACACATGTCCAAACCATCTCAATATACCCAGCATCTCTCCTCCACACATCCACACAATCTCAATATACCCAGCATCTCTCCTCCACACATGTCCAAACCATCTCAATATACCCAGCATCTCTCCTCCACACATGTCCAAACCACCTCAATATATCCAGTGTCTCTTCTCCATACATCAGAACCATCTCATTATACCCAGCATCTGTCCTCCACACATGTCCAAACCATCTCAATCTACCCAGCGTCTCTCCTCCTCCACACATGTCCAAACCATCTCAATATACCCAGCATATCTCCTCCACACACGTCCAAACCATCTCAATATACCCAGCATCTCTCATCCACACATGTCCAAACCAGCTCAATATATCCAGCGTCACATCTCCATACGTCCAAACCATCTCAATATACCCAGCATCTCTCCTCCACACATGTCCAAACCATCTCAATATACCCAGCGTCTCTCCTCCTCCACACATGTCCAAACCATCTCAATATACCCAGCGTCTCTCCTCCACACATGTCCAAACCATCTCAATATATCCAGCGTCTCTCCTCCACACATGTCCAAACCACCTCAATATACCAGCATCTCTCCTGCACACATGTCCAAACCATCTCAATATACCCAGCGTCTCCCCTCCACACACGTCCAAACCACCTCAATATACCCAGCATCTCTCCTCCACACGTCCAAACCATCTCAATATACCCAGCATCTCTCCTCCACATATGTCCGAAACCATCTCAGTATACCCAGCGTCTCTCCTCCACACATGTCCAAACCATCTCAATATATCCAGCGTCTCTCCTCCACACATGTCCAAACCATCTCAATATACCCAGCGTCTCCCCTCCACACACGTCCAAACCATCTCAATATACCCATTATCTCTCTTCCACACATGTCCAAACCATCTCAATATACCCAGCGTCTCTCCTCCACACATGCAAAACCATCTCAATATACCCAGCATCTCTCCTCCACAAATGTCCAAATCAGCTCAATATATCCAGCGTCTCATCTCCATACGTCCAAACCGTGTCAATATACCCAGCATCTGTCCTCCACACATGTCCAAACCATCTCAATATACCCAGCGTCTCCCCTCCACACACGTCCAAACCACCTCAATATACCCATCATCTCTCCTCCACACATGTCCAAACCATCTCAATATACCCAGCATCTCTCCTCCTCCACACATGTCTAAACCATTTCAATATACCCAGCATCTCTCCTCCACACATGTCCAAACCATCTCAATATACCCAGCGTCTCTCCTCCTCCACACATGTCCAAACCATCTCAATATACCCAGCATCCCTCCTCCTCCACACATGTCCAAACCATCTCAATATACCCAGCATTTCCCCTCCACACATGTCTAAATCATCTCAATATACCCAGCGTCTCTCCTCCACACATGTCCAAACCATCTCAATATACCCAGCGTCTCTCCTCCACACACGTCCAAACCATCTCAATATACCCAGCATCTCTCCTCCACACATGTCCAAACCATCTCAATATACCCAGCGTCTCTCCTCCTCCACACATGTCCAAACCATCTCATTATACCCAGCATCTCTCCTCCACAAATGTCCAAACCATCTCAATATACCCAGCGTCTCTCCTCCACACATGTCCAAACCATCTCAATACACTCAGCATCCCTCCTCCTCCATACATGTCCAAACCATCTCAATATACCCAGCGTCGCTCGTCCTCCACACATGTCCAAACCATCTCAATATACCCAGCATCTCTCCTCCACACATCCACACAATCTCAATATACCCAGCATCTCTCCTCCACACATGTCCAAACCATCTCAATATACCCAGCATCTCTCCTCCACACATGTCCAAACCACCTCAATATATCCAGTGTCTCTTCTCCATACATCAGAACCATCTCATTATACCCAGCATCTGTCCTCCACACATGTCCAAACCATCTCAATCTACCCAGCGTCTCTCCTCCTCCACACATGTCCAAACCATCTCAAAAAACCCAGCGTCTATCCTCCACACACATCCAAACCATCTCAATCTACCCAGCATCTCTCCTCCACACATGTCCAAACCATCTCAATCTACCCAGCATCTCTCCTCCACACATGTCCAAACCATCTCAATCTACCCAGCATCTCTCCTCCACACGTCCAAACCATCTCAATATACCCAGCATCTCTCCTCCACACATGTCCAAACCATCTCAATTTACCCAGCGTCTCTCCTCCACACATGTCCCAATCATCTCAATATACCCAGCGTCTCTCCTCCACACACGTCCAAACCATCTCAATCTACCCAGCATCTCTCCTCCACACATGTCCAAACCATCTCAATCTACCCAGCATCTCTCCTCCACACATGTCCAAACCATCTCAATATACCCAGTGTTTCTCCGCCACACATGTCCAAACCATCTCAATATACCCAGCATCCCTCCTCCTCTACACATGTCCAAACCATCTCAATCTACCCAGCATCTCTCCTCCACACATGTCCAAACAATTTTAATATACCCAGCATCTCTCCTCCACACATGTCCAAACAATCTTAATATACCCAGCATCTCTCCTCCACACATATCCAAACCATCTCAATATACCCAGTGTTTCTCCGCCACACATGTCCAAACCATCTCAATATACCCAGCATCCCTCCTCCACACATGTCCAAACCATCTCAATATACCCAGTGTTTCTCCGCCACACATGTCCAAACCATCTCAATATACCCAGCATCCCTCCTCCTCTACACATGTCCAAACCATCTCAATCTACCCAGCATCTCTCCTCCACACATGTCCAAACAATCTTAATATACCCAGCATCTCTCCTCCACACATGTCCAAACCATCTCAATATACCCAGTGTTTCCCCGCCACACATGTCCAAAACATCTCAATATACCCAGCATCCCTCCTCCTCCACACATGTCCAAACCATCTCAATCTACCCAGCATCTCTCCTCCACACATGTCCAAACCATCTCAATATACCCAGTGTTTCTCCGCCACACATGTCCAAACCATCTCAATATACCCAGCATTCCTCCTCCTCCACACATGTCCAAAACATCTCAATATACCCAGCGTCTCCCCTCCTCCACACATGTCCAAACCATCTCAATATACCCATCATCTCTCCTCCACACATGTTCAAATCATCTCAATATACCCATCATCTCTCCTCCACACATGTCCAAACCATATCAATATAGCCAGCATCTCTCCTCCTCCACACATGTCCAAACCATCTCAATATATCCAGCATTTCTCCTCCTCCACACCTGTCCAAACCATCTCAATATACCCAGCGTCTCTCCTCCTCCACACACGTCCAAACCATCTCAATATACCCAGCATCTCTCCTCCACACATGTCCAAACCATCTCAATATACCCAGCGTCTCTCCTCCTCCACACATGTCCAAACCATCTCATTATACCCAGCATCTCTCCTCCACAAATGTCCAAACCATCTCAATATACCCAGCGTCTCTCCTCCACACATGTCCAAACCATCTCAATACACTCAGCATCCCTCCTCCTCCATACATGTCCAAACCATCTCAATATACCCAGCGTCGCTCGTCCTCCACACATGTCCAAACCATCTCAATATACCCAGCATCTCTCCTCCACACATCCACACAATCTCAATATACCCAGCATCTCTCCTCCACACATGTCCAAACCATCTCAATATACCCAGCATCTCTCCTCCACACATGTCCAAACCACCTCAATATATCCAGTGTCTCTTCTCCATACATCAGAACCATCTCATTATACCCAGCATCTGTCCTCCACACATGTCCAAACCATCTCAATCTACCCAGCGTCTCTCCTCCTCCACACATGTCCAAACCATCTCAAAAAACCCAGCGTCTATCCTCCACACACATCCAAACCATCTCAATCTACCCAGCATCTCTCCTCCACACATGTCCAAACCATCTCAATCTACCCAGCATCTCTCCTCCACACATGTCCAAACCATCTCAATCTACCCAGCATCTCTCCTCCACACGTCCAAACCATCTCAATATACCCAGCATCTCTCCTCCACACATGTCCAAACCATCTCAATTTACCCAGCGTCTCTCCTCCACACATGTCCCAATCATCTCAATATACCCAGCGTCTCTCCTCCACACACGTCCAAACCATCTCAATCTACCCAGCATCTCTCCTCCACACATGTCCAAACCATCTCAATCTACCCAGCATCTCTCCTCCACACATGTCCAAACCATCTCAATATACCCAGTGTTTCTCCGCCACACATGTCCAAACCATCTCAATATACCCAGCATCCCTCCTCCTCTACACATGTCCAAACCATCTCAATCTACCCAGCATCTCTCCTCCACACATGTCCAAACAATCTTAATATACCCAGCATCTCTCCTCCACACATGTCCAAACAATCTTAATATACCCAGCATCTCTCCTCCACACATATCCAAACCATCTCAATATACCCAGTGTTTCTCCGCCACACATGTCCAAACCATCTCAATATACCCAGCATCCCTCCTCCACACATGTCCAAACCATCTCAATATACCCAGTGTTTCTCCGCCACACATGTCCAAACCATCTCAATATACCCAGCATCCCTCCTCCTCTACACATGTCCAAACCATCTCAATCTACCCAGCATCTCTCCTCCACACATGTCCAAACAATCTTAATATACCCAGCATCTCTCCTCCACACATGTCCAAACCATCTCAATATACCCAGTGTTTCCCCGCCACACATGTCCAAAACATCTCAATATACCCAGCATCCCTCCTCCTCCACACATGTCCAAACCATCTCAATCTACCCAGCATCTCTCCTCCACACATGTCCAAACCATCTCAATATACCCAGTGTTTCTCCGCCACACATGTCCAAACCATCTCAATATACCCAGCATTCCTCCTCCTCCACACATGTCCAAAACATCTCAATATACCCAGCGTCTCCCCTCCTCCACACATGTCCAAACCATCTCAATATACCCAGCATCTCTCCTCCACACATGTTCAAATCATCTCAATATACCCATCATCTCTCCTCCACACATGTCCAAACCATATCAATATAGCCAGCATCTCTCCTCCTCCACACATGTCCAAACCATCTCAATATATCCAGCATTTCTCCTCCTCCACACCTGTCCAAACCATCTCAATATACCCAGCGTTTCTCCTCCTCCACACCTGTCCAAACCATCTCAATATACCCAGCATCTCTCCTCCACACATGTCCAAACCATCTCAATATACCCAGCGTCTCTCCTCCACACATGTCCAAACCATCTCAATATACCCAGCGTCTCCCATCCACACACGTCCAAACCATCTCAATATACCCATTATCTCTCCTCCACACATGTCCAAACCATCTCAATATACCCAGCGTCTCTCCTCCACACATGTCCAAAACATCTCAATATATCCAGCGTCTCTCCTCCACACATGTCCAAACCATCTCAATATACCCAGCGTCTCCCTTCCACACACGTCCAAACCATCTCAATATACCCAGCATCTCTCCTCCACAAATGTCCAAATCAGCTCAATATATCCAGCGTCTCATCTCCATACGTCCAAACCATCTCAATATACCCAGCGTCGCTCGTCCTCCACACATGTCCAAACCATCTCAATATACGCAGCATCTCTCCTCCACACATGTCCAAATCATCTCAATATACCCAGCGTCTCTTCTCCTCACATGTCCAAACCATGTCAATATACCCTGCGTCTCTCCTCCACACACGTCCAAACCATCTCAATATACCCAACATCTCTCCTCCACACATGTCCAAACCATCTCAATATACCCAGCGTCTCTCCTCCACACATGTCCAAACCATCTCAATATACCCAGCATCTCTCCTCCACACATGTCCAAACCATCTCAATATACCCAGCGTCTCTCCTCCTCCACACATGTCCAAACCATCTCAATCTACCCAGCATCTCTCCTGCACACATGTTCAAATCATCTCAATATACCCATCATCTCTCCTCCACACATGTCCAAACCATATCAATATAGCCAGCATCTCTCCTCCTCCACACATGTCCAAACCATCTCAATATATCCAGCATTTCTCCTCCTCCACACCTGTCCAAACCATCTCAATATACCCAGCGTCTCTCCTCCTCCACACCTATC
The DNA here is from genome assembly GCA_022114975.2 of Lampris megalopsis. NCBI lineage: Eukaryota > Metazoa > Chordata > Actinopteri > Lampriformes > Lampridae > Lampris > Lampris megalopsis. The sequence continues at coordinate 18,062,844 of JAJHIY020000425.1, read as the reverse complement.
CAAACCATCTCAATATACCCAGCATCTCTCCTCCACACATGTCCAAACCATCTCAATATACCCAGCGTCTCTCCTCCACACATGTCCAAACCACCTCAATATACCCAGCGTCTCCCATCCACACACGTCCAAACCATCTCAATATACCCATTATCTCTACTCAACACATGTCCAAACCATCTCAATATACCCAGCGTCTCTCCTCCTCCACACATGTCCAAACCATCTCAATATACCCAGCGTCGCTCTTCCACACATGTCCAAACCATCTCAATATACCCAGCATCTCTCCTCCACACACGTCCAAACCATCTCAATATACCCAGCATCTCTCCTCCACACATGTCCAAATCAGCTCAATATATCCAGCGTCTCATCTCCATATGTCCAAACCATCTCAATATACCCAGCGTCTCTCCTCCACACACGTCCAAACCATCTCAATATACCCAGCATCTCTCCTCCACACATGTCCAAACCATCTCGATATACCCAGCATCTCTCCTCCACACATGTCCAAACCATCTCAATATACCCAGCATCTCTCCTCCACACATGTCCAAACCATCTCAATATACCCAGCATCTCTCTTCCACACATGTCCAAACCATCTCAATATACCCAGCATCTCTCCTCCACACACGTCCAAAACATCTCAATATACCCAGCATCTCTCCTCCAGACATGACCAAACCATCTCAATTTACCCAGCGTCTCTCCTCCACACATGTCCAAATCATCTCAATATACCCAGCGTCTCTCCTCCACACACGTCCAAACCATCTCAATCTACCCAGCATCTCTCCACCACACATGTCCAAACCATCTCAATATTTCCAGCATCTCTCCTCCGCACATGTCCAAACCATCTCAATCTACCCAGCGTCTCTCCTCCACACATGTCCAAACCATCACAATATACCCAGCATCTCTCCTCCACACATGTCCAAACCATCTCAATATACCCAGCGTCTCTCCTCCTCCACACATGTCCAAACCATCTCAATATACCCAGCATCTCTCTTCCACACATGTCCAAACCATCTCAATATACCCAGCATCTCTCCTCCACACACGTCCAAAACATCTCAATATACCCATTATCTCTCCTCAACACATTTCCAAACCATCTCAATTTACCCAGCATCTCTCCTCCACACATGTCCAAATCATCTCAATATACCCAGCGTCTCTCCTCCACACACGTCCAAACCATCTCAATCTACCCAGCATCTCTCCTCCACACATGTCCAAACCATCTCAATCTACCCAGCATCTCTCCTCCACACATGTCCAAACCATCTCAATATACCCAGTGTTTCTCCGCCACACATGTCCAAACCATCTCAATATACCCAGCATCCCTCCTCCTCCACACATGTCCAAACCATCTCAATCTACCCAGCATCTCTCCTCCACACATGTCCAAACAATCTTAATATACCCAGCATCTCTCCTCCACACATGTCCAAACAATCTTAATATACCCAGCATCTCTCCTCCACACATATCCAAACCATCTCAATATACCCAGCATCCCTCCTCCTCCACACATGTCCAAACCATCTCAATATACCCAGCGTCTCCCCTCCTCCACACATGTCCAAACCATCTCAATCTACCCAGCATCTCTCCTCCACACATGTCCAAACCATCTCAATATACCCAGTGTTTCCCCGCCACACATGTCCAAACCATCTCAATATACCGAGCATCCCTCCTCCTCCACACATGTCCAAACCATCTCAATCTACCCAGCATCTCTCCTCCACACATGTCCAAACCATCTCAATATACCCAGCATCTCTCCTCCTCCACACATGTCCAAACCATCTCAATATACCCAGCATCTCTCCTCCACACATGTCCAAACCATCTCAATATACACAGCATCTCTCCTCCACACATGTCCAAACCATCTCAATATACCCAGCGTCTCTCCTCCACACATGTCCAAACCATCTCAATATACCCAGCATCTCTCCTCCACACATGTCCAAACCATCTCAATATACCCAGCGTCTCTCCTACACACATGTCCAAACCATGTCAATATACCCAGCATCTCTCCTCCACACATGTCCAAACCATCTCAATATACCCAGCATCTCTCCTCCACACATGTCCAAACCATCTCAATATACCCAGCGTCCCTGGATCAGCAGAGGGGGTTGCCAAATACAATTGGGAAGAAAAGGGGAAAAAAATCAGGAAGTTCTATTTAACCAAATATTAATTCCAATCTGCATTCTTTTGCAGTTTACAGAAAGGAGTTACTAACTTCAGTTTTTACTACTATAATGATGTCAAACTCATTATTCCTCATCACCGGGCTCATCTCATCACTGGATTGAGCATTAGTCACAGTAGAATCCAAAATTTAGAAAGAAGCTCTTGAATTTCAGAAAACATCATCATCATGATCATCATCATCATGCAAAGCTTTTCCCTCTATGAACAGTAGTAACAGGTGGACAGTGACAACAAGTGCATTCTGCTCTGCCAACAAAACAATAGCATGTCAATCACTTCATATTTTACAATTTCTTTAAGTGTTATTCCAGCCCCAAGGTGAGCAGCTCACTAAGGGCAATATGTAAGCAAGTAGTGCTTCCTTCAGAACAGCACAGTGAGGGAGTCCTGCAAATGAGGCCCCCTGGAGGGAACCACAGCTGAGCCCCGGTATCCCACAAAAACTTTGTGTCTAAGAAGAAAGCGTTAATGGAGGAACAGCTGATATACTGATATAGTTATATAGCATGATGTAGTAAATGCTGATATAGTTATATAGCATGATGTAGTAAATACGGATATAGTTATATAGCATGCTGTAGTAAATGCTGATATAGTTATATGGCATGATGTAGTAAATGCTAATATAGTTATATAGCATGCCTATAGTAAATGCTGATATAGTTATATAGCTTGATGTAGTAAATGCTGACACAGTTATGTAGCATACTGTTGTAAATGCTGACATAGTTATATAGCATGATGTAGTAAATGCTGATATAGTTACATAGCATGATGTAGTAAATGCTGATATACTTATATATGTATATAGTTACAGAGCATGTAGTAATTTCTGCTATAGTTATATAGTACGATGTAGTAAATGCTGATATAGTTATATAGCATGATGTAGTAAATGCTGATATAATTATATAGCATGATGTAGTAAATGCTGACATAGTTATATAGCACAGGACACACAAGCACACGTGACAGACAATCTGCAACAGGGTTGCACTTCCCGGCCACATGCTGAATATCCGTTGTGAACTCAGAGATCGCCGCTAGGTGGCGCTGCTGACGAACAGACCACGGCTCAGTCACCTTGGACATGGCAAAAGTCAGCGGCTTATGATCCACATAAGCCGTGAATGGGCGACCCTCCAGCAGGAAGCGGAAATGCCGGGTTGCAAGGTGCAGTGCCAGCAACTCCCGGTCAAAAACGCTGTACTTGCGCTCGCTATCCCGCAGTTTGTGGCTAAAAAATGCGAGTGGGTGCCACGCATTCGCCACACGCTGTTCAACCACAGCCCCCACGGCTATGTCAGACGCATCGGTTGTTAAAGCTATGGACGCCGTGGGTGTGGGATGGGCGAGGAGGGCAGCGTTAGCCAGGGCGCACTTAGCTCCGTCAAAGGCCCGGACCTGTTCGGGAGTCCAGTCGACAGGGTCGTTAGCCTTCTTAAGCCGCAGGGCTTCGTAAAGTGGCTGAAGGAGGTGGGCAGTGCGAGGGAGGAAACGGTTATAGAAATTCACCATGCCCAAGAATTCCTGCAATGCCTTAACAGAGACTGGGCGGGGAAATTCCGCCACCGCTTGCACCTTAGAAGGCAACGGGACCGCGCCTTGCGGCGAAATGCGGGGACCCAAGAAGTCAATCACCGGCAGTCCAAACTGACACTTGGCCGGGTTGACTATCAGGCCGTGTTCGTCCAGACGACGGAAGACCTGTTTCAGGTGCGCCAGGTGCTCTTCAGCTGACGGACTGGCCACTAATATGTCGTCGAGATAAACGAACACGAAATCAAGGTCACGCAACACCGAGTCCATCAGCCTCTGAAAGGTTTGCGCTGCCCCCTTCAAGCCAAAAGGCATGCGCATGAACTCAAAAAGCCCAAACGGGGTGATCACTGCGGTCTTGGGCACGTCCTCTGCGCGCACGGGAACCTGATGACAGCCGCGCACCAGGTCCACCTTAGAGAAAATGGTGGTACCCGCCAGGCGTATGGAAAAGTCCTGTATGTGTTGGATGGGATAGCGGTCATTGGCAGTGACGTTGTTCAGGCGGCGAAAATCGCCGCAAGGCCGCCACGACCCATCCGCCTTGGGCACCATGTGAAGCGGCGAGGCCCACGGGCTGTTGGAACGCCTCACTATACCCAGACGCTCCATGATGGCGAACTCCTCCTTGGCTATAGCCAATTTTACCGCGTCGAGGCGCCGCGCGCGCGCAAAAACTGGCGGTCCCAGAGTGGGAATGAAATGTTCTACCCCGTGTTTAGTAACCGCGGTGGAAAAGGCAGGTGTAGTCACCGATGGAAAATCCGCCAGCAAACGCTGAAAAACATCACCTAATGCTAAAAAGTTAGCGTGTGTTAACGGCCCGGCTTCCCCTGTCTCGCACGGAAAAGTGGCGAAAGACACAGCATCAATTAAACAGCGGTTTGCAACATCAACCAGCAGACCATTAGCACACAGAAAATCCGCGCCGATAATAGGAACAGTAATGGCGGCGACTACAAAGTCCCACTCAAAATGGCGCCCGTGGAAGCAAACAGTCACCAACCTTGTGCCAAACGTCGCAATGGACGAACCGTTAGCTGCACTTAACTGTGGGCCGCCGCCTTCGGCCGACCTGTCTGTCTTAGCAGGAGAGAGTAGGCTCTTTTGCGAGCCTGAGTCCACCAGAAACCGTCTTCCTGACATCGTGTCCTTAATGAAGAGCAGCTCACTACGTCCACCAGCGCCCACAGCTGCTACTGAGCGCTGGCCCGGGAGTTTCCCGCCGCCTCAAACGTGCACGGAGGGACGCAGCGCCTCGCCTTGCCGCCGAACCGCTGGTGGAAGAACAGAGGCCGCTCCCGCGCCGTCTCCGGGCAGTCACGTCAGCCACCACTGCCGGGTCCGCGTCCTCCGACGTCGGCTGCAGAGGCTCCGATGCCACACTCTGCGCAGAGAACCGTCTGGTAGCCAGCAGGACCCGATCGGCCTCCTCAGCCAAACCTCGGCAGTCACCAGCGGCCAGACACGGGGAGTTAGCCAAAGCCGCGTGCACAGGAGATGGGAGCTGGCGCAGGAAAACGTGCGGGAAAAGGAACCCACCTTCGTCCGAGCCTAGCAGCGACAGCATATTGTCCATGAGATCCACAGCCGTCCCGTCGCCCAAACCGGATAGGGAAAGGATTCTATCTGCCCTCTCTGCGGCAGATAGGCTGTACCTCCGGAGCAGAAGATGTTTGAGGGCGACGTATTTATGGTGTTGCGGAGGGGCGCGCAACAGCTGCATGGCCCGGCGTGTGGACTGCTGGTCCAGCGCAGCGACGACCAAATAGTATCTGGAGTCGTCCGCGGAGATTCCACGCAGGTGGAACAGCGCCTCGACATGCTGGAACCACGAGGCCGGGTCGCTCTGCCAGAACTCTGGGAGTTTCACAGCCGCGGCGAGAACGGCCGGCTGTGAGAGTTGGGGCGGCGTGGCCGAAGTGGATTCACACTCCTCTTCTGCTCCAAACATATCACGTCGGGGTCACCAATGTGGCAGGAATGAGGAAAAACACAGGAGACCAAGGCGAGTTTGATGTTTATTCCTCAACTCCAAAAACCAACTGCAGCAAGAACAACCCTGCACCGGCGAGCCCGGGAACGTAAACCACGCCCCCAGCTCACAGTCCTGCTGGGTGAGAGGCATAGCCCCTAGTATAGTTATATAGCATGATGTAGTAAATGCTGATATAGTTATATAGCATCATGTAGTAAATTCTGATATAGTTATATAGCATGATGTAGTAAATGCTGATATAGTTATATAGCATGATGTAGTAAATGCTGATATAGTTATGTATTTATATTGTTATATAGCATGTAGTAAAAGCTGATTTAGTTATGTAGCATGTAGTAAATGCAGATATAGTTATATAGCATCATGTAGTAAATGCTGATAGTTATATAGCATGATGTAGTAAATGCTGATATAGTTGTATAGCTTGATGTAGTAAATGCTGATGTAGTTATATAGCATGATGTAGTAAATGCTGATGTAGTTATATAGCTTGATGTAGTAATTGCTGATGTAGTTATATAGCATGATGTAGTAAATGCTGATACAGTTATATAGCATGCTGTAGTAAATGCTGATATAGTTATATAGCATGATGTAGTAAATGTTGATATAGTTATATAGCATGATGTAGTGAATGCTGTTATAGTTATATAGCTTGATGTAGTAAATGCTGATATAGTTATATAGCATGATGTAGTAAATGCTGATGTAGTTATATAGCTTGATGTAGTAATTGCTGATATAGTTATATATGTATATAGTTATAGAGCATGTAGTAAATGCTGATATAGTTATATAGCACGATGTAGTAAATGCTGATATAGTTATATAGCATGATGTAGTAAATGCTGATATAGTTATATAGCATGATGTAGTAAATGCTGATATAATTATATAGCATGATGTAGTAGATGCTGTTATAGTTATGTAGCATGATGTAGTAAATGTTGATATAGTTATATGGCATGATGTAGTAAATGCTGATACCGTTATGTATTTATATTGTTATATAGTATGTAGTAAACGCTGATTTAGTTATGTAGCATGTAGTTGTGATGAGAACTACAGTGCCCAGCATGCTGTGTATGTAAGAGGAGGGGCACGCAACTATATGTTTTAGCGCGGTTCTGTACTGGGGCATTCTGGGGATTGTCCAGGTCGGGGACTGGAAGCAGATAGCTGAATAAAGCACGTTATTAATGGCGACTCCCTTGCCTGTCGTTTATGCACATGATAGTAGTAAATGCAGATATAGTTATATAGCATCATGTAGTAAATGCTGATATAGTTATATAGCTTGATGTAGTAAATGCTGATGTAGTTATATAGCTTGATGTAGTAAATGCTGATGTAGTTATATAGCATGATGTAGTAAATGCTGATACAGTTATATAGCATGATGTAGTAAATTCTGATGTAGTTATATAGCATGCTGTAATAAATGCTGAGATATTGTTACATACACATGTATGTAACAATATTTCAGTAAAGTAATGTGGTGTATGTATGTTATATGTGCATGATGAAGTACATACAGTAGTAGTCACTACTTACTACATTGAATCTAAAAGTAAGCTCATAGTACCATACACAAGACAATACTTCAAGAGATTTGAATGATGGCGACAGTGTGTTGGTGTACTTCCCTGCTACATGTCGGTGTTTCTGTAACTGCGTCTTTACTGTTTGTCATTCTCATCATTTTATGGTGTGTAGGAGGGACTTTGCAGTCCTTGGTGCCTACTGTGTTTTGTTTCTATAACGTATTTCCTCCCACACACGTCAGTCATCAGAACCAGAGGAGGTGCACCAGCTCCCTCATTTACAAACTAGTCTGCCAGACGCTATTTTAACTCAGTCCCCCTGTCTGTCGCTGGGGACTCAGTCGCCCTGCCTGTCTCTGAAGACTCAGTCCCCCTGTCTGTCTGAATTCTCAGTCCACCTGTCTGTCTCTGAAGACTCAGTCCCCATGTCTGTCTCTGAAGACTCAGTCCCCCTGTCTGTCTCTGAATTCTCAGTCCCCATGTCTGTCTCTGAAGACTCAGTCCCCCTGTCTGTCTCTGAAGACTCCGGCTCACAATCCAAAACCAGCTGCAGCATCCAAAGGCTCCACATGTCCCTTTCATTTAGACCTGTTTGGGTTCTGTAGTTTACTGCTCACCCAGAATGTCCACACGTGTCCATGCAGAGTTCAGAGATGTGAAACCTCACAGTGGTGGTTTAGACCGTAAAATGTATTCACTAAGACAATACTTGGTGCGAGGATTTGCCTTTAACTTCTATACTACTACCGCTGTGACGCTAGCTACAAGATACTGCAGCTCTGCAGTGGTCGGTGTAGGATTGTCCAGGTACACGTTCCATCATGGGTTGCCTTATACGTCATGAGGACGTCAGAGGTGTCGACGTCCACTCATGACTGATCTGAAATGCGGTCTGCGGTGGTGTAGCGGTCTAAGCATCGGCTTTGTGTCGATGCAGTTGCCCACTGGGGACCGGGGTTCGCGCCTCGGTCTCGTCAGATCCGACTATGGCCTGACTCGGTGAAGCAGCAGTAATTGGCAGCGCTGTCTTCGGGAGGGGGGTGGAGTCGGCTTGTGTTCGTCACATGAATGCGTCTCTGGGTGTGCGTGGGTGTGTGGGTGTGTGGGTGGGAGGGGGGGGGGCTAGCTCATCCCTCCATTTCACACTGGCCTCCTCTGTCACCCTAGCTCATTCCTCCATTTCACACTGGCCTCCTCCATCACCCTCCTTTCTGCCGTTGTTTGGTATCACTGATACTGCCCCCCCTTTTTTTTCTACCCAATTGTACTTTGCCAATTACCCCACTCTTCTGAGCCGTCCCGGTCTCTGCTCCACCCACTCTGCTGGTCAGGGGAGGGCTGCAGACTACCACATGCCTCTTCCCATACATGTGGAGTCACCAGCCGCTTCTTTTCACCTGACAGTGAGGAGTTTCACCAGGGGGACGTAGAGCGTGGGAGGATCACACTATTCCACCCAGTTCTCCCTCCCCACCCCGAGTAGGGGTGGGGAGGGAGAACTGGTGGAAATGGGCCGGGCCTCGATCTATCTGTAAAGGGAGCGAGGGTCATAACTTCTTCGCTGGTGTTGAGAGGACCAGGGGTTGGGGTTGAAGACACGTCTTTGAAGGCTTGAGCCCTTGCCCCTAGTGAGTCGTTAAGTCACACTAATTTGGCTTGCTGTTTATCTAATGATGTGCCCTTAAAGACGACACCCCTGCCCCTATACCACTGTGCATCCATGAGTTGTGAAGACAGCCTGCGTTCGTCACCTCAGGTTTCACAATCCACAGGACAGGTAGGTGTGGCACTGTTAAATGTGTCATCATAGTAATATCCATCCATCATCACACATAAGCAAAGGACATGTCCCAACATATTGACCTACACCCGCAGGCATGCACACATGCTGGTGAATATGGCACATGTAACATCAGGTCACAACAGGATTAGATGTACTGCCTAGTACTTCAGAAACTACAAGGAATGTGTCTTGGTATGTTGGCGCAAGAGGACAAATTTAACAGTAAATACTAAAGATTATATATACATACATACATACACACACACACATATACACACACACACACACACACATATATACATATACACACATATACATACATACATACATACATACACACACACATACACACACACACACACACACACACACACATATATATATATATATATATATATATATATATATATATATATACACTCACTGGCCACTTTATTAGGTACACCTTGCTAGTACCGGGTTGGACCCCCTTTTGCCTTCAGAACTGCCTTAATCCTTCGTGGCATAGATTCAACAAGGTACTGGAAACATTCCTCAGAGAGTTTGGTCCATATTGACATGATAGCATCACGCAGTTGCTGCAGGTTTGTCGGCTGCACATCCATGATGCGAATCTCCTGGTCCACCACATCCCAAAGGTGCTCTATTGGATTGAGATCTGGTGACTGTGGAGGCCATTTGAGTACAGTGAACTCATTGTCATGTTCAAGAAACCAGTCTGAGATGATTCGAGATTTATGACATGGCGCGTTATCCTGCTGGAAGTAGCCATCAGAAGATGGGAACACTGTGGTCATAAAGGGATGGACATGGTCAGCAACAATACTCAGGTAGGCTGTGGCGTTGACACGATGCTCAGTTGGTACTAAGGGGCCCAAAGTGTGCCAAGTAAATATCCCCCACACCATTACACCACCACCACCAGCCTGAACCGTTGATACAAGGCAGGATGGATCCATGCTTTCATGTTGTTGACGCCAAATTCTGACCCTACCATCCGAATGTCGCAGCAGAAATCGAGACTCATCAGACCAGGCAAAGTTTTTCCAATCTTCTATTGTCCAATTTTGGTGAGCCTGTGCGAATTGTAGCCTCAGTTTCCTGTTCTTAGCTGACAGGAGTGGCACCCGGTGTGGTCTTCTGCTGCTGTAGCCTATCTGCCTCAAGGTTCGACGTGTTGTGTGTTCAGAGATGCTCTTCTGCATGCCTCGGTTGTAATGAGTGGTTATTTGAGTTACTGTTGCCTTTCTATCAGCTCGAATCAGTCTGGCCATTCTCCTCTGACCTCTGGCATCAACAAGGCATTTTCGCCCACAGAACTGCCGCTCACTGGATATTTTCTCTTTTTCAGACCATTCTCTGTAAACCCTAGAGATGGTTGTGTGTGAAAATCCCAGTAGATCAGCAGTTTCTGAAATGCTCAGACCAGCCCGTCTGGCACCAACAACCATGCCACGTTCAAAGTCACTTAAATCACCTTTCTTCCCCATTCTGATGCTCGGTTTGAACTGCAGCAGATCGTCTTGACCATGTCTACATGCCTAAATGCATTGAGTTGCTGCCATGTGATTGGCTGATTAGACATTTGCGTTAACGAGCAGTTGGACAGGTGTGCCTAATAAAGTGGCCGGTGAGTGTATATATATACATACACACACACACACATACATACATACACACATACATACATACATACATACATACATACATACATACATACATACATACATACATACATGTAACCCTGTGGTTAAATTATAGGCCTTAGATATATTATATTGCACTATTAGATAAGAGTTTGGCCTATGTTTGTTATTTTGTATACCTTTTGAATATGAATATATTATATTGTTGATATTGTTCTACAAAACAGTTGTTTACCGATGTGAAATGCATTTGCTTTAGTGTTGAAACTTACCATTGTTGTGATTGGTTGGCTGTGGAGATAATACCTTACCTTGAATGTGATTGGTTGAGAGGGCAGCGGAAAACGTCAGCACGAGCAGACTGGACTGAGAGAAAGAGGTCTCTCGTCCCTTGTGTGAGCAAAACGGAGCAGTTTGATGTCGAGTTGTTATATGCTATTTTGCGGTGAGAGAAATGTAATTGAAGTTTAGTGAACAGTGATGTGTGCGGGTGTCTGACCGAGACCCATCTCGGGCACATCGTATCTGCTAACGGTGTCGCCACTGATCCAGCCAAGATCGAAACAGTCACCACCTGGCCCCAGCCTACTGACCTGAAGACTCTGCGATCCTTCCTCGGCTTCTGCGGATACTACAGATGGTTCATCGCCAACTACTCCTCCATCGTCAGGCCCCTGACCGAGCTGACAAAAGGATACGCCCCAAAACAGCACGGAAAGAGAGCTGCGAAGGACTCCAAGAAAGTCTACCTGAAGGAGTCTGAACCCTTCGGAGAGCGATGGGACCTGGCCTGCACTGCGGCATTCCACCAGATCATCACTTGTCTCACCCACGCGCCCGTCTTGGCGTTTGCTGATCCCAACAAGCCCTATGTCCTTCATGTGGACGCCAGTCTAACGGGATTGGGAGCTGTCCTGTACCAGGAGTACCCAGAGGGGTTGAGGCCGGTGGCGTTTGCCAGCAGGAAGCTGTCCGGATCTGAGATGAACTATCCCAAATGATGACAACAATGACGAAGACCAAAGTGAAGAAGAAGAAGAGAGGGCGAATGAGTCTGAAGAAGAGTTAGCTCAAGAGTCAGAGTCTGACATAGATGAGGGCCAAGCTAGCAGCGTAGATGAGGAAGCTAGTCCCCAAAAACAACCAGTAGGTAGGCCGAAGAGGTTAGTAAAGCCAGTCGTAAGACTTACCTATGATGAGCCAGGAAAAGCCAGAGATACGCCTATAACTATAGTACACAGAGGTGTCACTATCAGGATAGGAAAGAGTTAGTGCACCACACTTAGCTTATACCCTCAGATGTTCAGAGACCTTACTAGTTAGATTTAGGTGAATGAGGGCATTCACACGTTCAGTAGGGGGAGGGTGTAACCCTGTGGTTAAATTATAGGCCTTAGATATATTATATTGCACTATTAGATAAGAGTTTGGCCTATGTTTGTCATTTTGTATACCTTTTGAATATGAATATATTATATTGTTGATATTGTTCTGCAAAACAGTTGTTTACCAATGTGAAATGCATTTGCTTTAGTGTTGAAACTTACCATTGTTGTGATTGGTTGGCTGTGGAGAGAATACCTTACCTTGAATGTGATTGGTTGAGAGGGCAGCGGAAAACGTCAGCACGAGCAGACTGGACTGAGAGAAACAGGTCTCTCGTCCCTTGTGTGAGCAAAACGGAGCCGTTTGATGTCGAGTTGTTATATGCTATTTTGCGGTGAGAGAAATGTAATTGAAGTTTAGTGAACAGTGATGTGTGCGGGTGTCTGACCGAGACCCATCCCGGGAACTGTTTGTGTGGACTGTGGAGACAAACTGACTACTCGTCAGTCCCATATGTGGACCCAGCGACGTTACGGAGCGAGCTAGCCAGTCGGTGTTCGTTGCTAGCACAGCAAGACGGGCGAATGGACTGGATGCGGTAAGGGGCTCTCCCCACAGTGAGTCGGGCCGTCTTATAGTTTAGCGAAGTAACGTTATCAGTTACAGTGTAGTGGTGGGTTCATGCGACCATCGAGGAACGCAGAAGGAGTCGTCTGTTGCCGTGTTGTGCTGCCGAGGCGAGCGCACGGTTCGACCGTGAGATGGTGCTAACGGCTAACTAGCCAGTTAGCTAGGATGGCTGCCGGCCTGACGTTCGCTGCTGCGCTGCGGCGGGAAGCGCGAGACGAAGAGGAGCATTCTTTGTGAGTACAAGCCGGATGTGCGGGCTTCCAAGGGCAGCGAAGAGGGCTGTTTAGGGTCCCAACGTACCCGATAAAGAAACAGGCCTGCAACTGGGGGTTGACTTTCTTTTATTTTTACTGCCGGCTTAGTTATAGGGTTGTTGAGCTGTATGCTAATGTGTTGGTCTGATTCATTTGTGTGTATATGAATGCAGATGCTTGTTAGCCATTGAGGCTTATTACTTTCATTCATTCTAATAATTATTACTCATAATACATTTGTATATATAATTCTATGTACCTGTGTGAGTGTGGATTATTCATGTGTGTTTATTCCTGTGGTGTCTGGGCTATGGTAAGTGACATGTTGAGACAACATTAAAGGGCTAGTCCACCTTTTTACTAGAAGTAACCTAGTGACACCCAGAGATGTGTAGACCATAGTATATAACTTTAAAGGGCTAATACACCACATTTTAGAACCTTAAAGGGCTAGTCCACCGTTTTAATATAAGTTACTCGGTGACACATTGAGGTGTCTAGACCATGTTAGATTGCCTTAAAGGGGTAGTCAACCTTTTTAGTTGGAGTTACCAGATGACACTGTAAGACATTTAGAGCCTTTAGAACATACTTTAAACACATAAAAAGCGAAGTTAACATACTTCAATAGTTTATTGGATACCGAGTTGTATAGAGAACTCAGGAGCGTTGTCCTTGACAGTTAAAAGGGATAGATAGCGCTACATACATACATACATACATACATACATACATACATACATACATACATACATACATACATACATACATACACATATATACATATACATACATACATAAACACACACACACACACACACACACACACATATGTGTGCGTGTGTGTGTGTGTGTACATACATACATACATACATACATACATACATACATACATACATACATACAGACACAGACACACACACACACACACACACACACACACACACATGTATGTATATATATATATATATATATATATATATATATGTACATACATAAAGCATAAAGTTAAATAACATGAAACTACATAAAGATAAGGTGCAGTGAGGTGAAATACTGGGGAAACAGTACGTATGTGACATATATACTACATACAGGGATCATTCTGCAGCACCCTGTGCATCTCCGCAGCCCAGACGTGGCACCAGCAGCCATTAGGCTGGTGGTTGATGAGGCTTTTGAGTTAAAAGACCCTCAGGACGGAGACGTGTTAAGTCGGCAGTTCAGACACACCGCACAGCAGAAGATGACAGCGCGGATGTGGAAGAAAACTGAGAATCTTTACATCTCACCTCGTCCTCATTTTCTTTTGGTACAGAGTGCGTGTCCCCCTCCCGCATGTTATAATTGGCTGTTCTCTCTATGTGTCACAGGATCCCGCAGAACAGTCTGCTAATCCGCCCTGTGATGATCACACCGCCAACCCAATCTCCAAGGGACCAGCCATCTTGGCAAGCTTCTCTTAGATCATGTGCCATTATACTGTAGCTGTATGATGGTTATGACGCCATCTCCCAGGCCACCACTGTGAAATAGGCTGCAGAGGAGGGGGGCACGGCTCTTGTGACAGCACTGTTGTACAGGATGACTCTGATTATGGCGCGAGCTCTGAGGAACACTCACCTCAGTGCTTTTCACAATCACTCTCCATGAGTTATTGGATGCTGCTCTTTGTGGCAGATGGACTTCCTCCGGTGCTTTGGGCCGCGGGAGGCGAGCTCAGCATTAGCCAAACATAAAGACAGGGGGCTGGTTTTACGAAGGGACTAGAGGTTGTAGCTCTGTATGCAGCTACAGCATCACTTACCATCCTCATGGTCCCCGTACCAGTGGCTGTATCTTGGTCTTTTCTCTTTTCCTTGGTTTAAGGAAAAGGATCAAGTCATATTGACATACCTTATTGGTCAAGGGCTTGGCCATGGCCTCAGAGTTGCTCTAAGCATTTATTTGCTCGTTCAGCCATCTCAAACCCCGCTTAGTGCGCAGCTCTACTAGGGTAAACACTGGAGCTCAGCTCTGATGAGTGCTTATGAGCAGAATGCATTTAGGAATGATTCCCAACTGGATTCAGACCCCATAAGCAGTTTGAAGCTGCAGCTGGCGGTACACTGCTGACTGCGTTAGGTAGAGTGCGAGGGCCAAACTGCTGCACTGCTCCTTTATTGTCAGATGTGGGCGTGCCACGGCACCGCTGCTCGGCTAGAACAAGAAGTTTAAAGAACCCAGTAGGAAAACCCGAGTTACTTTATGGCACCTTGTACAACATACAAACTGGGCAAGACATTAGCTGGAGTCACTTTACACCAGGCGTATCCAGCAGGGAGCTAACAGAGATGGGGGAAACAGGAAGAGCTGTCTCTACTCACTCTTACCCTTCGGGGGGACTGATATGGTAGAAAAAAGGAAGGGAATCACAAAGGACAAAGCGGAGAGATCCGGGCTTTGCAACGTATTGGCCTGTCATCTCCTGTTGCAGTTTTGATATTTTCCCTCATATGAGTCTCCTTGCAGCTTGGCTGAGGGCTGTTTCCAAATGCACTCTGCCGATGGCTCCGGAGGAAAAGGAAAACTGACAGGATTGGAAATCCAAAATGTTTCTGATGTCAGAATTTGCTGTTTAATGTCCTTACACACTAAGTGGCAGTTGCCTACATATTATAAATCTTCTTCTTTCGGCTTGTTCCGTTTCTCAGGGGTCGCCACAGTGGATTTTACAGTTCCCACCGGTACCCTATGAGGGCACAGCACCAATGGTGGTCGTTGTTAACCTGGGCCTCCACCAATCTGGTATGGTCTTGTCAATCCGCATACTGATTTGGCAAACTGTACGTCGGATGTCCTTCCTGACACAACCACTGACCCTGCGGACGGGGGCACAGGTGAAGCACTGGATGCATCCCAGTGTTCATGGACTTGCGCCCATGCCTGTTGCCGGAATCCAACATATCATAGCTTGAATAATATAAAATGTATATACTATATTTAGATATTAATGTATTTCAGTGACATTTTGGGTGAAACATCTAATATGCATTTAGCTACTGAACTGCCCTTATTCCCCTGAATGAAATGCTGCTTATTAACAGGAAGGTGACTCCGACCGTCAAGGCGCACAACATGTTGGGACTGCTGTGGGTGTTGAGCACTACAGGACAAGTCATTTTACCACATTCCTATAACACAGAGAAAAAGAAAAAAAAAACTATAATTGAGTTTGATTTTTACTCTTTATTTTAATGTGTGAGCTTACACCACTGACAAGAACGCTACTTTGACTCAGTATTAGTCAGTGGCTCTCTTTTCAACTTGGAGATGTTTTTGTTTTGTTTTTTTATTCTGTCGGCGGTTACACTGAGAATTGATTGGTTTGATCCTCTTTCCATGCATAATCAGAGTCTGGGCAGGTGTCTTGCTTCACCGTCCCCTTTCTGCAGCAAGATGTATATGATACCTGCTGATGCCTCTCAGTCGGCTGCATCCTCACCAGCATCACCTGCATCCTCACCAGCATCACCTGCATCTTCACCAGCATCACCTGCATCCTCACCAGCATCACCTGCATCTTCACCAGCATCACCTGCATCTTCACCAGCATCACCTGCATCTTCACCAGCATCACATACATCCTCACCAGCATCACCTGCATACTCACCAGCATCACATACATCCTTACCAGCATCACCTGCATCCTCACCAGCATCACCTGCATCCTCACCAGCATCACCTGCATCTTCATCAGCATCACCTGCATCTTCACCAGCATCACCTGCATCCTCACCAGCATCACATACATCCTCACCTGCATCACCTTCATCCTCACCTGCATCACATTGATCCTCACCAGCATCACCTGCATCTTCACCAGCATCACCTGCATTATCACCAGCATCACATACATCCTCACTAGCATCACCTGCATCCTCTCCAGCATCACATACATCCTCACCAGCATCACATTGATCCTCACCAGCATCACCTGCATCTTCACCAGCATCACCTGCATTATCACCAGCATCACATACATCCTCACCAGCATCACATACATCCTCACCAGCATCACCTGCATCCTCAGCAGCATCACCTGCATCCTTACCAGCATCACCTGCATTATCACCAGCATCCTCACCAACATCGCCTGCATCTTCACCAGCATCACCTGCATCTTCACCAGCATCACCTGCATCCTCACCAGCATCACCTGCATCCTCACCAGCATCACCTGCATCTTCACCAGCATCACCTGCATCTTCACCAGCATAACCTGCATCTTCACCAGCATCACCTGCATCCTCACCAGCATCACATACATCCTCACCAGCATCACCTGCATTATCACCAGAATCACATACATCTTCACCAGCATCACCTGCATCTTCACCAGCATCACCTGCATCTTCACCAGCATCACCTCCATCCTCACCAGCATCACCTGCATACTCACCAGCATCACATACATCCTTACGAGCATCACCTGCATCCTCACCAGCATCACCTGCATCCTCACCAGCATCACCGGCATCTTCACCAGCATCACCTGCATTATCAACAGCATCACATACATCCTCACCTGCATCACCTTCATCCTCACCAGCATCACATACATCCTCACCAGCATCACATACATCCTCACCAGCATCACCTGCATCCTCACCAGCAT
The DNA here is from genome assembly GCA_022114975.2 of Lampris megalopsis. Lineage (NCBI taxonomy): Eukaryota > Metazoa > Chordata > Actinopteri > Lampriformes > Lampridae > Lampris > Lampris megalopsis. The sequence continues at coordinate 18,045,213 of JAJHIY020000425.1, read as the reverse complement.
CACCGGCATCTTCACCAGCATCACCTGCATCCTCATCAGCATCACATTGATCCTCACCAGCATCACCTGCATCTTCACCAGCATCACCTGCATCCTCACCAGCATCACATACATCCTCACCAGCATCACATACATCCTCACCAGCATCACCTGCATCCTCACCAGCATCACATACATCCTCACCAGCATCACATACATCCTCTCCAGCATCACATTGATCCTCACCAGCATCACATGCATCTTCACCAGCATCACCTGCATCCTCACCAGCATCACATACATCCTCACCAGCATCACATACATCCTCTCCAGCATCACATTGATCCTCACCAGCATCACATGCATCTTCACCAGCATCACCTGCATTATCACCAGCATCACATACATCCTCACCAGCATCACATACATCCTCACCAGCATCACCTGCATCCTCACCAGCATCACCTGCATCCTTACCAGCATCACCTGCATTATCACCAGCATCCTCACCAACATCGCCTGCATCCTCACCAGCATCACCTGCATCTTCACCAGCATCACCTGCATCCTCACCAGCATCACCTGCATCTTCACCAGCATCACCTGCATCTTCACCAGCATCACCTGCATCTTCACCAGCATCACCTGCATCTTCACCAGCATCACCTGCATACTCACCAGCATCACCTGCATCCTCACCAGCATCACCTGCATCTTCACCAGCATCACCTGCATTATCACCAGCATCACATACATCCTCACCTGCATCACCTTCATCCTCACCAGCATCACCTGCATCCTCACCAGCATCACCTGCATCTTCACCAGCATCACCTGCATTATCACCATCATCACATACATCCTCACCTGCATCACCTTCATCATCACCAGCATCACATATATCCTCACCAGCATCACCTGCATCCTCATCAGCATCACATTGATCCTCACCAGCATCACCTGCATCTTCACCAGCATCACCTGCATTATCACCAGCATCACATACATCCTCACCAGCATCACATACATCCTCACCAGCATCACCTGTATCCTCACCAGCATCACATACATCCTCACCAGCATCACATACATCCTCACCAGCATCACATTGATCCTCACCAGCATCACCTGCATCTTCACCAGCATCACCTGCATTATCACCAGCATCACATACATCCTCACCAGCATCACCTGCATCCTCACCAGCATCACATTGATCCTCACCAGCATCACCTGCATCTGCACCAGCATCACCTGCATTATCACCAGCATCACATACATCCTCACCAGCATCACATACATCCTCACCAGCATCACCTGCATCCTCACCAGCATCACCTGCATCCTTACCAGCATCACCTGCATCCTCACCAGCATCACCTGCATCCTTACCAGCATCACCTGCATTATCACCAGCATCCTCACCAACATCGCCTGCATCCTCACCAGCAACAAGCACATAATGGGTCACGTTTTGGCTGAAAACCATGAAAATGTGAGACAGTCGCCTCTAAGTGTTTGCTACTGTAAAGGGCAATACAAGACTACATAATGAGCACGGAAAATGGAAACAGAAAACAAGAAAAATTAAGAAAGGTATGCAAGAATCATTTGCCATGAGATAATTTTGATAATTGTTTCTACCACTGTTTAATGCATAATCACTTTACTGACTCCCGGTTCTTCCACTTCAAGCAAGCAAAATTATTGTTTCTTTTTTTTTTAGTTTTTCTTTTGCCAGATTTAGAAATGGTTTAAATTCGTTGTTTCTTTATAGCTTTTCTTATTGACAACGCCACAGTTTTCGTGAAAATAACAACGTCAAGTTCAACTTTATCATCATGTGTATTGGAATAAATGTGAATGCTTCATGCTGTGGCTTGAGAACCTGATAGAAAGCAGCCGTTGGCTGAACGAAATGACCATGGATATCATGAATATAAAGACCAGTTAGTCGGATCATTGGAATGAGGCTTTTTCAGCCTCATTCCAAGACAGTGTAATTGAGGTACATCTTGTGAAATGAAATCAGATTTTGGAGATGATCAGGTGTGGTGGTGTTAGCTGGTCTGCCGTGCTAGTAAAACATAATTCACATGAGGGAGCGTCCCTTATTTACAAGAGTAAAAATCCTGAGGGTATGTGGGCCAAATGGAAATGTTAATCATCCCTGCAGCTCGCCGGCCGGCTGCAGCTCGCTGGCTGTGTCCCTCAGGTGGCTGAGTTATGTGTTGGGGAGGCGTTCCCCAGGGGTCGCTCCCTCTCAGCCGCCTCACACCCATCCCTGTCCAGCAAGGATCTAAATATCCCACAACCCAAATTGCATCGACGGGAAACGGCAGTTTCTCTGTCATCTTTATCACATCTCTCTACCTCTGGATCTAATAGCAGATTAATCTGAACCCCAATATTACATAAAGCAACAACGGGGAACAGGGTCCCGTGGAACATGGAGAGATTCACAAGTGGGTGAAGAAATTACAAATAGTATTTCAAAAATAGGTTTGGTTACACTTGCAAGCACTTAAAAAAACAAGGTGGGAAAATATGAATATGAGAGGAGGGTAAGTGGTGGATGGCTGGTGATTTCAGAATTTCCCAGGGTGTTTTAGGAAGGCATCCCCCAGACCTCTCAGCTTCGATTATGTATACACTTTTTTTTTCAATGATTGCATGGCACTACAGCTGACAGTTGGTCAATAGTGCAATCTTCTAGTGAACTGAATACACTACACAGTCACGCCACAGAATTCTGCTACTACTGCTCCCCAACTGATGTGCTAAAACACGACCGACAGCCCGTGAGAAACAACAGTGTGATGACTGTCTTACCTCTCTCTCGCCATGCTGGAGAAACAACAGTGCCATGACTGTCTTCCCTCTCTCTCGCCACGCTGGAGAAACAACAGTGCCATGACTGTCTTCCCTCTCTCTCGCCACGCTGGAGAAACAACAGTGTGATGACTGTCGTCCCTCTCTCTCCACGCTGGAGAAACAACAGTGTGATGACTGTCTTCCCTCTGTCTCCACGCTGGAGAAACAACAGTGTGATCACTGTCTTCCCTCTCTCTCCACGCTGGAGAAACAACAGTGTGATGACTGTCTTCCCTCTCTCTCCACGCTGGAGAAACAACAGTATGATGACTGTCGCCCCTCTGTCTCCACGCTGGAGAAAAAAACAATGTGATGACTGTCGTCCCTCTGTCTCCACGCTGGAGAAACAACAGTGTGATGACTGTCTTCCCTCTGTCTCCACGCTGGAGAAACAACAGTGTGATGACTGTCTTCCCTCTCTCTCCACGCTGGAGAAACAACAATGTGATGACTGTCGTCCCTCTCTCTCCACGCTGGAGACACAACAGTGTGATGACTGTCTTCCCTCTGTCTCCACGCTGGAGAAACAACAGTGTGATGACTGTCTTCCGTCTCTCTCCACGCTGGAGAAACAACAGTGTGATGACTGTCGTCCCTCTCTCTCCACGCTGGAGAAAGAACAGTGTGATGACTGTCTTCCCTCTCTCTCCGCGCTGGACGCGGTTTGGGATAATTCGTTGATCTTTTTGCATATTAAAAAAACAAATGTTGCATCACCAAAACTTTGAGGGGGGAAAAAAGATACAGACCTGTCGTTCCCCGAAAGCTCCTAAAATTTCATATATTTGCATTAAAATGAGTTTGAGATCAGTTGCACAAAACAAAGTTATGATCAGATCTACCTAAAACGACCATGGACGGTCAATATGACCGTCTCGTAGTTTGTAACAATAGGAAACTTGTTAGGAACCATTGTTTAGTTCCTTGTTTACACAGGGGTCGTTTATGTTGTTGCACCTGAAATAACGGACCGAGCATGATGCATAACCTTACGTGCCGAAGTTATTATTTAAGTTTATAGCCCAGTGGGGTTGAAACGAGTTGTAACGTCTCATTAGTAGAAGGAAACAACACACTTTAACATGGTGGCAGCGGCGGACGACTCGGTTTGAAGTTTGGTGCGGAAAAGTTTCTAGGAGCGGGAGAGCGGTTAGTGTTCCTAAGCAACGTTCAGTATATGTTAGCATTAGCTGCTAGTGTGAGACTGCCGTGTGACATGGATGGGCTTAAACCACCGCAAACGTTATGTCTGGACTCAAGCAACCTTTCGAGGACATGGAAGGCCTGGAGGGACGAGTTTGCTCTGTATGTGGATTTAGCCATGGCTGACGCCGATGACAAACAGAGGGTGAAATTGTTCAGCTATCTTGTCGGGGAGAGCGGCAGGGAACTTATGGACACGTTACTGGGCGACACACCGAAGGATGCATGGACGTTAGATGACGTTATCGAGAAGTTTGATGATCACTGCGACCCCAGCGTTAACGAGACTGTGGAACGTTATCGTTTTTTTACAAGAAACCAGGGCACCAGTGAAAATATAGACCATTATGTCATGGAACTGAGAGTGTTGGCAAGAACATGCAACTTTGGGACAGTGAGAGACTCGCTCATTCGGGATCGGATTGTGTGTGGAGGTAACAACACAATCGTAAGAGAAAGACTGCTCCGAGAGAAAAACTTGACACTGGACACATGTTTACAGCTGTGCAGAGCCGCTGAGCTCTCAAAGGACAATGTGAAAACCATCTCGGGATCGATGGTGGAAGAGGTACATGCAGTGCAAGGAGCACAGTATCGGAAACAGATGAGCAACACTGTGGAGTGCAGATGTTGTGGAAAAACGCATGAGAAAAGTAAACAAAAGTGCCCACCGTTTGGGAAGAAGTGCACAAAGTGTGGAAGAGAGAACCACTTTGCAGCAAAATGCAGAGTAAAACCGGAACTAAGGAAAAATAAATATGTGAGTAAAATAACAACTGAATCTGAGAGTGATGAATATGAAGATATTATCACCCGTGTCACTGAAACTGAGACAAAAACTGTGGATGCAGTAGAGACTGACACAGGGAAGATGTGCATACAGAGACTGTAGAGGATGTAAAAGAAACTGAGAAAATGAAGAAAACTCAGCTTCTCTATGCTGGCATGCTTCTAGGCAAGGACATGATCAAATTCCAAATAGACTGTGGTGCCAGTTGCAATATCATCCCAATTAACCTGCTGAATCCAGATGCCAAATTAGAACACACGAAGAGTGTACTAGTAATGTACAATAAAACCAAATTAAAACCACTGGGAAAATGTAAAGTGAAAATAAGAAACCCGAGAAACAACAAGCTATATCGCTTAGAGTTCCAGGTGGTGAATGCAGCTGGTACAGTGCCTCTGCTGGGTAGGAGAGCCGGTGAGGCCATGAAATTGATAAAAGTGCAATATGAAAACATCATGACAATAGACAGTATTGTCACAACAGAAACAACAACAGGACAGTGGATAATGGGACAAATTAAAGATGAGTATGCTGATGTGTTCATTGGCGATGGCTGCCTCGAGGGAAAATACAAAATAGAGGTGGACAGCACAGTGAAACCAGTACAGCTGCCAAAGAGGCGGGTTCCAGTCGCCATGATGAAACCACTGAAGGACGAGCTACAGGACCTACAGCAAAGAGGGATCATAACACCTGTGGAATGCAGTACAGATTGGATCAGTGCAATGGTGGTGGTACAGAAACCAAGTGGGAAACCAAGAGTGTGTATCGATCCCAAGCCTTTGAACAAAGCTCTAAAGCGCAGTCACTTCCCACTGCCAACCATTGAGGACATTTTACCGGACTTGTCAAAAGCAAAGGTGTTCACAGTGTGTGATGTCAAGAGTGGATTCTGGCATGTGCAGCTGGAGGAGGAGTCCAGCTAATTAACAACATTTGCCACTCCATTTGGACATTACAGGTGGCTGAGGATGCCAATGGGGATAAGTCCGGCCCCAGAAATCTTTCAGAGAACGCTCACACAAGCGCTGGACGGTGTACCGGGCTTGTACATTATAGCTGACGATGTACTGATACAGGCCAAGGGGAAACACAGGAGGAAGCTGAGCGTGACCATGATGGAAAACTGAGACTGTTTCTTGAAAGATGCAGACAAAAGAACATCAAGCTGAACAAAGACAAATTCAAGCTGAGACAAAAGGAGACCACATACATTGGACACCGCCTGACGGCTGATGGACTCAGGGCGGATCCAGAGAAAGTGCTTGCCGTTGAGAAGATGCCGGCACCGACTGATGTGAAAGGAGTGCAAAGGCTGCTAGGTATGGTAAATTATCTAGCCAAGTTTTGTCCCCACCTCTCAGACCAGTGCATAGTGTTGAGAGATTTGACACACAAAAACAGGGAGTGGAACTGGACAGCACAGCACGAGGAGGCTTTCCTCAAATTGAAAGAGACTATAGCAAAGGTCCCAGTACTGAAATATTACAACCCAGATGAGGAACTCACAGTGCAGTGTGACGCTTCAGACACAGGCTTAGGCGCAGCGCTCATGCAGATGGGTAAGCCAATAGCATTTGTAAGCAGAGCACTCACTCAAACAGAGCGTGGGTATGCACAAATAGAAAAGGAGTTCTTAGCAATGGTTTTTAGCATGGAAATATTTCACCAGTACACATACGGCCGAAAAGTGATGGTGCAAAGTGATCACAAGCCGTTGGAAACAATAGTGAGAAAACCTCTACTAAGTGCACCCAAAAGACTGCAGGGAATGATGCTGCGCATACAAAAGTATGATCTAGATGTAGTATATGTGCCAGGTAGAGACATGCTGCTAGCAGACACTCTGAGCAGAGCTTATCTTCCTGAGAGTGCACCGGATGCAGAACTAGAGACTGTCAACATGGCACAACACTTACCTATCGCAGCAGACAGGCTACATGATATACGATCTGCCACAAAAGAGGATGAAACACTGCAGCTTCTCATCAAAATAATGCAGCAAGGATGGCCTGACGATAAGTCAAAAACACCAAGGGAAATCAAGCCCTACTTCTCATTCCAAGAGGAGTTAAGCCACCAAGATGGAATAGTGTTCAGGAGTGAGCGCGCTGTCATCCCTGATGCATTGAGGAAAGACATCACTTGCCGCCTACACGCATCACATCTGGGTGTGGAAGGATGCCTACGGAGGGCTAGGGAGTGTGTCTATTGGCAGGGCATGAACGACCAAATAAAATAATATATTGCAAAGTGTGACATCTGCAGATCAATGGACATTAAGCAACAAAAAGAAACACTAATGTCACATGATGTGCCAAGCAGGCCGTGGGCAAAGGTGGGCACGGATCTGTTCATGTTTGAAAACAAAGACTACCTCATAATTGTTGATTTTTTCTCAAATTTTTGGGAAATAGATTACCTGGCAGATACCAAGTCAACCACAGTGATACAGAAGCTGAAAGCTCATTTTGCCCGCCAAGGTATCCCAGATATTGTAATCTCGGACAATGGCCCACAGTATTCTTCACAAGAATTCCAGAAGTTCAGTCGACTGTGGGGATTTCAACATAAAACCTCATCACCAGGTTACCCGCAAAGCAATGGCAAAGCTGAGTCAGCCGTTAAGACAGCAAAAAGACTCTTGCTCAAAGCCAAGGCTGCTGGACAGGATCCTTATCTCGCCCTTCTGGACCACCGCAACACACCATCACAGGGTACTGATACCACACCAGCACAGCGGCTAATCAGTCGCCGTACCAAAACACTACTGCCAACCAAGGCAAGCCTGTTACCGCCGAAAGTTGTGCAGGTGAAACAGGATTTACAAAATAACCAACAACGGCAGAGGGCATACTACGACAGGTCGGCTAAAGACTTGGACACGCTTGCCCCAGGTGAATGTGTGAGAGTTCAGCCTCCCGCACCCCACACTGGCTGGAGAGTGGGCAAGGTGCTGAGGCCGGTCGATAGGAGATCCTATGAGGTCCAGCTGCACATGGGTGGTGTCATCAGGAGAAATCGCAGACACCTCAGGCATGCACCATAGTCCATGGGCCAGAGCCCAAAATTTCCTATTTCGGTACACTCAAGGTGGCAAAACTTACTTATAATTTTTGAAAGGATCCATGTCTGTAGATGATATTTTGGTATGATAACCATTCCTGAGTGGCAGCTGTATCACAGTTATCAGCTCATGAAGTTAACCACCCGCTAAACTAAATTGCATTTTAGACGCTGGTGCATATCCTGGTTTAGCCTCATGGTCAGGACATTTTTCAATGTTCTATAATATTGTCTTTGGTATCATTTTAAAGGGGACCTTCTTAGCTTTCATTCAAGCCCTGTTGTGGATATTTCTCACAAATATAGAGGTCACTTGAGCTCTTCAACCCGTCAATAACACACATCTTTCTGCAATGTTCGCCTAAACTATATACTTTCTTTTAGCCCTGTGGCATCTAGGAATATCAGGGACACAAAACACAAAAACTGGAATACTCACAGGACTGTAAAGATTCAGGAAATGTATAATACACCCATACTATTTCATTGTGTGAGGTGATTGTGAACCTTAAATTAGAAGGGCATTATTACTAAGAAACTAACTAGATCAAAGCCAGTTAGTCCATGGGTCAGACCAGATATCGATATCACCCAAGGTGACACAACTTCACTGGTGCCATTTTATTTGGTACACTAACAGAAGTAAAATAATACATGATAACCTTTCCAAATGAGCAGCTATTTCATTTTTCTTTCAGAAAACCTCTTTCTGTGCCTCTCACGATTGTGTATTTGCCCAGATTTTTACAAATATAGCATTTCAACACCCCTGGTACTGATTAGCCTAGCTTAAACTCTGGGACAGTTCTTAGTTGGCCAACAACCAAGGATAACCAGTACTGTGTACTTCCATTCATTGTGCTAAGCTAGGCTAACGTACAGCCAGATAGCTTTCTACTAAACACATATAGAGGAAACTGGTATATATCTTCTTGTCTCACTCTGGAGAAGATTGTAAGCTAATTTCCCATAATGTTAGCATGTTCTTTTAATGTATATGTTAATATGATTAGTTAAAGTGGCTACGAGGAACTTTCATCTTGTGTTGATTTTAGCGGCCTCATGTGGACAAAATACAGCTGTTGCATAGCAACTAGGTAATGTATCTATTTGTGGCTATGTAAGATAAATAATGGTAATATGACGCTGGTGAAGCAAAGTAAACTTTGTTTTAGTAGTGTTCATACACCTAAGTTACATGTATTTGTTTGTATGTGGCAGGTGAAAACTGACTGAATATGGCCACTGGTGAACAAGCAAGTTTTTACCCAATACCAAAGCGCCCACGGGTGGAGTGCATTATCCACTGTTCTGATGATACAGATAAGCTGGTTTCACTACAAAGTGTCGACTCATGGAGAACTCTGCTCAGGGCAGCTCAGATACGAAATCATGCACCAGTTTTGAAACTGGCAAAAGACATTCCTGAGGGACAGATTCCAGCAATCTACTACCACAGAAAGTGTCGCAGTATCTTCACTATGAAGCAAATTCTTGATGGCCTCCTTGCAAAAGAAAAGAAAAGTTGTGTCTCTGCTGAAGAGAAACAATCTAAGAGAGTAGCTCGACATGCTCCAAGTACATCTAGGACTTATGATGCAGAGTGCATATTTTGTCAGAAAAACAGCAAATATTCCAAGAGACAGAATACGAGAGAAGTACTGGTGCAGTGTCGAGAACTGCGAGCTGATGCAAAGATCAGGAGTGCAGCCACAAAGAAAAGGGACAGCAGAATCCTTGCCATTGTGAGTAGAGACCTTGTAGCAGCTGAAGGGCACTACCACAGGTCATGCTATAGACTTTACACCAAAGAAGAGGTTTCCAAAGGAGAGGTTGCCAGCAATGAAGATGATGATGCTGCAGCCCAGTATGAAGCTGCTGTGAATAAGGCATACAATGAGCTGTTCCTCTTCATCAGGATGGAGCTTTTTGGCAATCCTCAAGTGATGACAATGACTGATCTCTCTTCTAGACTGGTAGCTTCAATGAATTCCCAAGGCATTGCCCAAGTCAAGGAATCAACCAAGAAGCACATAAGGCGAAACCTGGAGAGTGAGTTTGCTGGAGCCTTGCAGATATTCCCTGATGAGAAAGGAAAATTCCTCCTCTATCCCGATAACTTGTCCATGAGGGAACTTGCCAAAGAAAATCAGTCTCTCAAAAGGGAGCTGCAGACCCTGAAAAGTGTCAGTGCACAAGATGTTATAGCCAAAGCAGCCATCAAATTGAGAGCAGACATTAAAAGTCAAGATGTTCCTCAAACCTGGCCGCCTGAAGTCAAACCAGAAGCAGAATGTCCTACCATTCCAGAGTCGCTCATTATCTTCCTGTACTCTCTACTCACAGGCTCAAATGATCCTGATCATGCATCCCAGAGAGTGCAGTGCCTTCTGCAGTCATTTGGCCATGACATAGTATATGCAGTGACATGTGGAAATACCAAGCCTTCCAAGCACATTGTTCTGCCATTCAGTGTCAAATCATTGACAGGAAATGTAGAGTTGATAAACATCCTCAACCGACTTGGTCACAGTGTGTCCTATTCACAGATGGAAGAGATCAACACTGCCCTGTGTCTCCAGAAACTCTCATCATCAGGGAGTGGCATTGCCCTTCCAGCTAACATCCATCCTGGCATATTCACAACTTTAGCCTGGGACAATATCGACCGTCTTGAAGAAACTGTCAGTGGTGAGGGAACATCTCACAGAGTCAATGGGATTGCTGTGCAAGCAAAGCCAGTCAACCCACTTCCTGTCCAACCCATGCCCACTGTTCCCAAAACAAAGAAGAGAAGCATTGATGGACCCCCACCAATGTTACCAACTTACAATGCTGGACAACGGGTAGGGCCACCACAAAGCAAAAAGTCAGATGCCGATACTGCAGCCAATACTAAGCTTGCCAGAGAGAAAAACCTTCTTTGGGTCCTAGCACGCATGTCACAACAAGAAGAACAGTCAGTCAGCAGCTGGACAGGCTTCAACATCCTGACTCGAGGAGAGATGACGGTCATCCCCGACAATATAGGCTATCTGCCTACCATCAATGCTCCAGCGACACAAATGTCTACTGTCAACGAGGTGCTTAACCAGTCACTGAGCATCATGCAGTGCTTAGGCCTGAGGAAGATTGTCTGTGTCTTTGACCAAGCCCTGTATGCGAAGGCTGCCGAGATCACATGGAAACACCATGACAAGTTCCATGATATCATCGTTAGGCTTGGGGTATTCCACACCATCTGCACACTGCTGGCAATAATAGGAAAGCGTTTCCAAGATGCTGGACTCAAAGACCTCTGCATTGAGTCTGGCATGATTGCAGAAGGCTCAATTGCTGGTGTTATGGATGGCCGCAAGTACAACAGGGCAGTGCGACTACACAAGCTCCTGTATGAGGCTCTCATGCGACTGACCTTGAATGGTTTCCTGTCCTGGTTGGAAGAAACTCACAGGAATGACATGGTTCACCTGAATGAGACACTGAAGACCATTGACAGCCTTGGGAAAGAAGTCTCACAACATGCTTTGAAGGAGGTCCTCGAGAACAGCTCTTGTACACGCATCATGGATCTATTTGAAGTCTACCGTGAGTTCCTTAGAGGTGGAAATGGCAGCCTCTCGAACTTCTGGATGTCCTATTTGGACATGGTTGAAATCTTGTTGGGGCTCATCCGAGCATCCAGAGAGGGAGACTGGATGCTACACTTGGCTAGCATTCGAGCAATGATCCCATGGTGCTTTGCTTATGACAGGATGAATTATGCACGCTACCTCCCCTACTACTACGCCCAGATGTCTGAGCTGCCCATCACACACCCAGATGTGTACACAGAATTCATGGAAGGAGGCTTCTCAGTCCAACTGGGCTCCACCAATCCCTTTGGCCGAATCCCTGTTGACCAAGCTATAGAAGAAACGGTGAACAAAGACACCCAAACAGCTGGAGGGACAAAGGGATTCAGCTTGAAGCCAGGAGCTGTGACCAAATATTATCTCACAGCTGAGTATAGAAGCATGTACCTCAGACAGCTGAGAGACCTGACAGGTCAAGGCAGGTGCAAATGGTCTCATCCAGATCTACAGAGTCCAGGGATCAAGAGAGATGAAGCAGATGTCCAGTCTCTCATGGACCTTATGGAGAATAACTGGCTCAATCCTATGTCCCCTGATGAGATTGATTTGGTTAGCCTCTCCACTGGCAACATGGCTCCACCTGATGTGACCATAGATCTCTTTGAGAGCTCTTGAGAAAGGAGAAGAGGCCTACCAAGCATTCCAGCATACAAGGTTAGATGCAGACCCACCACCTGTGAAATTCCACGACAAGATGACCAAGCAAAGTCTGAAAACATTCTCCAATGTCAGCACAAAACAAGCTCATGGAAAGAAAGCACAGGATGTGGTTCTGAAGGCAGATAGAAACCTTTTCAGTCACATGATCCTGGTGGCTGAAAGCAGGAAGGTGAATCTGAAGGATGTCCTTGCCTACCCATTGGGCCCACTACCATGGGCACTGGCAAATGCTGATGGGTCCTTACGAAAAACAAACAAGGCTGCACTTGCCAGAAAGCTTGAAAAGAATGTATCTCCTGCAGAAGACATCCCAATCCCATCTACTTCCATCATTGATGGGATGAGCCTGGTCCAAAAAATGAATGGCAACAACAAAACCTTTGCACAGGTGGCAGAGTCAGCCTTGACCCAGGTCCTCCATGAGGGAGCACAGAGTGGGAGGATTGATGTTGTTTTTGATGTCTATCACCAGACTTCGATCAAAGATGCTGAACGACTGAACTGGGGTGGAGACATCACTCTCCAGTACAAGAATCTTGCAGGGGGACACCACGTCCAGCAGTGGAGAACATTTCTGTGCAGTTCCTCCAACAAGACCAGTCTCATCAAGTTTCTGGTGGAAGAGTGGAAACTCCCACGATACAGAGCTATGCTGCATGGCAAGGTGTTGTACATGACCTGTGAGGAAACCTGCTACAAGTTGACAGAAGATGGGTGTGAGGAAGCAGCAGAACTGCACTCCACACATGAAGAAGCTGACACCCGTCTGCTCCTGCATGCATTGCATGCAGCAAATGCGGGCTCAAAGTCAGTTATCATCACAGCTGAGGACACTGATGGCATGGTGCTTTGTCTTGGCTTCCAGAAGGACATCACCTGTCCCATCTACCAGAAGTGTGGGACTCAGAACCGCACACGGTTTGTCGACATCACCAAACTGGCAAGTTCACTTGGAGACAGCATCTGTGACAGCCTAATTGGCTTACATGCCTTCACAGGCTGCGACACTGTCAGTGCATTCGCTGGTCGAGGGAAGCTGAATGCCCTGAAGATAGTGAGAAAGCACACTTCCTGCCAAGAGGCTTTTAGTCAACTGGGACAGACATGGAATGTGAGTGATGAGCTGTTCCAGAAAATTGAGCAGTTCACCTGTCGGATGTATGTTGCTAATAGCAGCACTGCTGAGGTGAACAAACTGCGTTACCAGCTCTTCTGCACCAAAAGGGGAGAGGTTGAGTCCAGCCAGCTGCCACCATGTAGAGACTGTCTCTTTATGCATGTTCAACGAGCCAACTATCAGGCAGCAATATGGAAGTGCTGTCTGCAGGCTAACCCTGTGGTGCCAAGCCCTACTGAGTATGGATGGACAGACGATGAAGGCAAGCTGGCCATTTACTGGATGCGCTCCCCACCTGCACCAGATGTGGTCTTGGAAATGCTAACATGCAAGTGTGTGCATTCATGCAAAATGCCAAGCTGCATGTGCCTGTCAAATGGACTTCCATGCACAGACATGTGCAGGTTACAGACCTGCAGTAACCAAAAACAGCAGGATGGTCCAGAACTGGACTTTGAACTTGGGGAGTCAGATGATGAGAGAAACGAGCAGTTTGATGAATGACAGTGTGATGATTCTGATGGTATTACTGTGGTAGTAGTCTATTGATGCACAGGATGTTGATTCTGGACTTGGTTACCCAGAGCTTGATAACAATAATGTAACCATATTCACTTATACCCATTACCCTACCCATTACCATTACATATACCCACTAATGATATGGGATTACATGTATCATTGACTAAGTATATGTAAATGTCAATGTTGTTTAAAATATTAAAATAGTTCATTACCTCACTATGGTATTCCTTTTTATCATGTATTTTGATTGTGTATTTAAACAAATGTATAGAGACCAGTTTGTGACCTAACTGGCTTTGGTCTAGTTCCCATTTAAGGCTCACAATCACCTCACACAATGAAATAGTATGGGTATATTATACATTTCCTGAATCTTTACAGTCCTGTGAGTATTCCAGTTTTTGTGTTTTGTGTCCCTGATATTCCTAGATGCCACAGGGCTAAAAGAAAGTATATAGTTTAGGCGAAAATTGCAGAAAGATGTGTGTTATTGACGGGTTGAAGAGCTCAAGTGACCTCTATATTTGTGAGAAATATCCAAAACAGGGCTTGAATGAAAGCTAAGAAGGTCCCCTTTAAAATGATACCAAAGACAATATTATAGAACATTGAAAAATGTCCTGACCATGAGGCTAAACCAGGATATGCACCAGCGTCTAAAATGCAATTTAGTTTAGCGGGTGGTTAACTTCATGAGCTGATAACTGTGATACAGCTGCCACTCAGGAATGGTTATCATACCAAAATCATCTACAGACATGGATCCTTTCAAAAATTATAAGTAAGTTTTGCCACCTTGAGTGTACCGAAATATCGTCTGGCCCATGGACTACCAGGGGCAATCTTCACTGACACTATGGACATGGAGATCAGCAGCCCCAGTCAGCCAGAGAGTGTTGAACCCGGACATTCAGAGAGTGTTCCTTCTCGCAGTGTCTTAGCAGGAAACAAAACCAAGGACACTGGTGACTGGGCCAACCCTGTTACCACCAGATCAGGCCGCTCTGTTGTGCAGCCGCAGCGATACAAAGACTTTGTGACCTCACACAGATGAATGGATCTGTAGCACTAATGGACTTTGGGGAGGGGCATGAATGAAAAAAAAAAAAGGGAAAAAAAGTGAATCACAAATGTTGTGTACATGTGTTCTTGTTCACCTGGTTATCTGCAAGTTGAGGTATTCATTTAAACATTGGTTATGTTAAACTGTGAAGAAAAGCCATAGCACTTTGATACACAGTCGTTGATAATGTTCATTTTCATTAGGAGCTATAAGTAACTGATAAATATATGTCATTGTTAATATGAAAAACATTTTGAATGTTGATATTCGTACAGTTAGTAGCAAAGAGTTTTGTTTGTATTTTATTGTTTACAGCAATAGACAATTAAAAAATGTATTAAAGGTTCTAAAAAAAAGAAGAAACTCTGAAAAGAGAAAGGATGTAACAATAGGAACGATTGTTAGGAACCATTGTTTAGTTCCTTGTTTACACAGGGGTCGTTTATGTTGTTGCACCTGGAATAACGGACCGAGCATGATGCATAACCTTACGTGCCGAAGTTATTATTAAAGTTTATAGCCCAGTGGGGTTGAAACGAGTTGTAACGTCTCATTAGTAGAAGGAAACAACACACTTTAACAAATATGACCCTCTCGTAGTTTGCGCGTGATGGTGCGCATCGTGTCAGTATTTATGACGTGTGTTGTCGCGTCATTTCCTTCGTGAAGTTCGTTGCTCTGTCCTAGAAACACACTAGCGCCCTCCAGTGCAGAGAAATAGTCTAAACTTGCTGTGTGATAATGTCCAACTTGTCTGGTTACAGACGCCGTTACAGACGCACCATGACTACCACCGAGGCGCTGCAGGATTTACAGGCGTTGGACAGCCGCCATTTTAAATCGTTTGAAGAATAGTGTTAAAGTTGTTAAAATGTTAATTCTGGTGTCAGTTAGTTTCATAACAGACACACTAACATATGTAATGCATTAATATTTCAACTGGGTATTTGTCTTGTCAGACTATAGAGTTTAAACACCATTGGTGGTTCTTGTAGTTTTTAAGTTCCGGTGGTTGTTTGGGACTGTTTCAATATTTATTTTCAGTTTTTTTTTTTTACATTTCACGTTTTGTAGGCCTTGTTTCGTTTTTCGTTTTTTAGATTAGCAGCATGTGTTTTCCGTTTTGTTTTTCATGTATTATTTTTATATTTTCTGGATTTGTGTTTTTGTTTGATGGCTGGGAGAGCTGGCGCTGGACCGGAAGAGCTTGATCTGCTGCGTCCTGTGGGCCCGGGGACTGCAGCCCTGCCTGGAACTGGGCCCGAGGAGGAAACACCGAGGGCGGTCTCACAGGACGTAGAAGCAAGGCAGGCTAAGCTAACTGCTAGCTCATGCAGACCGGCAGTTCCGGTAACACCGAGGGCGGTCTGGCGGTGGCCTCACCTAGCGTTGGCTGTGCTTTTAGTGTCGTCGTGTAGAGTCCGGGGAGGAGTGTCGAATGCGTCTGGCTGGGAGAGCTGGCGTTGGATCGGCTGAGGGATTCTGGTCTGCCGCGTCTGGTGGCCCCAGCGACCACGGCCCTGCTTGGAGCTGCGCCCGAGGAGGAAACACCAAGGGCGGGGCTGGGCTGGCTGTTGGCCCATGCAGACTGGCAGTCCGACAGTCATCCTGGCATTCGCTCTCTTGGACAGTGATTTTTTTTTTTGGTATGTTGGATATATTTGTTTTTGTATTTTTTTATAGTTTGGATGCGTTTTGTGTTTGTGTTGCGCTGCTACGGACTGGGGGAAACAATGTTTCGTTTTATTTCATGTGCGCAGGTGCATGGAATACAAAGTTCCTGATTCCTGATGTATAAACCAAGGTCGTGTCTTTTGAATGCAGAGCTGATAGAAAACTGGAGAAACTCACTCTTGTTTCAACTTCTTTATAATTATTATTATTATCATTCTACCTTTATTAGACAGAGACAGTAAAGAGGCAGACAGGAGAGAGGGGGGAGGGAGAAGGAGGAAGAGAGAGGGGAGAGAGGGGGTGGAGAGAGAGAGAGATACTTGACTTTTAAAATAACTTTTATTTACATCACAGTCAAAAACAAATACTCCATTCCCATGAAGTCAAGATTAAATAAACTGCTGAGCTAGAAAAACAAAATCACGTGTCATTACTCAATCAAAATACACACACACGACCATAATGAATTAGAAATTCAAAACAAGTGACCCAGCTTCACTTAGTGAACATAAAACACGTCGTAACCCCCGCAAAGCCCTGGAAGAGTCCAGATTACTGGCCAGGGTGTACAAAGCGAGCTCTATCCTCAGACGAGCTGTCACCAAACCCTTCATACTCTGCACCACATCAGTCCAGCCCTGACCTAGCATCTGATTCTTCCTGGTCTTCCAGATCGCTAGCTTAGCAGTGCCGAACAGAAAATGGACTAGGACCAGGAGCAGCCCTTTTCTTGCCGTGTATTTGTCCCAAAAACAAACGGATGGAGAAACCCTCACCCAAAGCTTCCACCCATTCCCGCAGTACCTTAAATAAGCCCACCAATCGAGGACAAGCGACCACTAATGCTCCAACGTTTCCCTCTGAGTGCAGAAAGAACAGCCCTCCCCAGTGCTTGGATCGAGGTGAGCCCTGTGTCTGTTTGTGGCTATTGCTCCATGTATAATCCTCCACTGGAGGTCAGCCATCCGTTTCTCAACAGGAGGCTTATACAGGACCCTCCAACTGCCTTTAGGGGTACAGTCTGAAGCAAAAACCTCAGTCCACCTCGACTCTCTGACTTCAGCCAGAGAGCGAAGGCTGAGTACCTTCACACAGTTGTAGTAAAGCTGCTTCTTCCCACAAGAGCTGAAACTACCCAGCACTGGTGTACTCAGGGAAAGAAGCAGTTCGCTCCCCCCTCGCAATGCCCCAAATGCAGGACTGACGATCAGGGAGGGAAACACGTACTCATTGACATCATCCCATTGGTCAGCTAGAGCACGATTTTCGGCAAACGCCCTCTGTGGCCCAGGCAGAGACCCACATAATTCCTCCACAACCCTCTTCAGCACTCTGGACGACCTGATGTTGATGATGCCACCAAGTGTTTCCACAGATGTTCTCGTAAGATGGCCCAGTTTGGTAATGCCAGCCTCAACAAATGCAGTCCGTACCGTCACAGAGGAGAAAGTGGTATAAGTAGGGAAGTCATTGTGAAACAGCGGCCCCTCAAAAAGCCAAATTCCTGGTCTAGGGTCAGGAGATTCTGTGACCTTCAGCATCTGCCAGGCTTCAACCACTGAGTTGTAAAAGGATGTGAGTCCAGCTAGGTCAGCTTCTGTTGATCTCAGTAAAAAAATCTGCTTATCCAACCCAAGTCGACAAGCTTTCTGAAGCAGCCGCTGAGCAGGAGCCAACCAGCAGAAACCGCAGCCATACAGCAGCCTCTGCAGCGTCCGTAGTCTTAAGGCCGCAGTTCTGGACCGAATGTCTATAAGGCCTTGTCCTCCCTCTGTCACAGGGAGATACAGGGCCGATGCCCTCAACCAGTGCTGACCAGACCAGAAAAACTTCACCAGGAGCTTTTGCATCTCTTCTGCAAGGCCTGGCAGTGGCACCAAAACAGTGAGTCTGTGCCAGAGAGATGAGGCGACCAGGTTATTAACTATCAGAGCTCTTCCCCTGTAGGACAGTTGGGGTAGCATCCAATTCCATTTAGACAACCTGGTTTCCACCTTCTCCAGCACTCCCTCCCAGGTCTGCTTCTGAAAGTACTCACTTACCAGATATACTCCTAAAACTTGAATGCCTTTTACCCCCCACCTAAGATTCCCAGGAAGACTAAGAGCACTCCCCAAGTCCCACTGACCTACCAAACAAGCCTCACTTTCCCCCCAGTTGACTTTGGCTGAAGAAGCCTTTTCATACAAGGCCAGGCTTTCTTTCAATTCCTGAACATCTCCCTCTCCCTGGACAAACACATTAACATCGCCAGCGTATGCTGATACAACAACCGAAGGGTGTTGAGATAGTTCTGGCAGAGAGAGACCCCTCAGCCTGGACAGACAGAAAAGAGCCGTGACCGGGTCGATCGGCAGCAAGGGCCTCTGAGCGACGGGGCAACCAGGCATTCCAAGGCAGCAGAGCGAAGTGGTCGGGCGGGGGTATAGGACTTGACCATGGCCTGCAGATAGAAAGGAGCTGTTCATTTCACTGCCTTGTAAGCTAACACCAGGGTCTTAAACTGGATGTGAGCAGCTACTGGGAGCCAGTGCAGGGACATGAGAAGGGGAGTTGTGTGGGGCAACTTAGGGTGGTTGAACACCAGACAAGCTACAGCTTTCTGAACAAGCTCCAGAGGTCTGATGGCCGACGCCGGGGCGCCAGCAAGGAGGGAGCTGCCGTAGTCCAGCCGGGAGATGACCAGAGCCTGGATGAGCACCTGTGCCATCAGGTCAGTGAGGAATGGGCGAATCCTCCTGATGTTATAGAGGAGAAACCTGCAGGAGCGAGCAACCGATGCAACGTTTTCAGCAAACGACAGTTGGTCGTCCAGGATCACACCCAGACTCCTCACAGTCCGAGTTGGCGTCACCACGGTGTTGTCAATGGTGATGGCCAGGTCTCGGTGCGGGCAACCTTTCCCAAGGAGGAACATCAACTCTGTCTTGTCCAGACTGAGCTTCAGGTGGTGTGTCGCCATCCACTCCGAGATGCCAGTCAAGCAAGCAGCAATACATGTCTCTACTTGTGTCTCAGAGGGAGGAAAGGACAAGATCAGCTGGGTGTCATCGGCACAACAATGGTAAGAGACGTCATGCAAGAGAGTAACAGAACCCAGGGATGTCGTGTACTGGGAGAAAAGGAGAGGACCCAGAACCGAACCCTGTGGAACGCCTGTAGTCAGTCTGTGAGGCTCCAACACAGATGCCCTCCATGTCACCTGGTAGGAGCGACCCGTCATTTAGGTTGCAAACATTGAGAGTGCAGAGCCTGTGACACCCAGCCCCTCGAGGGTAGAGAGGAGGATCTGGTGGTTTACTGTGTCGAACGCAGCTGACAGGTCCAGGAGTATCAGGACAGAGGAGAGAAAGTTTACTCTCACAGAGTGCAGCGATTCTGTCACTGCAAGGAGGGCCGTCTCTGTCGAGTGACCAACCCTGAACCCAGACTGGTTGGGGTCCAGGAGGTTATTCTGGTGGAGGTACAAGAACGTTGGTTAAAGACAGCATGTTCGAAAGTTTTGGATAGAAAGGGTAGACGGGAAACTGGTCTGCAGTTTTTCACGTCAGAGGGGTTAAGTGATGGTTTCTTGAGAAGTGGAGGTGACTCTAGCAGTCTTGAAGGCAGATGGAAAGCATCCTGCCTGGAGGGAGGTGTTGATGAGGTGGGTTAGATAGGGAAAAAATTCAGGAGCTATAGACTGAAGAAGAGGGGAGGGGACCGGTTCAAGGGAGCATGTGGTGGGGCACCTGGATGTGATGAGGTTTAGAACCTCGTCGGGGGAGAGGGGAGCGAGGTGGGATAAACTGAGAGTTTCATTTTCTTCAACATTTTTGCCATAGGCACTTTCTAATCTCTCCTTAGACCAGTACCATGTTTCTTTAGACAGTAACGTTTCTTGCTATTGTCTAACCCCACATCCTGCCGCATATAACTGACCAGATGAATTTGTCAGCGTCAGGAAAATAATCCATGACATTCACCGATTTGCCACATGTCTCATCTAAAAAACTGTTGATCTCCTCCAGTGAGTATAAGTTTACACTCTGAGAGTCACTGTCCGCTACAGACACACTATCAGATTCAGCTACACGCTCCATACCAGTCACATTGTCACACCACCCAGCAGGCTTCATCACCTGCTCCTCTGCCCCACTGTTCATTTCAACCCGCAGCTTCTCTGCACCCTGTACTGAAACCTGCTCTGACCTCACGACATTCCCAAAGCACCTCAGTTCTTGCGCCAGTGCCTCGTTGGAAATAAAAGGAGCGATTCCGGACATGGTGATCCGGGTGGAGGGTGCCGCCAGCAGGGAGACGAGTGTAAACTCATCTTTTACCAGTAAGCCGTTTTCAATCAGCTGGTTGACCAAACCCTGTTCCTTCAAAAATACAACCACCGCTTTATTCATTCGTGAAGCAAACGAGATGTTTCCATGCCCCACCTGGTCTCCTACCGCCACCAGCACCTGCTGAACCGGGCCACCAACAACAACTGCTCCACCGTGGTACTGGGCCGCCACCAGTACCTGCTGCACCGTGGCACTGGGCCACCAACAGCACCTGCTGCACCGTGGTACTGAGCCGCCACCACCACCTGCTGCACCGTGGTACTGGGCTGCGGTGCTATTCCTCACTCCATGCCTCAAAGACAGGGACGGCGTCTCAAGGGACGCCAATGCCCGGCACGAAGCACGAAGCACCGTCCGCCGAAAACAACGACCAAACACACACCAAACTACACTAAAAACAACCACAACCACAAAATAATCATACAATAAACACAACAGGTCAAAGAAAAGAGGGACAATCGAGAAAAAGTCACAGATTCTCCGCCAAACTCACCACGCTGTCCACCGCCAAAACTCCCAGCATGCAGTGCAGAGAGAGAAAGAGAATTGAATTTTAAAGCAAGTCTTTATTTAACAAAAAAAGATAAAACAAAAAGCAGACTTGAAATCCCGAGAGAGAGAGAGAGAGCGAGAGAGAGAGAGAGAGAGAGAGAGAGAGAGAGAGAGAGAGAGAGAGAGA
Source organism: Lampris megalopsis (assembly GCA_022114975.2). Classification (NCBI taxonomy): domain Eukaryota; kingdom Metazoa; phylum Chordata; class Actinopteri; order Lampriformes; family Lampridae; genus Lampris; species Lampris megalopsis. The sequence continues at coordinate 18,023,614 of JAJHIY020000425.1, read as the reverse complement.
GACTTTGACTTTCAAAATAAATTTTATTTACATCACAGTAAAAAAAAAACTATCACTCCATTCCCATCAAGTCAACAGTAAACAAACTGGTAAGCTAGAAGAACAAAATATCATGCATTATTACTCAATCAAAATACATACACACGACCATAATGAATTAGAAATTCAGAACAAGTTACCCATCTTCACTTAGTGAACATAAAACACGTCGTAACCCCCACAAAGCCCTGAAAGAGTCAATATTACTGGTCAGGGTGTAGAAAGCGTGCTCTATCCTCAGACGAGCCGCCACCAAACCCTTCATACTCTGCACCACATCGGTGCAGCCCTGACCTAGCATCTGATTCTTCCTGGTCTTCCAGATCGCTAGCTTAGCAGTGCCAAACAGAAAATGGACTAGGACCAGGAGCAGCCTTTTTCTTGCCGTGTATTTGGGCCCAAAAACAAATATGGGGATGGAGAAAACCTCACCCAAAGCCTCCACCCATTCTTGCAGCACCCTTAATAAGCCCACCAATCGAGGACAAGAGATCACTAAGTGTTCTAACGTTTCCCTCTGAGTGCAGAAAGAACAGCCCTCCCCAGTGCTTGGATCGAGGTGGTCCTGTGTCTGTTCGTAGCTGTTGCTCCATGTATAATCCTCCACTGGAGGTCAGTTATCCGTTTCTCAACAGGAGGCTTATACAGGACCCTCCAACTGCCTTTAGGGGTACAGTCTGAAGCAAAAACCTCAGTCCACCTCGACTCCCTGACTTCAGCCAGAGAGCGAAGGTTGAGTACCTTCACACAGCTGTAGTAAAGCTGCTTCTTCCCACAAGAGCTGAAACTACCCAGCACTGGTGTACTCAGGGAAAGAAGCAGTCCACTCCCCCCTCTCCATGCAGGACTGACGATCAGGGAGGGAAAAACGTACTCATTGTCATCATCCCATTGGGCAGCAAGAACACGATTTTCGGCCAACGGCCGCAGTGGCCTAGGCAGGAACTTCCAGACTTCCTCCACAACCCTCTTCCGCACTCTGGACGACCTGATGTTGATGATGCCACCAAGTGTTTCCATGGATGTTCTTGCAAGATGGCCCAGTTTGGTAATGCCAGCCTCAAAAAATGCAGTCCGCACCATTGCAGAGGAGAATGTGGCATTCATAAGGAAATCATTGTGAAACAGCAGCCCCTCAAAAAGCCAAATTCCTGGTCTAGGGAGTGGAGTTCGTGTGACCTTCAGTATCTGCCAGGCTTCAACCACCGAAGTGTAAAAAGATGCGAGTCCAACTAGGTCAGCTTCTGTTGATCTCAGTAAAAAAATCTGCTTATCCAACCCAAGCCGACCAGCTTTCCGAAGAAACAGCCGAGCAGGAGCCAACCAGCAGTGAACGCAGCTATACAGCAGCCTCTGAGCCGTCTGTTGTCTGAAGGTCGCAGTCCTGGACCAAATGTCTAGTATAAGTCCTTGTTCTCACTCTGCCACAGGGAGATACAGGGCCGATGCCCTCAGCCAGTGCTGACCAGACCAGAAAAACTTCACCAGGAGCGTCTGCATCTCTTCTGCAAGGCCTGGCAGTGGCACCAAAACAGCGAGTCTGTGCCAGAGAGACGAGGCGAACAGGTTATTAACTATCAGAGCTCTTCCCCTGGAGGACAGTTGGGGTAGCATCCAATTCAATTTAGACAACCTGGCTTCCACCTTCTCCAGCACTCCCTCCCAGTTCTGCCTCTGAAAGTCCTCACTTCCCAGATATAGTCCTAGAACTTTAATACCTCTTACCCCCCACCTAAGATATCCAGGAAGACTAGGAGCACTCCTCAAGTCCCACTGACCCACCAAACAAGCCTCATTCATTCCCCAGTTGACTTTGGTTGAAGAAGCGTTTTCATACAAGGCCAGGCTTACTTCCAATTCCTGAACATCCCCCTCTCCCTGGACAAAAACATTGACATCATCAGCATATGCTGATACAACAACTGAAGGGTGTTGAGCTAGCTCTGGCAGAGAGAGACCCCTCAGCCTGCTCCTCATCCTACATAGAAGCGGCTCAATGGCAATGCTGTAGCGCTGGCCTGAGATGGGGCAGCCCTGCCTAATCCCCCTCCCAACTGGCACAGGACAGCTCAACCCTCCCCCCACCTTCACTACACAACACGCACCACTATACAACAGCTTTATCCAGGACAGGAACCCCTCCCCAACACCAACGGCCTGCAAGGTGGAGAGAAGAAAAGGGCGATCTTGTGACAGGATGAGGAAAAACACAGCAGACGAAGGCGAGTTTGATGTTTATTCCTCAACTCCAAAAACCAACTGCAGCAGGAACAACCCTGCACCGGCGAGCCCGGGAACGTAAACCACGCCCCCAGCTCACAGTCCTGCTGGGTGAGAGGCATAGCCCCTAGTGTCCGCCACACAGCCCCCCCCCCCGAACACTCAGAAGAGACTCCTGGAAAGAAAATTAGTGTCTCACTGGAGGCTTAAGCAGCCTGCCATAACGGCTGCGCCGTCCCTCAGCCGAAACAGTAGGTGAAACACAGTCCAAAGCCGGCTGAGAAGCAGAATGCTGAACCCGTGAAGACACTGCCGGGGTCCTGGAAGGAGGACGACCCCGACGGGGAACCTGGGCCGGAAACATAACTTCGCCTGCCACCCTGTGCGCCGGTTTAAGCCTATCAAGCGTGACACGCTCCCTACGCCCACCCATATCCAGCACAAAACCCTTAGGACCCGTCTCAAGAACCCGAAATGGGCCATCGTATGGGGGTTGGAGGGGCGAGCGGTGAGCATCATGCCGTACAAAAACAAAACGAGCCGACATGAGCTCCGCAGGCACGAACGACCGCGGAAAACAGAGGTGAACGGGGCCTGGAACCCGAGTGCTGTCGGACAAAAAAGGATAAACGGCCGGACGGGGTCGAGGAGCGGAACTCCCAGGCAAAAATTCCCCAGGGACGCGGAGCGGCTGACCGAGCACCAGCTCAGCGGGCGAAGCGTCGAGGTCTTCCTTAGGAGCCGAACGCAACCCGAGCATAACCCAAGGTAAACGATCCACCCAGTTACCATTCGAGAGCGCAGCGCGCAGCGCTGCCTTGAGCAACCGGTGAAAACGTTCACACAAGCCGTTAGCCTGAGGGTGATACACGGTAGTGCGGTGTACCTGCACACCCAAGGATCGCGCAAGTGCCGACCAGAGCTCTGACACGAACTGGGGGTCCCTGTCTGAAGTGATATCTGACGGAGTGCCAAAACGGGCGACCCAGGAGGAAAGAAAAGCGCGTGCAACATCCGAGGATGTTGTGGAGGACAGAGGGACAGACTCTGGCCACCTGGTGGTCCGATCTACCATTGTGAGCAGGTGCGTAAAACCATGTGAAGAAGGTAGAGGGCCCACCAGGTCCACATGCACATGGTCGAAACGTCTGGCCGGGATCGGAAACGATTCGAGGGGCGATTTAGTGTGCTGGTGGACCTTAGCGCGGTGGCACGCTACACATGCAGCTGCCTACCCCTTGACGTCCTTGCGGAGGCCAGGCCAAACGAACTTGGAACCGACCAACTTCACCGACGCCCGAACTCCAGGGTGTGAGAGGGAGTGAATCGAATCGAAAACTCGACGGCGTCAGGCCACTGGAACAACGGGGCGGGGACAGCCGGTGGAGACATCGCAGAGGAGGGCAGGACTGCCTTCCTGCATCACAGCGTCCTCTAGCTTGACGCCGGTACGCGTTGACCTAAGGGCAAGGACGTCCGCGTCGCTGGGCTGGTCGGCAGCCATACCGGAGAAATCCACACCGAGGTGCACAGGACACACAAGCACACGCGACAGACAATCAGCAACAGGGTTGGACTTCCCGGCCACATGCTGAATGTCCGTTGTGAACTCGGAGAATGCCGCTAGGTGGCGCTGCTGACGAACAGACCACGGCTCAGTCACCTTGGACATGGCGAAAGTCAGCGGTTTATGATCCACATAAGCCGTGAATGGGCGACCCTCCAGCAGGAAGCGGAAATGCCGGGTTGCAAGGTACAGTGCCACAACTCCCGGTCAAAAACGCTGTACTTGCGCTCGCTATCTCGCAGTTTGCGGCTAAAAAATGCGAGTGGCTGCCACGCATTCGCCACGCGCTGTTCAACCACAGCCCCCACGGCTATGTCAGACACGTCGGTTGTTAAAGCTATGGATGCCGTGGGTGAGGGATGGGAGAGGAGGGCAGCGTTAGCCAGGGCGCACTTAGCTCCGTCAAAGGCCTGGACCCGTTCGGGAGTCCAGTCGACAGGGTCGTTAGTCTTCTTAAGCCGCAGGGCTTCGTAAAGTGGCTGAAGGAGGTGGGCAGCGCGAGGGAGGAAACGGTTATAGAAATTCACCATGCCCAAGAATTCCTGCAATGCCTTAACAGAGACTGGGCGGGGAAATTCCGCCACCGCTTGCACCTTAGAAGGCAACGGGACCGCGCCTTGCGGCGAAATGCGGTGACCCAAGAAGTCAATCACCGGCAGTCCAAACTGACACTTGGCCGGGTTGACTATCAGGCCGTGTTCGTCCAGACGACGGAAGACCTGTTTCAGGTGCGCCAGGTGCTCCAGCTGACGGACTGGCCACTTATATGTCGTCGAGATAAACGAACACGAAAGCAAGGTCACGCAACACCGAGTCCATCAGCCTCTGAAAGGTTTGCGCTGCCCCCTTCAAGCCAAAAGGCATGCGCATGAACTCAAAAAGCCCAAACGGGGTGATCACTGCGGTCTTGGGCACGTCCCCTGCGCGCACGGGAACCTGATGATAGCCGCGCACCAGGTCCACCTTAGAAAGGCATGCGCATGAACTCAAAAAGCCCAAACGGGGTGATCACTGCGGTCTTGGGCACGTCCCCTGCGCGCACGGGAACCTGATGATAGCCGCGCACCAGGTCCACCTTAGAGAAAATAGTGGTACCTGCCAGGCGTATGGAAAAGTCCTGTATGTGTGGGATGGGATAGCGGTCATTGGCGGTGACGTTGTTCAGGCGGTGAAAGTCGCCGCAAGGCCGCCACGACCCATCCGCCTGGGGCACCATGTGAAGCGGCGAGGCCCACGGGCTGTTGGAACGCCTCACTTTACCCAGACGATCCATGATGGCGAACTCCTCCTTAGCTGTAGCCAATTTTACCGCGTCGAGGCGCCGCGCGCGCGCAAAAACTGGCGGTCCCAGAGTGGGAATGAAATGTTCTACCTCGTGTTTAGTAACCGCGGTGGAAAAGGCAGGTGTAGTCACCGATGGAAAATCCGCCAGCAAACGCTGAAAAACATCACCTGATGCTAAAAAGTTAGCGTGTGTTAACGGCCCGGCTCCCCCTGTCTCGCACGGAACAGTGGCGAAAGACACAGCATCAACTAAACGGCGGTTTGCAACATCAACCAGCAGACCATTAGCACACAGAAAATCCGCGCCGATAATAGGAACAGTAATGGCGGCGACTACAAAGTCCCACTCAAAATGGCGCCCGTGGAAGCAAACAGTCACCAACCTTGTGCCAAACGTCGCAATGGACGAACCGTTAGCTGCACTTAACTGTGGGCCGCCGCCTTCGGCCGACCTGTCTGTCTTAGCGGGAGGGAGTAGGCTCTTTTGCGAGCCTGAGTCCACCAGAAACCGTCTTCCTGACATCGTGTCCTTAATGAAGAGCAGCTCACTACGTCCGCCAGCGCCCACAGCTGCTACTGAGCGCTGGCCCGGGAGTTTCCCGGCGCCTTAAACGTGCACGGAGGGACGCAGCGCCTCGCCTTGCCGCCGAATCGCTGGTGGAAGAAACAGAGGCCGCTCCCGTGCCGTCTCCGGGCAGTCACTCCAGCCTCCACTGCCGGGTCCGCGTCCTCCGACGCCGGCTGCAGAGGCTCCGATGCCACACTCTGCACAGAGAACCGTCTGGTGGCCAGCAGGACCCGATCGGCCTCCTCAGCCAAACTTCGGCAGTCACCAGCGGCCAGACACGGGGAGTTAGCCAAAGCCGCGCGCACAGGAGACGGAAGCTGGCGCAGGAAAACGTGCGGGAAAAGGAATCCACCTTCGTCCGAGCCTAGCAGCGACAGCATATTGTCCATGAGATCCACAGCCGTCCCGTCGCCCAAACCGGATAGGGAAAGGATCCTTTCTGCCCTCTCTGCGGCAGATAGGCTGTACCTCCGGAGCAGAAGATGTTTGAGGGCGACGTATTTATGGTGTTGCGGAGGGGCGCGCAACAGCTGCATGGCCCGGCGTGTGGACTGCTGGTCCAGCGCAGCGACGACCAAATAGTATCTGGAGTCGTCCGCGGAGATTCCACGCAGGTGGAACAGCGCCTCGACATGCTGGAACCACGAGGCCAGGTCGCTCTGCCAGAACTCTGGGAGCTTCACAGCCGCGGCGAGAACGGCCGGCTGTGAGAGTTGGGGCGGTGTGGCCGAAGTGGAGTCACACTCTTCTTCTGCTCCAAGCATGTTCAATTCGGGGTCACCAATGTGGCAGGATGAGGAAAAACACAGCAGACGAGGGCGAGTTTGATGTTTATTCCTCATCTCCAAAAACCAAACTGCAGCAGGAACAACCCTGCACCGGGGGCGATATTATGAACCCTACATAGGCCTCGCCAAGACCCGCCCTACTCTGTCTGTGATTGGCTAACCCTATCCCTAACCCCACCCTAACCCTAACCTTAACCAACCTAACCAACGGAGGCAACGAGTACTAGCCAATCAGAGGCATCGGGTCTTGGCGTGGCCATAGTAGGATTCTGGGTCTTGGCGAGGCCTATGTAGGGTTCATAATATCGTGCACCGGGGAGCCCAGGAACCTAAACCACGCCCCCAGCTCACAGTCCTGCTGGGTGAGAGGCATAGCCCCTAGTGTCCGCCACAATCTACACGGTCAAAAGCCTTCTCTTGGTCAATGGACAAGATACCAACATTTATATCATATAGCTTGCATATATCAAACACATCTCTCATCAAAAACAAACTATCTGTCATAGACCTGTCTGGAACACAATAGGATTGATCAGCACCAATCAGTAGTTAAATAAACAATTTCAGTCTGTTAGACAAAACTTTGGAGAGGATTGTATAGTCTGCACACAAAACAGCTACTGGTCTCAAGTTTTCCAAAAGGGCTAAATCTCCCCTCTTAGGCAGCAGAGAAAGAACTGCACGCCTGCAAGAAGCAGGAAGTGTCCCTTTTTCAAAGCACTCTTTAAACATGTGTAGAAGATCCTGTCCCAAAACACTCCAGAAGTGTTTAAAAAAGTCGGATGGTAAGCCGTTTATTCCTGGAGCCTTGCCCAACGCCATCTGAGACACCGCAGCAGTCAGTTCATCTAGCGTTATGTCCATGCTCAATGTATGCAGTTCTGCTGGACTCAGCTGGAGAATGCCCTGTAAAAGCTCCGCAGCAGAGTCCACATCACAGTCCTCTGCCCTGAACAAGTCAGTGTAGAAGTCCATTGCATGCTTCCTCATCTCAGCAGAATCTGTGGTCACCTTTCCATCAGGGAGACGAAGACACACCATCTGTGTGTTTTTTTTTTAACCACTGACTTCTCTAAATTAAAGACGAAAGTAGTTGGTGCATCCATGTCTTGGAGTCTGGTGAAGCGTGCTCAGACTAAGGCTCCTTTAGCTCTCTCTCCCAGGAAGGAGAGAGGCTGTAAACTGCTGTCTTACAGTGTAAGAGATTATTATGCTGCTGACCAGGCTGAGAGGTGGAAACATCTTCCAGGTCTATTATCTTGTCTTCTAACTCCTGTACAGCTCTCTTAATGTTGGCTGTGGAATTGTGTGTATTGTTGGCAAAAAACCCTGATTTGGGCCTTTCCTACCTCCCACCATTGAGTTATGGAAAGAAAATTGTCTTTCTTAGATCGCCAACAATCCCAAAACAATTTAAAGTCTGTGAAAGTTCTCATTCATCCAGGTCATGGTCATCCAAAGGAGTTGAATCAAGTGCAACTGGACTTGGTATATATCCCTGAAGACGTGAGCACAGGAGAGCCACGCATATCAATAGCTCCGATAACGACGGGCGTGGCCAAACATCGGTACACAAAAGAGCCACTCATATATATGGCTCTGTTAGCGACGGGCGTTGGTAAACATCGGATCACAAAGAGCCACGGATATCAATAGCTCTGACAACGACTCCTAGAGGATTAATTCTGAGTCTCATCACCAGCCAGTCAGACTAGCTTGGTCTAGTTAGAAAGGCACGAACTGAGGAAGCCTCTTGGATGAGAGGCGAAGCGTCTTCATGGATATATACCAAGTCCAGTTGCACTTGATTCAACTCCTTTGGATAAAACAATTTAAAGTTTTCACAAAAATTGTGATCATGTAGTAATTTAACGTTAAAATGCCAAAAGAAATTGGGTTTTCTGGTGGGAGATAAGATCAGCTCCATTAAAACTACATGATGATCTGTAAAAGCAACCGGGTGGATCTGACAATTAACAACTGGAGCTGTAAAGGAGCTAGACATGTAAAACCTGTCCAGTCTAGCTGCACTAACTCTGCCATCTGACATTTTGACCCATGTGTACTGTTTGATTGAAAGGTGTTTCATCCTCCACACATCAACCAAGTCAGATTTCTTTAAGACATGGGACAAAACAGACGATGACTGAAGGTGTGGCTCCTCTCCAGTCCTATCTAAGGTAAAGTCAGTGCAACAATTCCAGTCTCCACCCAATACAATACACCCTCCCGGATTAATTCCACCCAATTTGTCCTTCAACATCTTAAAAAGCCCTCCGCGCTCAGAGCCATTGTTTGTCGCATAAACATTAATAAAGATAAACTTAAACTCTGCTATTTCCGCTGTCACCATAAGGACCCTGCCCTTCACAATCGCCGTGCTAGACAAGATGTTCACATTTGAGGCAGGAGAAAATAAAATGGCAACTCCTGCACTAAAATTGGCCCCATGGCTAAGCACATGTTGCCCTGCCCACCATAAGCCCCAGTCTATTTCATTCATGCCGTCACTGTGTGTTTCTTGTAGGAAAACCACATCCAGTACTTTCTGTGTTATTACTTCCGTTACTAAGGCTAATTTCTGTGCATCTCTACCCCCATTCATCTTTAATGAAGCCACCTTAAAACCCTGCATAGGAGGAGAAGAAAGACAGACCAGTGAGAAATCAGACAGAAAAAGACAGCTGAGAAGAAACACCAAGTGTTGCATGATCATAGTACATCTAAACTGAGAGTTTAATTTTCTTCACCATTTTTGCCATAGGCACTTTCAAATCTCTCCTTAGACCAGCAACATGTTTCTTTATACGGTAACGTTTCTTGCTATCCAATACATCCAACCCAACATCCTGCTGCAGTGTAGTAACTGACCAACCCCACATCCTGCCACAGTGTAGTAACTGACCGGGTGAATTTGTCAGCGTCAAGAAAATAATCCATGACATTCATGGTACCGATTTGCCATATGTCTCATCTAGAAAACTGTTGATCTCCTCCAGTGAGAAAAGTTTACACTCTGAGAGTCACTGTCCGCTACAGACACACTATCAGATTCAGCTACACGCTCCATACCAGTCACATTGTCACACCACCCAGCAGGCTTCATCACCTGCTCCTCTGCTCCACTGTTCATTTCAACCTGCAGCTTCTCTGCCCCCTGTACTGAAACCTGCTCCGACCTCCCCATGTCGTCTTCCCTCTGCACTGTTCTGACCACAGGGTCAGCCTCCACCCCCCCCTGCTAAATTATCCGTAGACACAGAGCAGCACGCACCGGTGGCCCCGACCACAGAGCAACCAGCCAGCGGACTCGGGCAGCGTCTGCCACCGCCACAGCGGCCCAATGCTCACCACTGTCAGCTGCAGTGGTCTGTTGCCCGCCACTGTCAGCCACATCGGGCGCAGCGACCTGTTGCCCGCCACCGTCAGCCACATCGGGCGCAGTGGCCTGCTGCTCACCGCTGTCAGCCACATCAGCCCTAGCAGACCCCGCTGCGTGTTGTCTATGTGGACAAGCAATCCGCTTGTGACCCACATCGCCACACTCAAAGCACTTAATAGTCCCGGAGCTAGCATACACCATGTAGAAACCCTCCTGGTGCTTAACATGGAAAGAGACGTTCAGTGTTTGGGTCGGAGAGTCCAAATACATGAACACCTGTCTCCTCAGACACTGAACATGCTTCAATTTGGTGTCGTCACACCCCAGATTCACCGTTAGGAACCCACTCGCCCGCTTCCAGAAGCGCCTCAGTTCTAGCACCAGCACCTCGTTGGAAATAAAAGGAGGGATTCCGGACACAGTGATCCGGGTGGAGGGTGCCGCCAGCGGGGAAACGAGTGTAAACTCATCGTTTACCAGTAAGCCGTTTTCTATCAGCTGGTAGACCAAACCCTATTCCTTCAAAAATACAACCCCCGCTTTATTCATTCGTGAAGCAAACAAGATGTTTCTATGCCCCACCTGTTCTCCTACCGCCAACAGCACCTGCTGCACCGTGGTACTAGGCCATCACCAGCACCTGCTGCACCGTGGTACTGGGCCGCCAACAGCACCTGCTGCACCGTGGTACTGGGCCGCCACCAGCACCTGCTGCACCATGGTACTGGGCCGCCACCAGCACCTGCTGCCACGTGGTACCGGGCCGCCACCAACACCTGCTGCACCGTGGTACTGGGCCGCCAAAAGCACCTGCTGCACCGTGGTACTGGGAGGCGGTGCTATCTGTGGTGTTATTGTATGTTAGTTCATAAGATGATTGATTGACATGTCTTTGACTGGTGGGATGACTTAGTAGTGGGGGCGCTGCTGGGTGAATGAGGGGATTGGTTGACATGTTGGAAGGAGCAGAAGAAGCGAATAAAAAAGAGTTGCAGATTCAGATAGGGTTTGTCTCACATGCATATCTTCTTTACAAACGCGACATGGTGTCAGAAGTGCCGTGAAACTGAGTCGGGACGGAAAAGGTGCGCCGCCTGAAAAGGAAAAAGAAGAGATTGGTGAGCATGTTAAATGAGTAACAGCGAAGAGGAGCAGGGTGGGGAAGGAGTTAGCAGGATGGCTAACAGACCCAGCGCTACGTTTAGCATTCAGCCACCGGAGCCCTTTGATGTTTCCAAGCCGCATGAGTGGACAAAATGGATTCGGAGATTTGAGAGATTCCGTCAGGAAAGCAACTTAACAGCAAGCTCCGAAGAGAACCAGGTAAATACGTTGATTTATTGTATGGGAGACGAAGCTGATGATGTTTTGAGAGGCTTGAAGCTCAGCGATGCAGACCAGCGCCAATACACCAAAGTAAGGGATGGATTTCAGTCGTCCCTTGTAGTGAGGAAGAACATTGTTTACGAACGCGCACGATTCAATATGCGCAAGCAAACAGGAAGCAAACGAGACTTTCGACACATTCATCACTGCTCTGTATGCATTAGCAGAGCACTGCCATTATGGGACATTGCAAGACGAACTTATCAGGGACAGGACAGTGGTTGGACTGGCTGACACACGGCTCTCACAACGCATGCAAATGGAAAAAAAACTTAGACCTGGACAAAGCTATTAACATGGTAAGCCAATCAGAGGAGATCAAAAAGCAGCAAAACACACGGAGGAGTGATGCCAGTTGTGTAAAGCAGATGGGTCTTAGTTCTGTGGACAGAGTGTTTAAAGGCAGACAGCAAAAGCCGAAATGCAACAAATGTAAAAGCAATGGAGCAAAGCCACACAGCAGTCAGAGCAAAAATCAAAAGGGCTCCCAGTGCTACAAATGTGGTGGCACGCCGCACCCAAAGCACGAGTGCCCTGCCAATGATGCCAAGTGTCATTCCTGTGGGGAAAAGGGCCACTACCAGCGTGTGTGCCGTGCCGGCAAAGCTGTGCATGGTATAGAGGAAGAGGAGGAACGCTTCTTTCTTGGCTCTGTGACATCTGATGATGAAACATGGACTGCTGACATAAGCATAGTGGACAAAAACATAATTTTCAAACTGGACACTGGAGCGGATGTCACTGCTGTGTCACAGACTGAGTTTAAAAACATTTTTTCAAATGCACAGCAGCCTGTTCTCCGCAAAGCAGAGAAACCTTTGTTGGGTCCAGGACGGATACCTCTAGGTGTGTCGGGGTTCGCCAGACTGCAGCTGAGGAGAGGAGCCAAGCAGACCATGGAGAAGGTTTATGTGGTCAAAAACCTGAGCACGCCCTTGCTCGGGTTGCCAGCCATTAAAGCCCTTGGCTTGCTCATCCGTGTCGACAGCATGGACATGGAGACCCTCAAGACAGGTTACCCCAAGCTGTGCAGTGGGCTAGGCGTGTTACAACAACCGTATGCCATCAAGCTTAAACCAGGGGCCGTGCCATATTCTGTGAAAACCCCCAGGAGAATTCCACTACCGCTGGTGGGCCAAGTCAAGGAAGAGCTCCAGCGCATGGAAGCCCTGGGCGTCATCAGCAGGGTGGAGGAGCAGACTGACTGGTGCACTCCCATGGTGGTCGTGCCCAAGAAGGACCGTAAAAACGTGCGGTTGTGTGTGGACCTGACCGGCTTGAATTAGTATGTGTGCCGTGAAAAATACATTCTGCCATCAGTAGAACACAGCCTCAGAACGCTTTCTGGAGTAAAACTGTTCAGCAAATTGGATGCCAACATGCGGTTTTGGCAGATTCCACTCACAGAGGACTCAGCCAAGTACACTACATTCATTACACCCTTCGGTCGGTTCCACTTTAACCGTCTTCCATTTGGCATCGCCTCAGCACCTGAACATTTCCAGTGCAGGATGGCTGAGGTCATAGAGGGGTTTGAAGGTGTGGTCTGCCACATCGATGACCTGTTGGTGTGGGGGCGGGACCAGGGAGAGCATGACACTCGACTCCAGGCTGTGCTACAAAGAGTGGAAAAAGCAGGCATCACCCTGAATGTGGACAAGTGTGAACTCTCCAAGAGCGAGGTGGTCTTCCTGGGCCATATTATCACAGCCGTGGGCATCCGCCCCGACCCAAGAAAGACAGAGGCCATCACAGAGATGAAGGAGCCTACAAATGTGGGCGAGTTGAGGAGTTTTCTTGGGATGGTCAACCAGCTGGGAAAGTTCATTCCCCAGCTGGCAGAAAAAGATAAGCTGCTTCGTGACCTCCTCTGGAAGAAAAACTGCTGGGTCTGGGACGTGGACCAGGCGACGGTGTTTGAAACGCTGAAGAAAGCACTGTCTTCTCCTCCTGTACTGGCCATGTACGACCCACACAGAGACACCAAAGTGCCAGCCAATGCCTCATCGTATGGCTTGGGGGGCGTTCTTGCCCAGAGATGGGAGGAAGAATGGAAGCCTGTGGCTTATGCATCGCGGTCGCTCACTCCAACCGAACAACGGTACACGCAGGTAGAGAAGGAGGCCCTGGGCCTCACATGGGCCTGCGAACGGTTCCGTGACTTTCTCATAGGGAAACATTTCTGCCTGGAAACGGACCATAAACCCCTTCTCGGAACCCAAGCACTGGATCTTTTGCCACCAAGAATCCAGCGCTTCAGGATGAGGCTGATGCGCTACTCATACTCCATCGTGCACGTGCCAGGAAAGTCACTTTGGACGGCGGACACACTGTCACGCTCACCTGTGAGATCACGCATGTCCACAGCAGAACAGGAGCTGATGGAGAGCACCAACATCTATGTGGACTGTGTCATGGAAAGCCTACCTGTCAGCCCTTCATACATGGAAAATCTGAAAGAGCAGCTGAAAGCTGACAGTGTCTGCTCACGCGTCATCACACTGTGCACAGAAGGATGGCCAGCACATGCAAGACAAGAACCGCTGATGAAAAACTACTGGCCAGAGCGAGCTACACTCACGGTGAAAGACGGCTTACTGCTGAAAGACACACGGCTCGTAATACCTTCAGCAATGCGGAACGACGTGCTAGTCAAACTACACGAAGGACACCTAGGTGTGGTAAAGTGTAGAGCACGTTCTCGTCAGTCTGTGTGGTGGCCAGGACTCAGCCAGCAAGTAAACGAAATGGTGCTCAACTGCAGGACATGCATACAAGAGCGACACAATCACAAAGAGCCACTCGTGCCATCAGAACGCCCTGAAAGACCATGGCAAAAGTTGGGGGCGGACCTGTTTGTCCTGGGAAGTAAAACTTACCTGCTTGTTGTTGATTACTTCTCCAGGTATGTTGAGATTGCACAATTATCTCACACCAGGTCCACTGACGTCATTGTGCAATTAAAATCGATTTTTGCCCGCCATGGCATCCCGGAGGTGCTGATGTTGGATAATGGGCCAGTTTCTGGACAAGCCTTCACTTCCTTTGCGGCTTCATATGGGTTTAAACACATCACCAGCAGCCTGAGGTTTCCACAGAGTAACGGTGAAGCAGAACGGGCAGTCCAGACCGTGAAAAACCTCCCGAAAAAGGGAGGAGACCCCTACCTGGCTCTACTCGCCTATAGAGCTACACCTCTCCAGAGTGGTTACAGCCCGGCTCAGCTCCTCATGGGCCGACGTCTTCGCACCACGGTGCCGACTCTTCCATCTCAGCTGGACCCTGCTCTGCCTGACAGCATCACTTTGGCCCAGTCAGAAAAGGAGAAGAGGATGTCAGATGCTGAAAACTACAACAGGCGACACCAGGCCAAAGCTCTCAGTGACTTGTCACCAGGAGAACAGGTATGGGAAACCAACGCAAAGATGTCTGGAACTGTGCTCCAGAATCACCCCACTCCGAGGTCTTACTTGGTGGATCTACCTCAGTGGGTGGTGAGACGCAGCCGCCAGTACTTGATACCTCTACACACGTCTGCACAAGACAGAGGTTCTCCACCACAGCAACAAACACCAGAGCTAACTGCTATGCAGGTGCCCATGTCACCTGCTGTGGTGCCCCAAGTCTCACCTGCAGAGACTCCTGCTCCCAGAACCAGGTCTGGGAGAGCCATCGTTAAACCTAGTAGGCTTAACCTTCAACTGAAAAAAAGAAACCTATGTTATGTTGTGTTATGGTAAGACTATGTTAAGGTTTATGGGGTGTAGTTTTGAGCACTTTAAGTAACACTGTGAGAATGTAAGAAACAGCTATTGCTAAATTACATTAGATTGAATAATCACTAAAGTGCCTACGTTAACACTGTTCTTCCACACATGTTTTAGATAGGAACAGACCTTTCAACAAAAGAGGCAGAATAATCCTCTAAGGTCTGATGAGACAAAGGCAGTCTACCCTTTGTTCTCTAGAACGGGGAGATGTGGTGTTATTGTATGTTAGTTCATAAGATGATTGATTGACATGTCTTTGACTGGTGGGAGGACTTAGTAGTGGGGGCGCTGCTGAGTGCGTGAGGGGATTGGTTGACATGCTGGAGGGAGCTGAAGAAGCGAATAAAAAAGAGTTGCAGATTCAGATACAGTTTGTCTCACGTGCATATATTCTTTACAAACTCGACACGATCCTCACGCCGTAACTGGACACTATCCTCAAGCCGTAACTGGACACGATCCTCACGCCGTAACTGGACACTATCCTCACGCCGTAACTGGACACTATCCTCACGCCGTAACTCGACACGATCTTCACGCCGTAACTCGACACTATCATCACGCCGTAACTGGACACTATCCTCATGCCGTAACTCGACACTATCCTCACGCCGTGCCTCAAAGACGGGGACGGCGTCTCAAGGGACGCCATGCCCGGCACGAAGCACGACTCACCGTCTGCCAAAAACGACGACCAAACACGCACCAAACTACACTAAACACAACCACAACCACAAAATAACCACACAATAAACACAGCAGGTCAAAGCCAAACACGCGCCAAACTACACTAAACACAACCACAACCACAAAATAGCCACACAATAAACACAGCAGGTGTTGATTGATATTAAATATAATCCGATTGTATTTTGTATTACTCCGTATGTAACCAATGTATGTAACCAGAACAGAGGGTGAAGAAGACACATTCATGTAGACAAATATATTGCAGGTCTCCCACAAGAATGTGGGTAGGGGAGGGGGTTGCCCTCCCCTGGGGCCTTGGGAGAGACACCGTGTCTGGTACGAGGAGGACCCCCTGCTAAGCTCAGTAGGGTAGAACAGGATGAGCACTTCTTAAAGCTCAACCACCAAAAGGTTCTATTCGGCTCTTAAGCACGACGTCACGACGCACGACGCGACGTCGCGTGTGGGCGGAGTTATACTTCCGGTGCCTTGGGGAATCTCACTGCATTATTTTCCACTCAAAACAATATGTCTGAACCCGTAAATATATTTACATTAACGTCTTTTTTTAAAGACGAACCTCTCAGGGTGAAAAAGGGTCTCAATGCTTTCAATTCAGATAGAGTTGTGAACGTAAATGTTTCAGGGGGCATTATAAAAGGCAAGGTACAGGCTTCCATGAAACAGAAAGTTTATCAGGTTGAGGTGAGTGAGCTAACAGGGTTAGCTAGCGTTAGCTTGGTAATGTTGGGTATTCTGGCTTCTGATGTTATATCCCACGTTTACTGGCGATTCATAAGCCTTGGATAAAGACTGCCAGTGCTTTATTTTGTCGGTAGATAATTGTTTTCCGACGTTTGACTTGTTAAAATAACTCTGACGTTCTTGGATCCAAGGCTAGCTTTTCATGTGTCTAGCTCCAGAATGGCTATGATCGTACATACTGTAACGCTGTAAAGGTTTAATGAATTTAAAATACATATTAGGAATTAATGAAATATAGACTTACATGTAAGATCATAGGCATTTTAGGGCTACCATGTGTGCTACGATCTGTTTCTTATTAACGTTATAGGCCACGTTGGATACAGGTCAGCTGGGCACCAGGAAATCTCTGGGCACCTTGATGTAAAATTTTCTATTTTGTCCAAAATGTTTGGAAACATGTAATATTAGAAGAATGGTCTTAACCACATGAACCCCAGCATTCATTTAGTCATCCTCAGACGAGTTTGCCAAGGGTTTTAATTAAATTTAATTAATCAAATTAATCAAATTTAAACCTTTGTGCGTATTTAAGGACTGTGGGGCACAACTCCTCACAGCTCTTGAACCATTCTTAGTCTGTTCCCTCCTAGACCAGTTTGCCATGTGTGACCCTACAGTAGCGCAAGGCTACAGACAACATAGCTCTCGGGATTCATGGGGTCACTCAAACCTCTCCACCACGTTAAGGTGATGGTTCGAGGAGAGCATAACATAATAACATAAAACACAAGACACTTAGTTAGAGCCCTGAAGGACTCTGTCCAACCATATGGGTTGGATAAGTGGTTAAGTAATGTAAAGTATACATGATGTGAACATGCACGGTACATCATTATCATTTAAATATGCAAATTTGCATATTTAAATTTTGTATTCATCATATGGTGATCCTCTTCTTTACGTTGACAGTAGTTTTTGCACTATGCATTTTGTTACCAATGTTGATGTTTTGCACTTTATACTTTTTACAGTGACATTAGTTTTTGCACTATGCATTTTGTTACAAATGTGTTTTGATTAAAAAAACCAAGCAGTGTTCTTAATTCAGTATTACTTTATTAAAAGTATAAATACATGAATCTGATTCTGCTTACATTTATTCAAGTCATTTCATGCTATTTCCCGAAGAATTGGTGTTTGTAGGTTGGTAAGACACATGCACACTTTCAGTATTTTGTTTATGTTTTTAGTGAACTGATATGGGATATTGTCCAAAATGTTGAACAATTTCAACCTCTGAATGGAGCGCTCCACATGGATCCTACCACTGGATATGAGTTTGTTTTTCTTAACTTCTTCTTGTGTGAACTGTCCATTAATAAGGAAAGACGGGATGTTGAGTGAAACCCCTTCTGGCAAGATGTCCCGGATTGTGAAGCCTTTATCTGCCATCACCATGTCTCCTGGGCGTAGATGATTGAGAACTCCAGAATCTAATGTAATAGCCTTGTCTGAGGCACTTCCACCATAATAGTCACTGACAAATGTTATCACTCCATTAGGAGCCACACCTATTAAGGCTTTGTGTGTGGTCCGTTTTTTGTACTGGCTCCATAAATGATTCTGTTTGCAAGCCTCTCTGTCCTGGAGACTGCTAACTCTGTGCAATCGAGCACAATCCTACAGTTAGGAAACGGACGGAAACACTCTGGCAACGATGCCTGGTTCTTCTCTATGGAGGGGATGTTGTTCTCAAGCATACCAACATATAAAATGTCATACAGGGCACTGACAATGGTGATAAAAATGTTGGTAACTGTGGCTGTACTGCAATTAAACCTGGTTGCAAGGTCTTCATGACCAGAATTAAGTTTGAGCTTCATCAAAGTCAGTAGCAACTGATCGACTAGTGGCATAGACTGGACTGTCCAATTCGAATGATATTGTAGCTCAAACTTAGATAAGAGTGCTTCCAAAACCAGGACGGTAGCAACATCTGGTAAGCCAGTGAAATATTTTACTTTGACACGATTGGAAGATATTTGGCGGAAGGAAAAGGTCTGTTTTTGTTTCTCCAATTCTCTTTTCAATTTTTCATTCTCTCTTCTCAACATGTCAACCTCTATCTCTAGCAGCGCAACACTGTTAAAAGGGTTGTCTGAAGTACGAGGGGTGTCTGCGGTTGGGTTGTCTGAAGTACTAGGGGTGTCTGCGGTTGGGTTGTCTGAAGTACCAGGGGTGTCTGCGGTTGGGTTGTCTGAAGTACTAGGGGTGTCTGCGGTTGGGTTGTCTGAAGTACTAGGGGTGTCTGCGGTTGGGTTGTCTGAAGTACTAGGGGTCTCTGCGGTTGGGTTGTCTGAAGTACTAGGGGTGTCTGCGGTTGGGTTGTCTGAAGTACTAGGGGTGTCTGCGGTTGGGTTGTCTGAAGTACTAGGGGTGTCTGCGGTTGGGTTGTCTGAAGTACTAGGGGTCTCTGCGGTTGGGTTGTCTGAAGTACTAGGGGGCTCTGCGGTTGCAATGTCTGAATTTTGTAATTCAAGTTCATTTGTCCCTTCTTCACCACTGGGAGGGAGTGGTACTGTTTTTCTCTTCTTGTGTGGAAGGCTGAGGTGGCCTGGGAAAGTCTTCCCCTCGTTCCAAGCAAAACGTGATGGGCCAGCAGCTTTGCCATTTGGAAAATGCCAACTGCACACCCTTGAGCAGGGGCTTGGTGTAAAGCCATCACGCCTGTAAAAAAAAAAAGAATGAGAGATTTAGAAATGATTGGCAATGAAAACTTGAAGCTGCATTGTAACTTATCGTCTGCCCTGGATTTGAACAATTAAAGTGGCATTCTTTAACTTTTTTCGATAAAAAATAAAGTTGATTTTGGTCAAGATTTACCACTATCTTTCACTGAAGGAGGTAACACTGTACTAATTCAGCCTATTTCCCATTCATGAAATCTTCAGCATCTGCTACAATGCCCATTTTTGTGTCTGTGTCTGGTTAGACACAGTCACAAACATGGGCATTGTAACAGATGGTGAAGGATTTGTGAATGGGAAATAGGCTAAATCAGTTCTCTGTTACCTCCTTCAGTGAAAGATAGTGGTAAATTGTGACCAAAATCAACTTTATTTTTTATCAAAAAAAGTTAAAGAATGCCACTTTAACCATCGATTATTTAAAACACAATTTCTATTGTGTTAACATACTCTACTGTAAAGATTGTATAATGATCCGCGTCCGCGGTGGCGTAGCGGTCTAAGCATCGGCTTGGTGTCGATGCAGTTGCCCACTGGGGACTGGGGTTCGCGCCCCGGTCTCGTCAGATCCGACTATGGCCGGACTCGAGGAAGCAGCAATCATTGGCAACGCTGTCTTCGGGAGGGGGGCGGAGTCGACTTGTGTTCGTCATATGAATGCGTCTCTGTGTGTGTCGGAAAAACAGTGGTTCGGCTTGGATTCGCCTTGTCACGAAAGTGGGGAGGCGCTTTCCTTCGAGACTGCCGGCCGGAGAGATGCAGTTGGCGAACGCATGCAATACGAGGGTGGGTGTTTGAATTAAAATAGGGATCAATTGGCCACTAAATTGGGAGAAAAAAGGGAAAAATCAAAAAAAAAAAAAAAAAAAAAAAAGATTGTATAATGATATTATACAAACAGTCTACCATACAGATTGGGCAAGTTATATTGTATTCACATACTATACAATACAGATTTTTTTTTGGGGGGGGGGGAAATATTATAGCCTTTTCATAGCCTTTTCATAAAGGAAAGGTTACATAGTAAGGCTTTAGAATTAGATGTCAGTCTCCCTACAGAAACATTATTTTTTGTAGATATGAAGTTTCATTGTTTGATTTATATGGGAAAAGTCAGAAGTAAAACTACTGTAACAAAACAGGCAGAAACAGCACATTCACCTGGACTATCTAACGTTATGTACCCCTGCTTATTCATGCATTTACTCCAAGTCTCTTTAATGATAATCCCCTTGAGATGCATCATCTCGTTTTAGATAATCATGGGCTAACAATGCATAGAATAATGGAGTTTTCCGAGTGTGTAGCTGACATAATGCTTGCTTACAGTAACTGTATGTCTTCACAGACAGGGTTGTAGTAGTAACAACATAAGTGGCTAACCGATGCTTGTTTACTCTCCACTACACTCTGATTAAAGCCTTATTGAGCAGAAAAACATATGGAAAAGCACATATATTGATCCTCGCTTGTTGAATTAGCTAAAAATCTAAATACCTGTCTAGTATGTAACGTGGATTTCGGTAACAAGAGGGTAGCTACCGGTAGTAGCTAGTCTGCACTTAGCACAAAAGTCGGCGCCAAACTTTGATTTTCAATGCATTTCTTCAATAGCAACTTACCGTATTAACTGCAGCCACCTCTTCTTATCTTTGTCTTTCGGAGGAAAGCGATAGAAAGACAGTTTGGTCTCAGTTTTACTCTCTGATCGATTTAAACAAAGGGGGACACAGCAGTGAGGCATATTGTCAACAAGTCGATGGAGCCGGAAGCAAATTCGCGCGCGTGCGCCTACGCAACAGGGACGTGCCTACGTCATAGCTTAAGACGCGAATTGATAGGATAATCAATACCAGAGGTGTCGTAAAGGAGAAGCAGGGGGGCCTATATAACCCACCAGGACACACAAAGAAGTCAGACACACACACAACGGATTGGCAGAGTGTGTCTCCAGATCTGTACTCAACAAAATCATTTTAATCTCCTAAAACGTGGTGGCTGTTTTCTTCACATCAACGGACCCGGGGACGAGGACCACGAATGTTCAATTTCGAAAAATTGGGGGCTCGTCCGGGATGTGAAGAAGCGGTCCTAATTGGACAGTGTGGCTGCCCGCCGACACCTCCCGAGCTTGGGGTCGACCCACAATACGAATAAGGTAAGCAGAACCTGTTTTAACGAAATCTGCATATTGGACTGAATTACTAAATTGTACTAAGCTCGGGAAGGAGAAGGCGGCCAGTTTAACAAAAGAGGGGTTGGAGTCCCCTACGGTAAGATTAAAAAGGAGATAGAAGAGGTTAGAGTCCTCTGTAGAAGAGGTTAGAGTCCTCTGTCTAAGATCCTAGGTAGTGGCGCACCCACTCACTCTCTGACGAGGGGGTGAGGTTAAGGCTGGGAAAGACTCTCCCAGGGAATTGAGGACCCCCAAAGGAGGTACACGTCAAATAGAGTAAAGGGTTAGAGTCCCTAACAGATAGATCAAATAGAGTAAAGGGTTAGAGTCCCTAACAGATAGACAGGAGACGTAAAAGGTAGAAGGGAGAAAGAACAAAGGAGGTTAGAAGAAGCTATTATATTGGGAGAGAGAAAGGCGGAGGACGCCGTTCCGTTGGGAAGGTATTTGTGGAAGCAGGAACAAATTTGTAAGGAAAAAGGAGTAAAGGCAGAGAAAAAGAGACAGACATGTGGGTTGATGTCACAGAGGGAAGTAGAGAGAGAGAGGAGTGTGCGGCGGGGGCTTTACTAACCTCCGCCGCTGAAGCAATGAGAGAAGCAGAGTTGTTGTCATCCCAAGGGAAAGAGAGAGAGGGGGGGGCAGTGCCCCCTCCACAGATGCGGGCTAGGTCCCGATTGCAGTGTCCACTCGTGCAGTCGCATAGGGGTCAGGGGTGCCGATATAAATCATGGAATTTGGGTGACGTACAAGCCCTAGTGGATAAGATGCCCCCGATAACTGAGGGAGGGGGCATATGGTTGAATGAATTGGATAAATTAACACAAGGAAAAACTTACTTGTACAGCAAAACCATTTGGACAAAATAAGACGTAATTAAAAGTATGAGTCTTTCTTGTAAAAATGGAGGGTTGTCGCAAATTTAGGAAGAATTAAATAAGAGAAAGAATAAGGACACAGGGAAAGATTTGTTGTTTTTCACAAACTGTGGGGTGGTTTCCTGGTTTACGAGACTTTTTTGCCTGTGTGGAAGTTTGAAAAAAAAACCCACACACACACACCAGGCTCCGAAACCAATGTGTTTGCTTGTCAAATGGGGAAGGCCTAGAAGAATATAAGGGATAAGAGATAAGGTCAGGGACCTAGAACACTGTATAGCGCCTCCAGAGTAAAAGGGGACACTCGGGGAGTGATACCTGAGCGAGATTTGAAGTGAAGGTACAGCCGCCCTGTGTGGGTAGAAGCCTGCTGTATCGTTCTCGCTCGAGGTGATCAAAAATCCGGCAGTTGACATTGGGTGACCGGACAGAGCCCCAACCTCTTCTGTGGCTGGGTTCCCCGCCCTCCCCTGGACCTAGAGTCCACTTGGTTGGCGCGTCAGTGTATGTGAACAAATTGTGTCTTGAAAATGCCTGATAAAATTAAAGCAGTGATAGATGGCTGGCAAAAAGTACCCCATTACACATTAGGCAGGGTCCTGCACAAAGCCCTAATGTTAAGAACATACAGGACTCTGCCCGGAGAAAGAAATAAATTGGCAAAGAAAAATTAATTAGTGATTTGGGCACATGAAATGCAGGAAGAAGGCCGGCTAGGGGCGTGGACTGATCCACCACCCAGCGCACAACTACTAGAACAATATGAGACACAAGCCCGCGTTAAAGCGGCTAAAGCGGGAGAAAAAGTTGAACAGACGGGATGTCTAACAAAGAAATCACAGATACGAAAAGCAGAACGAGAGGCAGACAGACAGGCCACCATGGCCCTCTGGTTTTTCGAAATGTTACAGACTATGCCGAAAACGCCGAAACCAACTCAGCCAGAAACAAAGCAGAAAAGAGCAGGCTAAAGCAACCAAAGTTAGAGGAGGAAGAAGCTGAAAAAGGGGGGGGGCAAACTAGGGGACAAGATATACAGGCCCCTCTAATGACTGTTAAAAGCGGGGTCATAGGTGTAAGCATCGCCCCAGACAACGCAGAAGAAGCCCCTGTCACCCAGACAGAACTAGAGCACAGACTCACACAGCTTAGCGAACACATGCACGAGATAGAGGAAAAAAAGGAAGGGGAGACGTGTTTTTCAAAATGGAATTGAATACGGGTGAAAAGGGTGAAGAGAAGCCCCGCTGGAAGTCCTTACGGGAACAAATAGATGTACTGGTCAGAATAATGTTGAATACTTGGAAAAGAAAGAGTGTGAAAGTAGGGAAAGAAAAAAGCTACAGAGGACTATGACACGAAACCATTGGTGCCAAACCGCGCCTTGACTGACCCTGACTGGCTTTTGTGTTTGACATGACTTGTCTGTGTGTGTGTTCATAGTTTGTTCCGTGTTTGTCCGTCTGGCCATTTTGTGTTGTTTAGAAGTTGCAAGTCCTTGAGAGTGGCTTAAATGGGGATATAAAAGCTGGGGGAGGTTTTGTTTTGGCTTTTCCAAACCTTTTGTTTTCCTGACAATTGGGGTGTGAGAGGAGTCTTCAGAGACCACCTCGTTTAGCATCCTCATCAGACCCAACCCGGCTTTTGTTCTTGTGTGACAAACAACTGGCTTTAGAAAGTCACCAACCTGAAGCATTATTATTCAAATCCTTTCAAGAAATCTATTTCTTTTCTTTCTGAGGTACCTCATATAAAATGTGATGCATCCATTTGATTTTTGTTTTTTGTTTTTGTTGCATTGAAAAGTTTTTGTGGTGTATTTTTCACGTTAACTTGATCCTGTCCTCACTTCTTTTAGGATTCCCCTAAACCGAAGGATTCCCTGTCCCTATTTCATTTTCTGAACTGTTAAGCAGAACTCTGTTATGTCCAACGCCACAGTTGCAATATTTTTAATTTTACCTATTCTGTTTTTCTTTCTGTTACTGAGATTTTTTTTAAAGAATAACTGGTGGGAACCGACTGCCTACCCACTTCACACCTTGGGGGGATGGGGGGTTGCCTTGAGAGTAACAGGGACAATGTAAACCACAGTTATGTTGTTTTAAGCTGTTGTTGTTTTTCTTTCCATTTGAAGACACCCATTGGTTTATTTGTTTTTATGTTGACTTTCCTCTGTTAAATTGAACTTGTTTTGTCTTTCAACACTAAGGTGTGAATTATATGATGTTGTTGTTTTTTTTTAAAGAGGATATTCATTTCTTTGACAATTTCTTGCGTGGAGGACGATTACATTTTATTTGAATATGAATGAAACCTACTGAGTCCTGCCTTTTAAAGGTCTATGCTATGGCCATGTTTATGTTATTTTTTACCATGAGTTTAAACCTCCTCATAAGACTCATTTTTGGTTTGATTTATATGGTTTTAACTGATTACATCAATTTCTTTGTATTGTTAATTGAGCATTTCTTTTCTTTGAAACCCCACCCCCCTCTTTTTGGGGCCTTGAAAGGGGCTTCTTGTTGTTTCATTTGGTTAAGGTGGGGGGCATTTGTTTTTTGTCTTCAAACAGCTCATTGTTTCAATGGTTTACAAGATACCTTATGGTTTTATTCATTTAGGTTTATTTGAACGTTCAGGATCTGAGACAACAACTACCTTTATTATCCCTCGTCTGTTTTAGTTTTAAAGACAATTTATTTTAGATAAGTACAGCATTACAGACTTCGGAACATTTGTGGACAGCTTGTATGAAATGAAAGTCCGATTCATTCGACTGCATGAAATTGTTTTTGGTTTACTAACAACTAACATACAAACTGATCATGTCATACTTTCATTTTTTTTTCTCTTCTCCTTCATGGTTAAATGGGTTGACACAATGTGTTCTGTTCTTGTGTAAAAAGAGGGGTAGTGGGAATGAGGAATTGAAATCTAGAATGGTTGTGAGCCTTCTTCTGTACAGTTTTCTTTGATTTTTTACTTCATAAGAAACAAACGGATGCAAACTTGGTTCATTGCGGAAGTATCTGAAGAACACTGAATCAAGTTGACTACGAATCTTCAGAATCCTAGAATGACAGTGTTTTCAGTGTTGTGCAGTTTCTCTCTGAAAGTTTTTCCCTCCAGATATTGTCACCACCTGCTCCTCCCCCTCCTCCAGACGGGCTGAGTAACACCCCCACTTCCGTGGTACCGGGTCCAGGGGCCCGGGATATGCTCCACGGGAAGACAACCTCCCGGCTGGACAGAACTAAGAGCAACCCGCCACATAACGCGGCTGTAGGAGCTGTGTCTGTGTGAGGGTGGTCTCCATGGTGTCCCGGTCAGCTTCCGGGTGAGAGAGGAGGTGAGGGTGGTCTGCTCCTGGCCCAGCCGATCCCCCACACATGAAGACCCCTCTGGTTGTCTAGATGAGACTAGCACCAACTAGCTAGCTCTGGAGACCATAGAATTGGGTTTGGCTTTGAGAGTCCGAAATTGCCTTGCCTCTGTGGAGTCTGTAACCAGTGACAACTTTGAACGTTTAACTGCAGCTGAGTCCACCATCAAAATGGTCCGAACCCAAAACCTGTCTCTGCAGGACCGAATCAACGACCTCGAGAACCATTCTCGGAGGGCCAATCTCCATGTACTGAACATTTTTGAAGGCAGTGAGGCCGGTAGAGATCCGGTGCAGTTCGTGTCGGAGATGCTGATGCAAATAATGGGTCCTGATGTCTTTTACTCGCCTAGCCGAAGCAGCATCACTTTTCCTGGGTGTCCTGCTACTCCTCACCTGCTGCATTGTGCCCATAGTTCGGCGTTTGATACACGGCCTCGTTGCTACTCAGCTCGTGCATTATCACCTCCTTGCCCAACAGGACGGGGACCTTGTTTCGTCTTCCCCCTCTCCACCACTGCTGTTCCCCTCTTCCCCCCCCCCCCCACAAGGACTTCGGTTCTGAATCCTCCTCACACCCTCCATTCCCGTGCCAAATCCATATACAGCCCTTGGAGCGCTGGACCCCACCCACAAATGGTTTTCCTGTATAGACTTGGCTAACGCCTTTTTCTGCCTTCCCCTGGCACACCATCTACATGACGTCTTTTCCTTCACCTTTCATGGCCGCCAAATTCGATACACCCGTCTGCCACAGGGCTTTGCGAACTCCCCCGGTCTTTTCAATCAGGTCTTGCAGAAAATTTTGTATCACACCCTACCCTTTTATTTGGATGTTTCTGAAACAGACGGCACAGTAAATGGCATTCTGTTTCAGAAAAAAAGGGGGGAAAGAAGGATTTTGATGTATGTTAGCATACTGTTGGACGCCACCGAGAAGCGACACCTGCCGTGTACACAACATGCAGCAGGCATAGCAAAATTGTACAAATAACAGCACACATTGTGATGGGTCACCCACTGACGGTCCTAACAACACATAGTGTAATAGCCTATGTTAACTCACAGCGGTTTACTATGACACCGCTGAGACAACAGAGAATAACGAAGGCCTTGGAGGGACCAATTGTGACATTTATCCACGAAGGGATAAATATGGCGCATAGAATGGGAACGGGGGAACCACACGAATGTGAAAGACGGGTAGAACAAGAAGAAAAAATAAGACCAGATTTGGAAGCTCAGGCTATACCAGGGACTATAATGTTGTACATGGATGGCTGTTGCTATCGGGACGAGCAAATGGGCCTCCAGGCAGGATATGCGGTGGTAAGACAGACAGAGACAGGATTCCAAACTGTAGTAGCAGAAAAACTGGAGGGACAAATGGCAGCACAGAGGGCTGAAATAAGGGCTGATTGCGGCCCTGGAGTGGGGAAAAGGAAAAAGGGTAACCATATACTCAGACTCGGCATACGCAGTAGGGGTGGTGCATTTAGAGATTCCCCAATGGCAGCGAGTGGGGTTTATCACCGCATGAGGGAAGCCCATTAAACACGAGTCGGATATCAAGAGACTAATTGAGGTCATTCACCTACCAGAACAGGTAGCAGTGGTAAAATGTAAAGGGCACGATGTGGGAGATACTCTGGTAGCCAAGGAAAATCAGGAAACAGATAGGGTGGCGAAGCAAGTGACAGGATACTCAACGCCTCGTCAAATGATGACAACAGAACAGGAGGAAGTTAGTGACATATGGGACCAGGAGACCATAAAATATTTTCAAGGGAAGGCAGGGATACACGAGCAAGCAGTGTGGGTACAGCGCGGAGCAACGGAATGTGGGGGGTTGTGGAGAGGACCCGATGGCCGAATAGTCCTGCCACCAGGGATTAGAAGGAAGGCCCTTCAGGAGGCCCACGGAATAGGGCATGTAGGGGCTGTTCAGATGAATCGAAATCTTTGCCATTGGTGGCATCCTTTTTTGACCGACATGACTAAATACCACGTCAAGAGTTGCCCCATTTGCACTCAGTATAATCCTCGCCCCACCATAAAACCTGAAATGGGGGGATTTCCCCTGATCTCTTGTTCAGGACAAGAGGTGGTATTGGATTATATATGGATATGGGGGAAGCCAAGAGGGTGAAAGGACACCAGTATTTGTTGGTGTGTGTGGATCAATTGACAGGGTGGCCGGAGGCATGGCCGGCAAAAAAGGAAGATAGCGCCACTGTTATAAAATGCTTGATTAACCACTACATACCTCGACATGGATTTCCCTCCAAAATCCGCTCTGACAACGGATCTCATTTAAAGGGGACCGACCTCAGAAAGGTCGAGAGCCTATTAGGACTGAAACACGCCTTTGGGACCGTATACCATCCACAGTCCCAGGGCAAGGTAGAAAGAATGAATCACAACCTCAAACAAAAACTGGCTAAAATTTGTGCTCAAACTAAAATGAATTGGGTTGAGGCCCTTCCCTTGGCATTAATGACGATTACGTCATTAGTCAATCAAGGGACCAGGTTCACCCCATATGAATTAATGACGGGGCGACAGTTTCTGGGGCCAGGGGCGGCCTCAACGGAGGGACTAGAGTCAATGGGGGGAACTAAAACCAAATGTTTTAAAGAATTACAGGCTTTGGTTTCAGATTTCTCCCGACAGGTTGGCGAAAGACGCATGCCAGCACCGGAATCCACACTTACATTTCACGTACTCCAAAATGGCTGAGAGGGTTATTGCATTGTGACATCATCCACAATGACTCGCTGGAAAAAAGAAAAACGATGGAGGTGCATTCCCCGTGCCAATCCCGGACAATATGACCCCCTGTGGTCATATGTCCTCCCACCGGCCCGGGGAGGCACGCCCACCGGAAGCGCTATTCCTCTTTCCATCTCCAACTAAATGAGATCGGTCGATGGCTGTTTCTCTCTCGCTGGGACTAAGAGGAAAACTGCAAATACGCAAGTAATCTAGTGATATACTGGTATATTAGATACTAATTTATAGTTAGCTTACCTTTTATCGCCAAGATGTTCGTTAATCTGGTCGATGTGGCCGGATTCTACGCTTGGTGCGGGTGTGTTAAACCGGCGACGCTCCAATGGGACCCCCATCCGGACTGTGTCTCCCATATCCCGCATGTTCACTACACGGGCTACTTGAGGGATGTAGACCGTAATGAGATCGACTGCAATTTCTGTAAAACCATCAGAGGGTCGGGGCGCCAAAGGTGGGCTGCCCTGTACCGTCAAAGATGGGGACTTGCAGATCCCTTCGCACCTGCTAACGAGGCGGCTAGCATGGTACTACCTAGCTATAGCCATGGGGCGGAGGCTAGCAACATCCCTCCGATGCTTCCTAGCTACAGTCACGGGACGGCGGCTAGCATTAGCATCCCTCCGGAGCCAGAGGCTATCCCACCATCCGGGATAGTTAGAGAGGACTGGATCAATGAGATCCTATCTCTCCCTGGTGAATCCGTGGCATGTTATTCGGCGGGTGCGGAACCCGAGGATTCACTGCCTGAGGAAGTAGACGATCAGGGCGTGGAAGACGACCAGCCAAGTTCGTCTCAACCAAACAAAGATGTGGGTCCGAAACATTCCTCGCCAGTTTCCGCGATCTGTTCGCGCGAGCGGTAAAGTCTGCCGACATCGTTACCGAGCCGGGCAATCCTCAAGATCCGGTGGTAGCCGATTTTCCACGAATGGCAGAGAGGGTCAGGGACTCCACTCTACCACCTTATCCTCACATCGAACGAGCGTTTAAGCGGGCGGAGGCGGATCCGCTACTTAAATCGTCCTCAAAGTTCAGTCAGAAGGGGGTTGACGTCTTAGCAGTCGAGGTTAAGAACCTCAACTACAAAGACTGGAAAATTCCGCAACCAGAGAGGGACGTTTTATCGTTCAACCCTAACACCAAGGTGGGGTCTCGCGATACTCCCAAACACCCTTCGCAGTGGGGCCAACAGGTGGATCGTTACGCGTGTGATGCATGGCACGCCAGTACACGCGCAGCTGGACTCGTCTCAACGGCTGGGATGATAACGGCGTACATGCGCAAGCTCTGCAGCCTATCAAACGTCGAGCAAAGCAAAGCCGCCATCGCTACAGCAGGTATCGACGGGGCCGAGTTCGGTGACGTAGTGGCCAGCGAAGCAGGTTGTGAGTACATCTTGGAAATGTAACGCATAGCTGACTCCCTGGGATCGCTGCTGTATTCCATCGCTCTAGAGTGCGGTTCTAGCGCAGCTGCCTCCACCCTTTCGCGCAGACGTCTCTGGCTAGAGACAGCCGGGGTAAAAACGGAATTCTGCAAGGAGTGGATGGCCCACTCCTGCGCAGGGAACCAGGGCCTGTTTGGAACGACCCCGGACATTATCAGCAAATACAAGGCCGCCCAGGCCGAGCGCGAAACCTTGCACAAGGAGCTTCTCCTGATGATGAAGAACCCGCCTACCCCTAAGCCCGCGGTGGGCACAGGGCAGGGGGACAAGTCTGCGCGCAAGCAGAAATGGAGAGAGACTTATCCAAAAAGAGGTGGTAAAGTGGGGCGCGGGCGTGGACAGGGCTCACGTCCAAACTCCCAGTCTTCCACAGATCCAGCGGCCAAGGCGGCCAAGCCGGACAGCACAGACACTTCCAAGAAGGGAGCTGCCAAGTGACGTGTTTCGGCAGGATGTTACGACCCACACCAACAGACTGATTCCAGAGCCGTCTCCGGCGATATAGACGCTTGTTCAGGGGACACAGCGTGCGCAGGGCTAAACACTGCGCCTTTTATTTTGGTTTCTGATGCACAGTCTACTTGTTCTATTCCAAAGGTTGTGAATGTGAATAAAAGTTTTTATGTTGGTGATGATGGTGATTGCGTTTTAAAAGGTTTGAAACGCAAGTCTGATTGTCTGTCTGAATCTTTAGGTAAAGATGATGATAACAATGTAATAACATCCCTGCTGGAAATATTGGATAATAATGACATGAGCGCAAATGAGCCCCTGGGAGGGGACTATGATGCGACAATGTTTAGTCTCTCTGATGGGTCAAATGGTAATTTGGAAAGGTTCAAAACGCCAATTCCCCCATCTGGGTCTCCTTTACAAGGACGAAGCCCCCCCATGGATGCAGGGCATGGCGGGCGGGGCTTCCCCAGACCCTTTACGCGCAACTTATGCGCGCTACCTGAACAGCAAGGTACAGGAGGCAACGAGACCTCTGTCACGCATGTTACACAGGTGGAAGGAATTGGTCCCGTCGGCTTCTGTTTTGGATCAGATAGCCCACGGACACCAAATCCTTTTCGAGAACGGTATTGTACTCCCGTACTTGGGAATAGTGCATACTGAACCGGGGTCGGTGGCCGAAGCACAAATCCTAGACAACGAACTCACAGAGTTACTCTCGAAAGGGGCAATCACGGTGGTTCCTCCCCTAGAAAGAGAAGACGGGTTTTACAGCCGTTACTTTCTGGTCCCGAAGAAGGATGGGGGCATGCGCCCAATCCTAGATTTGAAACCCTTCAACAAGTATGTAGAGAAGGTCAGTTTCAAAATGCTACGCACACCGGTTCTGCTGTCAATGGTGACACAGTCCGATTGGCTAACTTCGGTCGACCTAAAAGATGCTTTCTATCATTGTCCGATTGCGGAAAGACACAGAAAGTATATTCAGTGCTGTTACCGGGGTCAGTGTTACCAGTACACATGCCTCCCGTTCGGATATCGCCTCTCTCCTCTGACATTCACAAGGTGTGTGAAAGCAGCGCTCGGAGTGTTGATGCGCAAAGGTATGCGCTTGGCATGGTTCCTAGACGACCTGTTGGTGTTGGCCCGGTCGCTGGAACAAGCAATACTCCATACTCAGGAGTTGATGGAATTCATGGAGTACATGGGTTTCACTATCAACATAAAGAAGAGCGCGCCATGGCCTTCGTGCCAGGCAACGTATCTGGGTCTGAGTTTGGATACGGTATCCATGCGCGCAACCCTTACGCAAGAGAGACGGCATTCCACCAGGACCACGTTAGCACATTTCGTCCCGGGGACATATGTCACTTATCGGATGATCAGGAGGCTGCTGGGCCTTCTGGCATCGGCTCACCAAGTTGTTCCTTTAGGTCTGTTGTTCATGAGGAGACTGCAATTGTGGTTCGCAGTTCACTTCTTGAAATACGGCAACGAACGCCGGTACAACAACCATCTTATCCTGGTCCCGCGCGTGGTAGCGCAGGACCTAGACCACTGGAACAGAGCCTGCGTGGACATGTCTGGGGTCCCTATGGGCCCCAGGGGACCCGAGGTAACGATTTATACGGATGCGTCCCTCTCGGGTTGGGGGGCCATCCTTGGCTACAAAACAGCGCGAGGAGTGTGGCCGTCTGGGGAGAAGGTCCACATCAACGCGCGCGAGACGGAGACGATTTGGCTGGCTATCCAGCATTTCGCTCAGGATCTCGTAGGCCGTCACATACTGATAATGACAGACAGCATGACGGCCAAGGCCTACATCAACCGCCAAGGCAGTATGAAGTCCAAGCGTTGCAGAGAGTTGGCCATGCAAATTTGGATTTGGGTCAACAGCAACGCGCTATCAATCAGGGCGCTTCATGTTCCTGGGAAGGACAACGAAGCAGCGGACATCCTCTCGAGAGGCGGCCCGCATGCGGACAATTGGAGCCTCAACCCAGCCATAGTGGCTATGATCTGGGAGAGGTTCGGGGTAGCTCAAGTGGATCTGTTCGCATCGAAACTCAATTACAAGTGCCCTCGTTGGTACTCGATGCTCCCGTCCGACCTAGCGCCGTTGGGGGTCAACGCGCTTGGACTAGATCCATGGCCCGAGGAGATGCTTTACGCATTCCCCCCGCGCAGGTGCCTCCTAGACCTGGTGGTCAAGTTCGAGCGCACAGGGGATCGGTTAGTTCTCGTGGCCCCGTACGAACCGAGCACCCCGTGGTTTCCGCGAATAGTGCCCTGGATAGTAGGAGAGCGGTTCGACGTCCCGGAGTGGGCGGACGCGCTCACGCAAGCAGGAGGGCTGCTACAGGAGGGCCCCTGGATAGGAGGCTCCCGATTAGCGGCGTGGATGCTTACAAAGCCAGGCTCTTTGCTATGGGACTTAGTGCGCAAGTGATTCGTGTCATCTTAGCGGCGCGTAAAGACTCCACGTATTCCAGGTACCAGGGGTACTGGAATCGATTTGACCAATTTTGCGCTGAACGCGACATGGACCCTTTGTCAGTAGGGATTGGCCCTATACTGACTTTTGTGGAGGTCTGTAGGAGTGATAGACTATGGTCTTTCTCCTCGGTCAAAGTCTGTGTATCGGCTCTCACGTTCTTCCGGGGGAAGATCGAGGGTAGCACAGTTTTCACGCACCCGCTCATGACGCAGTACCTGTTGGGTGCTAAGAAGCTCTCAGCTAAGGAGCTTACGAGAGCTGAAACTTGGGATGCTTCCCTTGTTCTGCGCGCACTAGAGAAAGATCCCTTTGAACCTACGGCAGACATGCGTTATGTCTCGGCTAAGCTGGCTGTGCTCTTGGCACTTACCACCGCAGCGAGGGGTTGTGAGCTCACTGCACTCACCATCAAGGGGATGGTGTTTTCTGGTGATCTGATGGTCACGCTCTTTACAGACCCCAGCTTCGTGCCCAAAACTGTGTCTGTCCTGACGAGTAGGGCCCCGGTGGTGATACACGCGTTTCATCCGTCACCGGTGACTAGGGATGAGAAACGCTTGCACCTCTCGTGTCCTGTACGGGCTTTACGCATTTACATGCGGCGCACAGCAGATATTCGTAGGTCTGACAGGCTGCTGTTGACCTACAGAGTGAGCAAACCAGGTTATGCCCTTTCCGCCCAGAGGCTAGCACACTGGCTGGTGGATGGTATTACGGAGGCGTATACCAAAGCGGGTAAAACAGCTCCTAAGCTGAAGGTGCATTCTACCCGAGGGACTGCTACGTCGATAGCTGTGTTGTCAGGTATCGACTGGGAGGTCATCCGCCAGGCGGCGGTTTGGAGTGGTGAGACCACTTTCTTATGGCATTATTACCGGCACGTTAAGGTGCGGTCGGTTGCCGACGCTGTTCTGGAGTAGGCCTCTTAGGATGCTCTCATCAGAACGCGTACCCCTTCCCACCAGGGGTTTGAAGGGTTCATTGGACGGCTAGGTAACGGAGGCACGAATCCTGTCGTTGTTCAATGCAATAACCCTCTCAGCCATTTTGGAGTACGTGAAATGTAACTTTGGGTTCGCGAAGCGAACCCTAGTTATATGAACAACGACAAAATGGCTGAGAATAGAGCCGTTCTCCTCCTACCCGGGCCACAGGTGTGGTGCTCATTTAGTTGGAGATGGTTCGACTTACAAAGAGGAATAGCGCTTCCGGTGGGCGTGCCAATACGGGGTCGGTGGGAGGACATATGACCACAGGGGGTCATATTGTCCGGGATTGGCACGGGGAATGCACCTCCATCGTTTTTCTTTTTTCCAGCGAGCTATTGTGGATGATGTCACAATGCAATAACCCTCTCAGCCATTTTGTCGTTGTTCATATAACTAGGGTTCGCTTTGCGAACCCAAAGTTCCCCAGGCGCGGTGGATCCTGTTGCGAGCCATTAAGCGGAAGTGGGCGGAGCCCCGGTGGACCGGACCCTACGAGGTGGTAGAGAGGACGTCTCACGCAGTCCGGCTGAAAGGGAAAGGAGAAGTCTGGTACCACTAGAGCCAGTGTGCTGTCGCGGAGGAGCCCGGACGGACCCTAGACGCTATACAAGAGGGCCTACAGGAGGCAACGTCCCCCCAGGAAGAGAGACCAGATTCCAGCGAAACACCAAAACACACTGTTAGCTTGGAACAGGGTGAAAGTGCTGGTAACCTCTCCCCTAGATCATAGAGGAACCCGGCCGGATGATCACATACCCGGCTAGAAGAAGCTGATTCGGGAGGAACGGTCCAGCAGATCGGCGACCCAGCAGCCTGCGCCATGACGGTCAAAAGAATTCACCATCATGTAGAAACTAGATTTGCGGTTGGGGCTCTGGCCGTGGTGATGTGGCTGACCATGTGCGTCTGGGCTTTTGATTTAACCCAGAGCCGGGCAAAGAGGGACGAGGTAAAAAGTGGGTGTTTGCTCTATGTTTGGGGACCAGTGTTGTATTTTCATTTCCAATAACACCGCCCCAGATGGATCTGTTACACGAGCCCTCGGGGGTCTGAGGGCATTATCACAAATCATGCATGAGCACTCTGGGATTGCCAACCTGTTTGAAAGATGGCTCTTTTCCCTATTTGGCAAGTGGAAGGGTGTTGTAATATCCTTCCTCCTTTCCCTCGCCATATTCCTGGCTATACTTGTAGTGATATAACGCCATGTATATCCACTGGAACTACACTAGGTGTTATGTACTACCCGGACTGTTATTATGGTTACACCACTACCATGTATGGTTATTACGTCTGCCTACTGAGCCACGATTAAACCTGAGTTCTATAACCCGGTGTGGTCATTGATCCTCGACCAATACTACCCCAAGTATTACTTCATGGTGGCAGCGGTAAAGTACACTCTATGAAGAATTAAGATAGACTGATAAAATTGTCCGTGGATAATTTCTGTCATCATTCAAGCAAGAGTGCGCCGGAGCTGAGCTAGCCGCAAAGCTAACTAGCTAGCTAGTAACAGGAGACGTCATGGCATCGCATCTACCGACGATGAATTGGTCCGACCCGGACCTGGGTGAGGCAATTTCACTGTATAAACAGAAAATGACTCTGTATTTAGAAGATGAAGAAATAAATGGTGCAGCTAAACAAGCTAGGAAAATGTGTCGTGGAATCGGAGATGAAGGATTAAAAAGACTGAACGCCAGTGGTCTCACTGATGATGAAAAGAAAAAGCCTGCCAAACTATGGGACTTCTTTGAAAAACAGCTAAAGTTGAACGTAAATTTCAGAATCCATAGACTGCAACTGATGCAACACAGACAGAAACCAGATGAGAATATTGATGATTTTGTGACCAGAGCCAGAACACTAGCACAGAAATGTCAGTTTTCAGACGAAGAGCTTAACGAGCGTATGATTGAGCTTATTATTGCGAGCACTCCCCATGATGCCCTGAGGAATGATCTATACAGCAAACCAAAAGGATATTCCTTAGCAGAGATTCTGGCCGAGGGACGAAAATATGAAGCCCTGACAGCAGGCAATGAACAGTTAGACAAACTTAGCCTGTCACACAATGAGATAATCCACGCTGTGGACAGGGACCGCATATGTCGTAACTGTGGGAGAAGCCACAAACCACGTCGATGTCCTGCATATGATGATGAATGCAATGCGTGTGGTGCAAAAGGTCACTGGGAGCGGTGCTGCAGGAAGGCCAAACGAGAGCGCCAGGAACACTCCAGCCAGAGCAGGAGCG
The DNA here is from genome assembly GCA_022114975.2 of Lampris megalopsis. Taxonomy (NCBI): domain Eukaryota; kingdom Metazoa; phylum Chordata; class Actinopteri; order Lampriformes; family Lampridae; genus Lampris; species Lampris megalopsis. The sequence continues at coordinate 17,987,584 of JAJHIY020000425.1, read as the reverse complement.
GGGGAAGTAAGTCCCACACACCACAAGACAAACAGCACAAGCGCAAAACCTATATAGACAAAAAGCAACAGAGCAGGACTCGCATACATGCTGTAGAGAGTAGCAGTGAAACAGACAGTGAGAACGAAAGTACTTACCAGAAACAGTTCCACTCCATAACTATCAGTGAAAAGTGCATGCATAGCATAGACAGCAAGCCGGCCAGAGAGGAGGCGTACACAGTCCTGAAGGTGACACCACCTGACCTACCTGGTCGTGGATACACACTACGTCTGAAGATAGACACAGGTGCGTCAGGCAACACACTCCCATTGCGTACCTTCAAGCAGATGTACGGTGAAAATGCATGCACCCAGAAACTACTGAGAAAAACCAACAGGAGGCTATCTGCATACAGTGGTCACGCCATCCCCTGCCTAGGCACCATTGACATTCCATGCCAGTACAAAGAATCCAAATGGATCAATGCAAAGTTCTATGTTGTAGACGTACCAGGGCCAGCCATAGTTGGGCTGCCAACATGTGAACTGTTAAACCTAGTGACTGTCAATGTAGATGCAGTGACCGAGAAAGGACATGCAAACCAGAAAAAAGTCAACACAAGACAGACAAAACCCAAAATGACCATATCTAACAGTGCAGACCTAAAGAGAGCATACCCAGACCAGTTTGACAAAATTGCCAACTTCAGTGGAAAGGCAAAGCTCTTCCTGAAAAAGGATGCTGAACCATTCATAGACCCACCACATAAGTGCAGCATTCACATCAAAGACAAACTGAAAGATGAACTGAATAACCTAGTCGAACAAGACGTGTTAAGAAAAGTAGAACAGCACACAGACTGGTGCTCGAGTCTGGCATACAGCACAAAGAAAGACGGTTCCCTTCGCATATGCTTAGACCCCCCAAAAGCTTAATGCCAGCCTTAGGAGATGCCCACACAAGATTCCTACTGCGGAGGAACTGAACCCGAAGTTTGCAAATGCAAAAATATTCAGCTGACGCAAAAGCTGGATATTGGTCAATACACCTAGAGGAAGAGTCACAACTGCTAACCACATTCCGAACTCCATTTGGTAGATACTGCTGGAAACGTTTGCCATTTGGTCTCAGTGTCTCTCAAGATCTCTTCCAGGCAAAGATGGACCAAATCCTGGAGGGGCTCGACGGTGTCGTCAGCATAGCCGATGATATCGCAGTCTACGGAGCAAGCGAAGAGGAGCATGACAGGAACCTGACCAACCTGATGGAGAGAGCAGCCAAGACAGGTATTGTGTTCAACAGTGACAAGTGCACAATCAAACAGACAAGCATCTCATTCTTTGGCAACCTGTACACAGACAAAGGTATCAAACCTGACCCAGCCAAAATCAGGGACATCCAGAAAATGCCGACACCCCAGAAAAAAGATGAACTGAGCAGATTCTTGGGGATGCTGACCTACCTGTCACCCTACATCCCAAAGTTCGCAGACAAAGCACACACACTGAGGGTGCTGCTGAAAAGTGACGTGCCTTGGACATGGGACACTGACCACCAAAAGAGCTTTGAGGACCTGAAATCAGTTATCAACGAACATGACTGCCTGAAGTACTATGATCCAAGCACACCTCTGACACTTGAGGTCGATGCATCACAGAAAGGACTGGGCGTGGCATTAGTGCAGAACAAAAGACCCATAGCTTTTGGCTCAAAGACACTGGACGACTGCCAATCCAGGTACAGCAACATAGAGCGAGAAATGCTGGCCATAGTCTATGGAATGCAGCGATACCATACCTACCTGTATGGGAAGTCATTCATTGTAGTTACAGACCACAAACCCCTCGTTACCATATGCACAAAGCCAATGCATGCCGCCCCGCCACGGCTTCAGCGAATGCTGATAAAAACACAAGGATACAACCACGAGGTCACGTATCGACCAGGAAACCAGATGGTCCTGGCAGACACATTCAGCCGACTACCCAACCCTGAGAACAACAGCAACATCGAGCTGGACAAGCGCATTGACGGAATAGAGGCAGAAGTCGAGGATCCAGAGATGCTCAGTGTTGCAATGATAAACTTCTCTCCCGAGAAACAGGACGCACTCCGCACGGAAACCACCAGCGACCCCAGACTCAATGCACTGAAAGAGCTGATCCACCAGGGATGGCCAGACAACATCAAAGCTCTACCAAGACAACTACGTGAGTACTGGTCATTCAGAGATGAGCTCGCAGTTGAAGCAGGAGTCATATTCAAAGGCAGACAGGTGCTCATCCCAGACTCCATGACTGATTCTATACTCGAACAGCTGCATGTAGGACACCAGGGCATCGAAAAGACACGGCGACTGGCGAGAGAAAGTGTCTACTGGATCAGAATGAACGATGACATCGAAAGAGGCTGCAGGTCATGTAGCGTATGCGTGGAACATCAGGATGCAAATCCAAAGCAACCTCTCAACCCACACAACACACCGTCAAAACCATGGCAATAACTAGCTTCTGATCTATTCGAGATCGATGGACATCGGTATTTACTGATTGTGGACAGATATTCTAAGTTCCCTCTAGTGCAGCGGTCCCCAACCTTTTTTGCGCCACGGACCGGTTTAATGTCAGACAATATTTTCACGGACCGGCCTTTAAGGTGTGGCGGATAAATACACAAAATAAAATGATACAACCGGCATAAAAACTGTGGTATTTTCTAAATATAATGATAAACGTGAATCCACTGTGTACTCGTATGCAACTTTATTAGCAGCGTCCTCGTAACATCGCGCCAACAACATAACATGAGTAACATCCTCTCTGCCCCCTAACGCTCTCTGGTCGCCATGGTAACGTTTAAACATGCCTTCAAAATAAGATACAACACAAAAACAAATATAAGTTGCATGAAAATACAACTCACCATAACGCTAAATCAGTGGGAGCCCTGAGCTTGTTTCTCTGCAACGAGACGGTCCCATCTAGGGGTAATGGGACACAATGACACCCGAAGTGTGTTGCTTATGTCCAGTCTACTCCGTCATTTTGTTGCTGTCACTGCAGAAAATCCCGCTTCACACAAATAGGATGTCAGAAATGGCAACAGGGTTTTCAGTGCTGTTGTGGCGATCTCAGGGTATTCTACCATGACTTTAATCCAGAACACCGGCAGAGTTGTTGTGTCGAACATACTTTTAAGGCCGCCGCCATTTGCGATCTCCAGCAGTTGATCTTCTTCTTGCATAGACATGCTGGATTCACCTGGTTTGTTGACAAATGGGTCGCGGATCCATTCCTTGGCAGTTCGTGGGTCTTTTGTGGTTGGGAAGTAGCGGTCAAACTCTTTTAAAAGCAAAGACAGGTGATCGTGCACCAGCTGGGAGAATGAAGGCTCGGTCTCAGTCTCTTCCAAAATCCCCGCCAATGTTTGAAACATGTCAAATATACCTCTGTTCACGCGCCGTCCCCACAAATCCAGCTTGGCTTTAAATGCAGCTACTTTATCTGCCAACTTGAAGACAGTTGTCATTTCCCCCTGTAGTGACCGATTGAGTTCATTGAGCAGGTTGAATATGTCGCACAAGTAAGCGAGTTTTGCGACCCATTCCTCGTCACTGAAATGTGCTGCCAGCGGTGACTTTTTTCTGAGAGAAATCTCTGCAGCGGCTCTCGTAATTCAAACACTCTGGCCAGCGATCTCCCTCGGGATAGCCATCTTATTTCTGTGTATAAGAGAAGGTGTCTGTACTCCGCGTCCATCTCCTCACAAAGCTGCTCGAACAGGCGCGTGCTCTGATGTGGTTAATAACTTTAACGACGTCATTCTATACGCTGTTAAGTTCCGGTGGTATTTTTCGGCTAGCCAGCATTTCCCTGTGAATGACACAATGCGTAGACTCACATTCAGGTGCAACCTCCTTAATCCGAGCAGTTAAACCAGACAGCCGTCCAGTCATGGCAGCAGCTCCGTCTGTGCATATGCCGACACAAAAGGACCATTTCAGTTTTCCTGATATATAATCATCCAGCGACTTGAATAGTTCTGCGGCTGTGGTTTTGGTTGGCAACGATAGTGCACATAACATATCCTCATGCACATCCTCCTGATAAAGATATCGCACATAAACAAGTAGTGTTGCCTTGTTGTCAATATCTGTAGACTCGTCAACCTGGAGTGCGTACCACGGTGATGTATTAATCCTCTCCAACAATTGTGTCTCAATGTCCTCTGCTATTCCCTCAATGTGCCGAGTGACGGTGCTGGCCGAAAGAGGCACCTGTGCTATCTTTTTAACCGCAGCCTCTCCTAGAAGTTCACGGCAAATGTCTTTAGTGGCGGGCAGGATCAATTCTTCACCAATGGTGAATGGCTTCTTAGCCTTAGCAATACGATTAGCCACCAAGTATGATGCTCTCAGTGCACTCGCATTTGTTGATGTGTTGGCCCTCAGTAATTGCTTCTGTCCTTCTTGTTCATGCTTTTTTCTTTCAAAATACTCCGAAGGCTTGTCTTTTAATGCAGGGTGCTTGGTCTCCAAGTGGCGAAGCCGTTTTGATGGCTTCATTGCCTCATTAGAGAGCCGGTCGCCGCATATTATGCAGAGCGGGCTTGCTGCGCGGGAATCACCTGTCGCGATAAATCCATATTTTAAGTAGGACTCCTGGTATTGTCTGTTAAATGCAGCTTTCTTTTTCTTTGAAGTCGTAGGCTCTTCTTCTGTCTCCTCACTGGGCCTTTTCCCCTTCGCAAAGAAACTTTCCAAAGACGTTTGTTTTTTACTCATTTTGCTAGCTTGTGGGTTTAATTTTAGCGGCAACGTATCACGTGACCGAGACAAGCGTCAAGAGTGAGTCATAGACGGATGTAACAGAGGGAATCCGGTCATTTTTCAAAATAAAACATCGTTCAGACTCAGATAATAAATAAAACGGAAATAATGTAAGTTATTTATTCTTTCTCTGCGGCCCGGTACCAAATGACCCACGGACCGGTACCGGTCCGCGGCCCGGGGGTTGGGGACCGCTGCTCTAGTGGATGAAATGCCCATGCCTGTGTCCAGCCGGGCAGTTGCACAAAAAATGGAAATGTACATGTTGTGGTTACACCGCCCCGAGCTGCCTCCCCGGCACGTTCAAGCCACTCCCCCAGCTCGGACGTGCCGGAAACATCCGAGCGCTCGGCTCGCGCTCTGAGGAGACGAGCGTTGCACTGCACCAGGTGTTTGCCATCATCCATCAGGCACACCTGTGGCAATCAGGCAGCCTTCTACAAGAAGCCTCCCAGAACGTCTCTCAGTGCTTCGACGTACTGAACCCTGCGGTAAAGTTCTGACAAGCCCTCCAGCGGTCCTTGCATTCTGTTTATTCCCCAGTGTCTTATCTTCGTGTCTCTGTTTCCTCCCAAGACTCTCCCTCCGCGATTTCCACGGCTCCCCGCGTCTCCCTCGTCCCCAGCGACCTTCACGTTTCTCCCCGGACCTCTCCTGCGATCTCCCCCCTTGTCCCTCTATCTGGGCCCCTCCTTTCGGACTCGACTTCCCGGATCTCGGACCTGGACTTTCTCGGACAACCCCTCTTGGATCACGGACTGGACTTTCTCGCCAGGTGCACGCACATTTTTTCAACACCTCCTGGTCATTTACATACCGCACCACACATTGGCTAAAAACACTCACACATAGTTATACACGCAAACCACGGGACACCACACATAGTTTATTCACACATCCCACTAACAGAACGCCTTTTTTTCACCATACATTTCCCTCCCACAATAAAACCTCCCTTTGTAGCTTTTGAAGTCATCTCGTGTCTGTCTGTCTTGGGTTTCGCCACACGGGTCAGGTTCTGGTGCGCGAGCTTAACAGTACATGTCTCTTTTTGGAAGGTCTGACGAGATACTTACAGATAATGGACCCCAGTACACAGGGCACGCGTTCCAGAAATTCACGGCTGACTGGGGAATCAGGCACGTGACAAGCTCACCCCACTATCCAAAAAGCAATGGATTCATTGAGAGGCATGTGCGACACATCAAATCCATTGTGAAGAAAACCATGAGACAAGGAGGTAACATACAAGTGGCCTTACTACAGGTCAGAGCAACACCCATCGACAGTAAACTACCATCACCAGCAGAACTGATCTTCGGAAGGCCAGTCACCACCCTGCTGCCGAGTCGAGGGGACCCAGGCAAGGAGGAAAACCGACTCCACCTGGAGCAGAGAACAGCAAACATGAAGGAACATCATGACCGCAGCAGCGGCAGAGAACTACCTCCACTCGGTCCCGGACAGCACGTATCTGTCCTAAACAAGGAAAAAGGGACTTGGTATCCAGCCACCGTCGTACAAAAGTGCGATGAGCCAAGGAGCTACATTGTGCAAACATCAAATGGGAACAAACTCAGACGTGGCAGGAGCCACCTGCGGGAAATTCACCACCCCCATACACTGAGGAGCGCAAGAACCTGCTTCACAGAACCTCAACGGGACACTCATGCAGCTGGAACTTCTTCCAGCCAAACCTGTGAAACACACAAGACAGTACGCACAAGATATGGAAGAGCTGTTTCCAAACCAGCTCACTACAAGGACTATGAGTAGAGACAATCACACACAAAAGGAGGGCTCTGAATATGTTTATTGTTTTTTGAGATGGACAATTCTGAGTGTGTTGTCTAAAAAAAAAAGAGAAGGCAACCACTGTGTAATGAAACAATTGAAAACTAAACAGGGGGGATGTAGTGATATAACGCCATGTATATCCACTGGAACTACACTAGGTGTTATGTACTACCCGGACTGTTATTATGGTTACACCACTACCATGTATGGTTATTACGTCTGCCTACTGAGCCACGATTAAACCTGAGTTCTATAACCCGGTGTGGTCATTGATCCTCGACCAATACTACCCCAAGTATTACTTCAATACTAGTAACTTGCGGTTGCTGCTTCATACCCTGCCTGCGTTCCCTGGTAAATCGGCTCATCATCACAGCTATCGAGCGTAAAGACGGGGAACTACCGCCCCCTATGATGCCCCTGTTTGTCCTGAACCCCTTAGATCAGGAGTTAGAAGCCTTTCAGTGATCTCCTTAGAGGAGATCAAAAGGGGGAATTGTTGATTGATATTAAATATAATCCGAGTGTATTTTGTATTACTCCGTATGTAAACAATGTATGTAACCAGAACAGAGGGTGAAGAAGGCACATTCATGTAGACAAATATATTGCAGGTCTCCCACAAGAATGTGGGTAGAGGAGGGGGTTGCCCTCCCCTGGGGCCTTGGGAGAGACACCGTGTCTGATACGAGGAGGACGCCCTGCTAAGCTCAGTAGGGTAGAACAGGATGAGCACTTCTTAAAGCTCAACCACCAAAAGGTTCTATTGATAGGATAATCAAGACCAGAGGTGTCGTAAAGGAGAAGCAGGGGGGCCTATTTAACCCACCAGGACACACAAAGAAGTCAGACACACACACAACGGATTGGCAGAGTGTGTCTCCAGATCTGTTCTCAATAAAATCATTTTAATCTCCTAAGACGTGGTGGCTGTTTTCTTCACATCAACGGACCCGGGGACGAGGACCACGAATGTTTAATTTCGACACAGGTCAAAGCCAAACACGCACCAAACTACACTAAACACAACCACAACCACAAAATAGCCACACAATAAACACAGCAGGTCAAAGCCAAACACGCACCAAACTACACTAAACACAACCACAATCACAAAATAGCCACACAATAAACACAGCAGGTCAAGGCCAAACGGTTCCATGACAAATGCTCACAAGACAAATGCTCACAACACTAAAAGAAAAAGAGACAAATGCTCACAAATTATTTTATAATCTATATTTACAGCGAAAAATGATAGTATACAGATATACAAATATTAAATATGTTTACATATCGATTTAATTATGAAAATATGTACAAATACTTTCAAAACCCAATGCACTAGTAAAATATGTACATGAAATCGATTTCCTTTGTAGTTCTATTTCACACACTGGTGAGACAAGTCAAAAGGGCTTTGACCCCTTTATAGATGCTGCTTGAATACTCCTTTGGTTTGTCTTACCTATCACACCGCATTTCACACTTTATTCATCACATATCGCACCTATTGTTTTGAGTATTGCCATGACATAATCACAAAGCTTTGGTCCGTTTATAGATGAGCTGCTCAGAATAAAAACACCTTCTGAGTCGTTAGAGCAGTTCTGGATACTCAGTGTGTTGAGTACTTTTGAGCAGTTCTGGTATATGATGAGCTCGGACTTGTGTCCATATATAAGGATGACAGGACTGACAGGTAGTCAGTCACACTCAGCATGGAGATAATCAAGACACACAAAGGTGGAGACAAGCTCTGTCTCGATGGCTACATGTATGTGAAGAAAAGGAGCTACAAAGACTGGATAAGATGGCAGTGCTGTCACCAGAGATCAACTGGATGCAAGGGAGGCGTCACGACTGATGACACCTATGAAAACCCCAGGTCCCATGCCATTCACAACCATCCAGCAGACAGGACACGTGTGGAAGTCACCAAACTACGGACAACAATGAAGGCACAGGCAAAGCAGTCAAGGAGCTGACCAAACCAGATCTTGACTCAAGCCCTGCTTCACACAACAGAGGATGTCCGTGTGAACATCGGTAACATCAACACTTGCAAGCGAGACCTGCAACGTCAACGACACAGATGTCTTCCTAAGGATCCAGCATCACTCCAAGAACTCAACATCACCGAGGAGTGGACACTCACAGGAGGAGCAACGCCAAGACCCTTCCTCATTCACGACACCGGACCTAGTGAACGTCAGAGGGTCATCGTATATGCAGCAGAGGAGCAGCTCCGTCTTCTAGGCCAGGCTGACACTTGGTTCATGGATGGCAACTTTGCTATGAGTCCAAGTGTCTTTGAACAGCTTTATGTGATCCGCGCCCCTCTTGGGGACTGTGCAGTTTCCTGTGTGTACGCCTTCATGCCAGGCAAAAGTGCACAGATCTACCAAGAACTGCTCCAAGCAGTCGTCGCCAAGTTGGAAGAAATACAGATCTTCCCAGACCCCAGGTCCGTCATCACGGACTTCGAGTTGGCAGCCATCCAGTCAGTTTCCTTGGTGCTGGGCCCTCAAGTGACAACACAGGGATGCTTCTACCACCTCTGCCAGAGCACGTGGAGGAAGATCCACAACAACGCAACAACACAACGCAACACAACAACACAACAACGCAATGCAATGCAACACAACACAACGCAACACAACAACACAACACAACAACACAACGCAACGCAACACAACACAACACAAGGGAACGCAACGCAACGCAATACAACGCAACGCAACGCAACACAACAACGCAACACAACGCAACGCAACACAACAACACAACGCAACACAACGCAACGCAACACAAAGCAACACAACGCAACACAACACAGAACAACACAACGCAACACAACACAACGCAATTGCAACACAAAGCAACATAACACAACACAACGCAACGCAACACAACAAAACAACGCAACACAACTCAACGCAACACAACACAAAGCAACACAACAACACAACGCAACACAACGCAATTGCAACGCAAAGCAACACAACACAACACAACGCAATTGCAACGCAAAGCAACACAAAGCAACACAACACAACGCAACGCAACACAACACAACACAAGGTAACGCAACGCAACACAAGGCAACATAACAACACAACGCAACACAACAACACAACACAACACAACGCAACGCAACGCAACACAACAACACAACACAACGCAACGCAACGCAACACAAAGCAACACTACGCAACGCAACACAACGCAACGCAGCGCAACGCAACGCGTTTCATGACCGTCAGCTTGCCGGGCCCTCTGGGGAGATCTGTGTTACTGGCTGCTTCCTAAATTTGACAATTTCTGTGAACTAAAAGAAAGGATGTGATTGTTGGTCTGCTTGTGAAAGATGGGGAAGCGGAACAGGTGATGACAGGCGTTATTCCTGTACAAGAGCAGAGCCCTGCAACTCTGCCGAACCTCCTCAGGGAGGCGCGTCAGAGCGGAGGTTGGCGGAGAAGGATGATGTGGCGCTGCCTGACTTGATAGAAGAACTGGAACTTGCAGAGAACTCCGAGGACCCCCCCCCCTCCCGTTTAGCGGATTCCATGTGAACACAGCATTAAAAGCCCCCTGTAACCCACAAGCTACTCCTGCACTCTGCTGGATGAGCAATACTTGCAGTCCCAATGTGTATTTATGACAGCTTAATCAAACAGGAAATAGTTCCAGTTACCCAAGAGCCATCACAGCAGAAGAACCAGGGAGTTAAGCAAGGACCAGCACAAATGAAATGTATCTACACAGATTTTACACACGCACACACACACACACACACACACACACACATACACACATATATATATAAATCACAATGACATTCAGACAAACCTACTAGCAGTTGCAGACATGCAGCAAAAGTTAAACTCAGCTGGATAAAATGCATAAAAGTGGTAGAGTAAAGTGCACGTGTTGTCTATGTGGATCTAATTTAAGAGGGAGTAAAGTGCACGTGTTGTCTATGTGGATCTAATTTAAGAGGGAACTGTCTGACTCAGACTCCCACAGAGTCAGTTGAGTCAATCAGAGCTTATTCTCGAGGTTTGGCGAGGACACCGGGACCTTATTTCCAGATAAAGGCATGGCATTATCATTCATATTAAACAATAACCCAATGGCACTTATTTTCAGGGAACAATATCAGTGGTCAATCAATAATGCATCCGAGGTTCAATTTGAAATTGATATTCTGCCTGCGGTTCATATCGTGTGGCTGCGTGGCCATGGCTGTGTCTATGAGGGAATTACCTGGCTAAGTAATCAAATGTTCTACTGCGAGTGGCTGCTACACAGCAGAGATCTATCTCCTTGGAGGACCACTTCATATCTCAGGAAACATTAATATAAGAAGAGGATAAGCAAATACTTGTGGAGATAAGATGACTGCTATCAAGCAGCTAAACGGTTTTGGACCATCACATGTCAATAATGGGAAAGCTTATGCATTTGTAAAAGTTCTGCCTTATTGTCGATTTACATAGAAATAGCCTTATTTTAGCCTAAATAAGGACTTCTTTCACTCCCTTCTTGCATCTCTTTATCCGAGCTCAGGAAGAGGATATGCTTCTGATGAGAAGCTTACTGTGCTAGTGCGCTCCACTGATAGGGCAATTTGAACACCTAAACATGGCCTTTCTGTCTTATTGTTGCTTAAATATCCAACGCTGGGTTGAACAAACACTTGCAACACACTTCCTAGTCTGTCTCTCTTCTTCAGCGTCTACTCCGTAGTATTACTATAGTATCGTGGCCTACTCCAAGGAAGATAGATGATATCAGCCACTCATTCAATTTTGTCCAAAAGCAACATGAAGACTTTCCTGAGACAGTTACAAAGACCAGCTCACCTGTTTCCATACCATATTCCCTCACTCATTATCCTATGACGTCATGCAGAAAACATGTGAACACTATGAAGTAATGTACAAAAAACATATGAACACGATGAACTCTTGTTCAAAAAAACACATGAACACAATGAACTCATGTTCAAAAAAACATATGAACATGATGAACTCATGTTCAAAAAACATATGAATAGTATGAAGTCATCTTAAAAACATCTCAATACTATGAAGTCATGTTGAAAACATATGAATACTATGAAGTCATGTAAAAAAAAACATCTGAATACTATGAAGTCATGTTAAAAACGTGTGAATAACATAGTATAGTCATGTCGAAAACACCTGAATACTATGAAGTCACGTTAAAAAAAACCCTGAATACTATGAAGTCATGTTGAAAACATCTGAATACTATGAAGTCTTTTGAAAAACATCTGAATACTATGAAGTCAAGTTAAAAACATCTGCATAATATGAAGTCATGTTAAAAACATCTGAATACTATGACATCATGTTGAAAACATCTGAATACTATGAAGTCATGTTAAAAACATCTGAATACTATGAAGTCATGTTAAAAAAACCTCTGAATACTTTGAAGTCATGTTGAAAGCATTTGAATACTATGAAGTCATGTTAAAAACATCTGAAATATATGAAGTCATGTTAAAAGCATCTGAATACTAATGAAGTCATGTTACAAAAAAACATCTGAATACTATGAAGTCATGTTAAAAAAACATCTGAATACTATGATGTCATGATAAAAACATCTGAATACTATGAAGTCATGTTAAAAACGTCTGAATACTATGAAGTCATGTTAAAAACATCTGATTAATATGAAGTCATGTTGAAAAGCTCTGAATGCTATAACATCAAGTTGAAAACATCTGAATACTATGAAATCATGTTGAAAACATCTGAATACTATGAAGTCATTTTAAAAACATCTGAATAATATGAAGTCATGTTAAAAACATCTGAATACTATGAAGTCATGTTAAAAAAAACCTCTGAATACTTTGAAGTCATGTTGAAAGCATTTGAATACTAAGAAGTCATGTTACAAAACATCTGAAATATATGAAATCATGTTAAAAGCATCTGAATACTATGAAGTCATGTTACAAAAAAACATCTGAATACTGTGAAGTCATGTTAAAAAAACATCTGAATACTGTGATGTCATGATAAAAACATCTGAATACTATGAAGTCATGTTAAAAACGTCTGAATACTATGAAGTCATGTTAAAAACATCTGAATACTATGAAGTCTTGTTAAAAACATCTGATTAATATGAAGTCATGTTGAAAAGCTCTGAATGCTATAACATCAAGTTGAAAACATCTGAATACTATGAAGTCATGTTGAAAACATCTGAATACTATGAAGGCATGTTAAAAACATCTGAATAAGATGAAGTCATGTTGAAAAGCTCTGAATGTTATGACGTCATGTTAAAAACATCTGAATACTATGAAGTCATGTTAAAAAAAACCTCTGAATACTTTGAAGTCATGTTGAAAGCATTTGAATACTATGAAGTCATGTTAAAAACATCTGAAATATATGAAATCATGTTAAAAACATCTGAATACTATGAAGTCATGTTAAAAAAACATCTGAATACTGTGTTGTCATGATAAAAACATCTGATTAATATGAAGTCATGTTGAAAAGCTCTGAATGCTATGACATCATGTTGAAAACGTGAGTACTATGAAGTCATGTTGAAAACATCTTAATACTATGAAGTCAAGTTAAAAAAAATCATCTAAATACGAAGAAGTCATGTTAAAAAACATCTGAATACTATGATGTCATGATAAAAACATCTGAATACTATGAATTCATGTTAAAAACATCTGAATACCATGAAGTCATTCAAAAAAAACATCTGAATTCTATGACATCATATTGAAAACATCTGAATACTTTGAAGTCATGTTAAAAAAACATCTGAATACTATGAAGTCATGTTGAAAACATCTGAATACTATGACATCATGTTGAAAACATCTGAATACTATGAAGTCATGTTAAAAAAACCATCTGAATACTATGAAGTCATGTTAAAAACATCTGACTAATATGAAGTCACGTTGAAAAGCTCTGAATGCTATGACATCATGTTGAAAGCATCTGAATACTATGAAGTCATGTTGAAAACATCTGAATACTATGACATCATATTGAAAACATGTGAATACTATGAAGTCATGTCAAAAAAAATCATCTGAATACTATGAAGTCATGTTAAAAACATCTGAATACTATGACATCATATTGAAAACATCTGAATACTATGAAGTCATGTTGAAAGCATTTGAATACTATGAAGTCATGTTAAAAACATCTGAAATATATGAAATCATGTTAAAAACATCTGAATACTATGAAGTCATGTTAAAAAAACATCTGAATACTGTGTTGTCATGATAAAAACATCTGAATACTATGAAGTCATGTTAAAAACATCTGAATACTATGAAGTCATGTTAAAAACATCTGATTAATATGAAGTCATGTTGAAAAGCTCTGAATGCTATGACATCATGTTGAAAACGTGAGTACTATGAAGTCATGTTGAAAACATCTTAATACTATGAAGTCAAGTTAAAAAAAATCATCTAAATACGAAGAAGTCATGTTAAAAAACATCTGAATACTATGATGTCATGATAAAAACATCTGAATACTATGAATTCATGTTAAAAACATCTGAATACCATGAAGTCATTCAAAAAAAAACATCTGAATTCTATGACATCATATTGAAAACATCTGAATACTTTGAAGTCATGTTAAAAAAACATCTGAATACTATGAAGTCATGTTGAAAACATCTGAATACTATGACATCATGTTGAAAACATCTGAATACTATGAAGTCATGTTAAAAAAACCATCTGAATACTATGAAGTCATGTTAAAAACATCTGACTAATATGAAGTCATGTTGAAAAGCTCTGAATGCTATGACATCATGTTGAAAGCATCTGAATACTATGAAGTCATGTTGAAAACATCGGAATACTATGACATCATATTGAAAACATGTGAATACTATGAAGTCATGTCAAAAAAATCATCTGAATACTATGAAGTCATGTTTAAAACATCTGAATACTATGACATCATATTGAAAACATCTGAATACTATGAAGTCATGTTAAAAACATCTGAATACTATGAAGTCATGTTAAAAAAAACCTCTGAATACTTTGAAGTCATGTTGAAAGCATTTGAATACTATGAAGTCATGTTAAAAACATCTGAAATATATGAAGTCATGTTGAAAACATCTGAATACTATGACATCATATTGAAAACATGTGAATACTATGAAGTCATGTCAAAAAAATCATCTGAATACTATGAAGTCATGTTTAAAACATCTGAATACTATGACATCATATTGAAAACATCTGAATACTATGAAGTCATGTTAAAAACATCTGAATACTATGAAGTCATGTTAAAAAAAACCTCTGAATACTTTGAAGTCATGTTAAAAACGTCTGAATACTATGAAGTCATGTTAAAAACATCTGATTAATATGAAGTCATGTTGAAAAGCTCTGAATGCTATAACATCAAGTTGAAAACATCTGAATACTATGAAATCATGTTGAAAACATCTGAATACTATGAAGTCATTTTAAAAACATCTGAATAATACGAAGTCATGTTAAAAACATCTGAATACTATGAAGTCATGTTAAAAAAACCTCTGAATACTTTGAAGTCATGTTGAAAGCATTTGAATACTAAGAAGTCATGTTAAAAACATCTGAAATATATGAAGTCATGTTAAAAGCATCTGAATACTATGAAGTCATGTTACAAAAAAACATCTGAATACTGTGAAGTCATGTTAAAAAAACATCTGAATACTGTGATGTCATGATAAAAACATCTGAATACTATGAAGTCATGTTAAAAACGTCTGAATACTATGAAGTCATGTTAAAAACATCTGAATACTATGAAGTCATGTTAAAAACATCTGAATACTATGAAGTCATGTTAAAAAAACATCTGAATACTGTGTTGTCATGATAAAAACATCTGATTAATATGAAGTCATGTTGAAAAGCTCTGAATGCTATGACATCATGTTGAAAACGTGAGTACTATGAAGTCATGTTGAAAACATCTTAATACTATGAAGTCAAGTTAAAAAAAATCATCTAAATACGAAGAAGTCATGTTAAAAAACATCTGAATACTATGATGTCATGATAAAAACATCTGAATACTATGAATTCATGTTAAAAACATCTGAATACCATGAAGTCATTCAAAAAAAAACATCTGAATTCTATGACATCATATTGAAAACATCTGAATACTTTGAAGTCATGTTAAAAAAACATCTGAATACTATGAAGTCATGTTGAAAACATCTGAATACTATGACATCATGTTGAAAACATCTGAATACTATGAAGTCATGTTAAAAAAACCATCTGAATACTATGAAGTCATGTTAAAAACATCTGACTAATATGAAGTCATGTTGAAAAGCTCTGAATGCTATGACATCATGTTGAAAGCATCTGAATACTATGAAGTCATGTTGAAAACATCGGAATACTATGACATCATATTGAAAACATGTGAATACTATGAAGTCATGTCAAAAAAATCATCTGAATACTATGAAGTCATGTTTAAAACATCTGAATACTATGACATCATATTGAAAACATCTGAATACTATGAAGTCATGTTGAAAGCATTTGAATACTATGAAGTCATGTTAAAAACATCTGAAATATATGAAATCATGTTAAAAACATCTGAATACTATGAAGTCATGTTAAAAAAACATCTGAATACTGTGTTGTCATGATAAAAACATCTGAATACTATGAAGTCATGTTAAAAACATCTGAATACTATGAAGTCATGTTAAAAACATCTGATTAATATGAAGTCATGTTGAAAAGCTCTGAATGCTATGACATCATGTTGAAAACGTGAGTACTATGAAGTCATGTTGAAAACATCTTAATACTATGAAGTCAAGTTAAAAAAAATCATCTAAATACGAAGAAGTCATGTTAAAAAACATCTGAATACTATGATGTCATGATAAAAACATCTGAATACTATGAATTCATGTTAAAAACATCTGAATACCATGAAGTCATTCGAAAAAAAACATCTGAATTCTATGACATCATATTGAAAACATCTGAATACTTTGAAGTCATGTTAAAAAAACATCTGAATACTATGAAGTCATGTTGAAAACATCTGAATACTATGACATCATGTTGAAAACATCTGAATACTATGAAGTCATGTTAAAAAAACCATCTGAATACTATGAAGTCATGTTAAAATCATCTGACTAATATGAAGTCATGTTGAAAAGCTCTGAATGCTATGATATCATGTTGAAAGCATCTGAATACTATGAAGTCATGTTGAAAACATCTGAATACTATGACATCATATTGAAAACATGTGAATACTATGAAGTCATGTCAAAAAAATCATCTGAATACTATGAAGTCATGTTTAAAACATCTGAATAAGATGACATCATATTGAAAACATCTGAATACTATGATGTCATGATAAAAACATCTGAATACTATGAATTCATGTTAAAAACATCTGAATACCATTAAGTCATTCAAAAAAAAACATCTGAATTCTATGACATCATATTGAAAACATCTGAATACTTTGAAGTCATGTTAAAAAAACATCTGAATACTATGAAGTCATGTTGAAAACATCTGAATACTATGACATCATGTTGAAAACATCTGAATACTATGAAGTCATGTTAAAAAAACCATCTGAATACTATGAAGTCATGTTAAAAACATCTGACTAATATGAAGTCATGTTGAAAAGCTCTGAATGCTATGACATCATGTTGAAAGCATCTGAATACAATGAAGTCATGTTGAAAACATCTGAATACTATGACATCATATTGAAAACATGTGAATACTATGAAGTCATGTCAAAAAAATCATCTGAATACTATGAAGTCATGTTTAAAACATCTGAATACTATGACATCATATTGAAAACATCTGAATACTATGAAGTCATGTTAAAAACATCTGAATACTATGAAGTCATGTTAAAAAAAACCTCTGAATACTTTGAAGTCATGTTGAAAGCATTTGAATACTATGAAGTCATGTTAAAAACATCTGAAATACATGAAGTCATGTTGAAAACATCTGAATACTATGACATCATATTGAAAACATGTGAATACTATGAAGTCATGTCAAAAAAATCATCTGAATACTATGAAGTCATGTTTAAAACATCTGAATACTATGACATCATATTGAAAACATCTGAATACTATGAAGTCATGTTAAAAACATCTGAATACTATGAAGTCATGTTAAAAAAAACCTCTGAATACTTTGAAGTCATGTTAAAACGTCTGAATACTATGAAGTCATGTTAAAAACATCTGATTAATATGAAGTCATGTTGAAAAGCTCTGAATGCTATAACATCAAGTTGAAAACATCTGAATACTATGAAATCATGTTGAAAACATCTGAATACTATGAAGTCATTTTAAAAACATCTGAATAATACGAAGTCATGTTAAAAACATCTGAATACTATGAAGTCATGTTAAAAAAACCTCTGAATACTTTGAAGTCATGTTGAAAGCATTTGAATACTAAGAAGTCATGTTAAAAACATCTGAAATATATGAAGTCATGTTAAAAGCATCTGAATACTATGAAGTCATGTTACAAAAAAACATCTGAATACTGTGAAGTCATGTTAAAAAAACATCTGAATACTGTGATGTCATGATAAAAACATCTGAATACTATGAAGTCATGTTAAAAACGTCTGAATACTATGAAGTCATGTTAAAAACATCTGAATACTATGAAGTCATGTTAAAAACATCTGATTAATATGAAGTCATGTTGAAAAGCTCTGAATGCTATAACATCAAGTTGAAAACATCTGAATACTATGAAGTCATGTTGAAAACATCTGAACAGATGAAGTCATGTTGAAAAGCTCTGAATGTTATGACGTCATGTTAAAAACATCTGAATACTATGAAGTCATGTTAAAAAAAACCTCTGAATACTTTGAAGTCATGTTGAAAGCATTTGAATACTATGAAGTCATGTTAAAAACATCTGAAATATATGAAATCATGTTAAAAACATCTGAATACTATGAAGTCATGTTAAAAAAACATCTGAATACTGTGTTGTCATGATAAAAACATCTGAATACTATGAAGTCATGTTAAAAACATCTGAATACTATGAAGTCTTTTGAAAAACATCTGAATACTATGAAGTCAAGTTAAAACCATCTGCATAATATGAAGTCATGTTAAAAACATCTGAATACTATGACATCATGTTGAAAACATCTGAATACTATGAAGTCATGTTAAAAACATCTGAATAAGATGAAGTCATGTTAAAAAAACCTCTGAATACTTTGAAGTCATGTTGAAAGCATTTGAATACTATGAAGTCATGTTAAAAACATCTGAAATATATGAAGTCATGTTAAAAGCATCTGAATACTAATGAAGTCATGTTACAAAAAAACATCTGAATACTATGAAGTCTTGTTAAAAAAACATCTGAATACTATGATGTCATGATAAAAACATCTGAATACTATGAAGTCATGTTAAAAACGTCTGAATACTATGAAGTCATGTTAAAAACATCTGATTAATATGAAGTCATGTTGAAAAGCTCTGAATGCTATAACATCAAGTTGAAAACATCTGAATACTATGAAATCATGTTGAAAACATCTGAATACTATGAGTCATTTTAAAAACATCTGAATAATATGAAGTCATGTTAAAAAAATCTGAATACTATGAAGTCATGTTAAAAAAAACCTCTGAATACTTTGAAGTCATGTTGAAAGCATTTGAATACTAAGAAGTCATGTTACAAAACATCTGAAATATATGAAATCATGTTAAAAGCATCTGAATACTATGAAGTCATGTTACAAAAAAACATCTGAATACTGTGAAGTCATGTTAAAAAAACATCTGAATACTGTGATGTCATGATAAAAACATCTGAATACTATGAAGTCATGTTAAAAACGTCTGAATACTATGAAGTCATGTTAAAAACATCTGAATACTATGAAGTCTTGTTAAAAACATCTGATTAATATGAAGTCATGTTGAAAAGCTCTGAATGCTATAACATCAAGTTGAAAACATCTGAATACTATGAAGTCATGTTGAAAACATCTGAATACTATGAAGGCATGTTAAAAACATCTGAATAAGATGAAGTCATGTTGAAAAGCTCTGAATGTTATGACGTCATGTTAAAAACATCTGAATACTATGAAGTCATGTTAAAAAAAACCTCTGAATACTTTGAAGTCATGTTGAAAGCATTTGAATACTATGAAGTCATGTTAAAAACATCTGAAATATATGAAATCATGTTAAAAACATCTGAATACTATGAAGTCATGTTAAAAAAACATCTGAATACTGTGTTGTCATGATAAAAACATCTGAATACTATGAAGTCATGTTAAAAACATCTGAATACTATGAAGTCATGTTAAAAACATCTGATTAATATGAAGTCATGTTGAAAAGCTCTGAATGCTATGACATCATGTTGAAAACGTGAGTACTATGAAGTCATGTTGAAAACATCTTAATACTATGAAGTCAAGTTAAAAAAAATCATCTAAATACGAAGAAGTCATGTTAAAAAACATCTGAATACTATGATGTCATGATAAAAACATCTGAATAATATGAAGTCATGTTAAAAATATCTGATTAATATGAAGTCATGTTGAAAAGCTCTGAATGCTATAACATCATGTTGAAAACATCTAAATACTATGAAGTCATGTTGAAAACATCTTAATACTATGAAGTCATGTTGAAAACAGCTGACTAATATGAAGTCATGTTGAAAAGCTCTGAATGCTATGACATCATGTTGAAAGCATCTGAATACTATGAAGTCATGGTGAAAACATCTGAATACTATGACATCATATTGAAAACATGTGAATACTATGAAGTCATGTCAAAAAAATCATCTGAATACTATGAAGTCATGTTAAAAACATCTGAAATATATGAAGTCATGTTAAAAGCATCTGAATACTACAAAGTCGTGTTACAAAAAAACATCTGAATACTATGACATCATATTGAAAACATGTGAATACTATGAAGTCATGTCAAAAAAATCATCTGAATACTATGAAGTCATGTTAAAAACATCTGAAATATATGAAGTCATGATAAAAACATCTGAATACTATGAAGTCATGTTAAAAACGTCTGAATACTATGAAGTCATGTTAAAAACATCTGATTAATATGAGGTCATGTTGAAAAGCTCTGAATGCTATAACATCAAGTTGAAAACATCTGAATACTATGAAATCATGTTGAAAACATCTGAATACTATGAATTCATCTTAAAAACATCTGAATACTATGAAGTCATGTTAAAAACATCTGAATACTATGAAGTCATGTTAAAAAAAACCTCTGAATACTTTGAAGTCATGTTGAAAGCATTTGAATACTATGAAGTCATGTTAAAAACATCTGAAATATATGAAATCATGTTAAAAACATCTGAATACTATGAAGTCATGTTAAAAAAACATCTGAATACTGTGATGTCATGATAAAAACATCTGAATACTATGAAGTCATGTTAAAAACATCTGAATACTATGAAGTCATGTTAAAAACATCTGATTAATATGAAGTCATGTTGAAAAGCTCTGAATGCTATGACATCATGTTGAAAACGTGAGTACTATGAAGTCATGTTGAAAACATCTGAATACTATGAAGTCAAGTTAAAAAAATCATCTGAATACGAAGAAGTCATGTTAAAAAACATCTGAATACTATGATGTCATGATAAAAACATCTGAATACTATGAATTCATGTTAAAAACATCTGAATACCATGAAGTCATTCAAAAAAAACATCTGAATTCTATGACATCATATTGAAAACATCTGAATACTATGAAGTCATGTTGAAAAAATCTGAATACTATGACATCATATTGAAAACATGTGAATACTATGAAGTCATGTTAAAAACATCTGAAATATATGAAATCATGTTAAAAACATCTGAATACTATGAAGTCATGTTAAAAAAACATCTGAATACTGTGTTGTCATGATAAAAACATCTGAATACTATGAAGTCATGTTAAAAACATCTGAATACTATGAAGTCTTTTGAAAAACATCTGAATACTATGAAGTCAAGTTAAAAACATCTGCATAATATGAAGTCATGTTAAAAACATC
Organism: Lampris megalopsis; assembly: GCA_022114975.2. Classification (NCBI taxonomy): domain Eukaryota; kingdom Metazoa; phylum Chordata; class Actinopteri; order Lampriformes; family Lampridae; genus Lampris; species Lampris megalopsis. The sequence continues at coordinate 17,965,773 of JAJHIY020000425.1, read as the reverse complement.
TGAATACTATGACATCATGTTGAAAACATCTGAATACTATGAAGTCATGTTAAAAACATCTGAATAAGATGAAGTCATGTTAAAAAAACCTCTGAATACTTTGAAGTCATGTTGAAAGCATTTGAATACTATGAAGTCATGTTAAAAACATCTGAAATATATGAAGTCATGTTAAAAGCATCTGAATACTAATGAAGTCATGTTACAAAAAAACATCTGAATACTATGAAGTCTTGTTAAAAAAACATCTGAATACTATGATGTCATGATAAAAACATCTGAATACTATGAAGTCATGTTAAAAACGTCTGAATACTATGAAGTCATGTTAAAAACATCTGATTAATATGAAGTCATGTTGAAAAGCTCTGAATGCTATAACATTAAGTTGAAAACATCTGAATACTATGAAATCATGTTGAAAACATCTGAATACTATGAGTCATTTTAAAAACATCTGAATAATATGAAGTCATGTTAAAAAAATCTGAATACTATGAAGTCATGTTAAAAAAAACCTCTGAATACTTTGAAGTCATGTTGAAAGCATTTGAATACTAAGAAGTCATGTTACAAAACATCTGAAATATATGAAATCATGTTAAAAGCATCTGAATACTATGAAGTCATGTTACAAAAAAACATCTGAATACTGTGAAGTCATGTTAAAAAAACATCTGAATACTGTGATGTCATGATAAAAACATCTGAATACTATGAAGTCATGTTAAAAACGTCTGAATACTATGAAGTCATGTTAAAAACATCTGAATACTATGAAGTCTTGTTAAAAACATCTGATTAATATGAAGTCATGTTGAAAAGCTCTGAATGCTATAACATCAAGTTGAAAACATCTGAATACTATGAAGTCATGTTGAAAACATCTGAATACTATGAAGGCATGTTAAAAACATCTGAATAAGATGAAGTCATGTTGAAAAGCTCTGAATGTTATGACGTCATGTTAAAAACATCTGAATACTATGAAGTCATGTTAAAAAAAACCTCTGAATACTTTGAAGTCATGTTGAAAGCATTTGAATACTATGAAGTCATGTTAAAAACATCTGAAATATATGAAATCATGTTAAAAACATCTGAATACTATGAAGTCATGTTGAAAAAATCTGAATACTATGACATCATATTGAAAACATGTGAATACTATGAAGTCATGTTAAAAACATCTGAATACTATGAAGTCATGTTAAAAACATCTGATTAATATGAAGTCATGTTGAAAAGCTCTGAATGCTATGACATCATGTTGAAAACGTGAGTACTATGAAGTCATGTTGAAAACATCTTAATACTATGAAGTCAAGTTAAAAAAAATCATCTAAATACGAAGAAGTCATGTTAAAAAACATCTGAATACTATGATGTCATGATAAAAACATCTGAATAATATGAAGTCATGTTAAAAATATCTGATTAATATGAAGTCATGTTGAAAAGCTCTGAATGCTATAACATCATGTTGAAAACATCTAAATACTATGAAGTCATGTTGAAAACATCTTAATACTATGAAGTCATGTTGAAAACAGCTGACTAATATGAAGTCATGTTGAAAAGCTCTGAATGCTATAACATCAAGTTGAAAACATCTGAATACTATGAAATCATGTTGAAAACATCTGAATACTATGAAGTCATTTTAAAAACATCTGAATAATATGAAGTCATGTTAAAAACATCTGAATACTATGAAGTCATGTTAAAAAAAACCTCTGAATACTTTGAAGTCATGTTGAAAGCATTTGAATACTAAGAAGTCATGTTACAAAACATCTGAAATATATGAAATCATGTTAAAAGCATCTGAATACTATGAAGTCATGTTACAAAAAAACATCTGAATACTGTGAAGTCATGTTAAAAAAACATCTGAATACTGTGATGTCATGATAAAAACATCTGAATACTATGAAGTCATGTTAAAAACGTCTGAATACTATGAAGTCATGTTAAAAACATCTGAATACTATGAAGTCTTGTTAAAAACATCTGATTAATATGAAGTCATGTTGAAAAGCTCTGAATGCTATAACATCAAGTTGAAAACATCTGAATACTATGAAGTCATGTTGAAAACATCTGAATACTATGAAGGCATGTTAAAAACATCTGAATAAGATGAAGTCATGTTGAAAAGCTCTGAATGTTATGACGTCATGTTAAAAACATCTGAATACTATGAAGTCATGTTAAAAAAAACCTCTGAATACTTTGAAGTCATGTTGAAAGCATTTGAATACTATGAAGTCATGTTAAAAACATCTGAAATATATGAAATCATGTTAAAAACATCTGAATACTATGAAGTCATGTTAAAAAAACATCTGAATACTGTGTTGTCATGATAAAAACATCTGATTAATATGAAGTCATGTTGAAAAGCTCTGAATGCTATGACATCATGTTGAAAACGTGAGTACTATGAAGTCATGTTGAAAACATCTTAATACTATGAAGTCAAGTTAAAAAAAATCATCTAAATACGAAGAAGTCATGTTAAAAAACATCTGAATACTATGATGTCATGATAAAAACATCTGAATACTATGAATTCATGTTAAAAACATCTGAATACCATGAAGTCATTCAAAAAAAACATCTGAATTCTATGACATCATATTGAAAACATCTGAATACTTTGAAGTCATGTTAAAAAAACATCTGAATACTATGAAGTCATGTTGAAAACATCTGAATACTATGACATCATGTTGAAAACATCTGAATACTATGAAGTCATGTTAAAAAAACCATCTGAATACTATGAAGTCATGTTAAAAACATCTGACTAATATGAAGTCACGTTGAAAAGCTCTGAATGCTATGACATCATGTTGAAAGCATCTGAATACTATGAAGTCATGTTGAAAACATCTGAATACTATGACATCATATTGAAAACATGTGAATACTATGAAGTCATGTCAAAAAAAATCATCTGAATACTATGAAGTCATGTTAAAAACATCTGAATACTATGACATCATATTGAAAACATCTGAATACTATGAAGTCATGTTGAAAGCATTTGAATACTATGAAGTCATGTTAAAAACATCTGAAATATATGAAATCATGTTAAAAACATCTGAATACTATGAAGTCATGTTAAAAAAACATCTGAATACTGTGTTGTCATGATAAAAACATCTGAATACTATGAAGTCATGTTAAAAACATCTGAATACTATGAAGTCATGTTAAAAACATCTGAATACCATGAAGTCATTCAAAAAAAAACATCTGAATTCTATGACATCATATTGAAAACATCTGAATACTTTGAAGTCATGTTAAAAAAACATCTGAATACTATGAAGTCATGTTGAAAACATCTGAATACTATGACATCATGTTGAAAACATCTGAATACTATGAAGTCATGTTAAAAAAACCATCTGAATACTATGAAGTCATGTTAAAAACATCTGACTAATATGAAGTCACGTTGAAAAGCTCTGAATGCTATGACATCATGTTGAAAGCATCTGAATACTATGAAGTCATGTTGAAAACATCTGAATACTATGACATCATATTGAAAACATGTGAATACTATGAAGTCATGTCAAAAAAAATCATCTGAATACTATGAAGTCATGTTAAAAACATCTGAATACTATGACATCATATTGAAAACATCTGAATACTATGAAGTCATGTTGAAAGCATTTGAATACTATGAAGTCATGTTAAAAACATCTGAAATATATGAAATCATGTTAAAAACATCTGAATACTATGAAGTCATGTTAAAAAAACATCTGAATACTGTGTTGTCATGATAAAAACATCTGAATACTATGAAGTCATGTTAAAAACATCTGAATACTATGAAGTCATGTTAAAAACATCTGATTAATATGAAGTCATGTTGAAAAGCTCTGAATGCTATGACATCATGTTGAAAACGTGAGTACTATGAAGTCATGTTGAAAACATCTTAATACTATGAAGTCAAGTTAAAAAAAATCATCTAAATACGAAGAAGTCATGTTAAAAAACATCTGAATACTATGATGTCATGATAAAAACATCTGAATACTATGAATTCATGTTAAAAACATCTGAATACCATGAAGTCATTCAAAAAAAAACATCTGAATTCTATGACATCATATTGAAAACATCTGAATACTTTGAAGTCATGTTAAAAAAACATCTGAATACTATGAAGTCATGTTGAAAACATCTGAATACTATGACATCATGTTGAAAACATCTGAATACTATGAAGTCATGTTAAAAAAACCATCTGAATACTATGAAGTCATGTTAAAAACATCTGACTAATATGAAGTCATGTTGAAAAGCTCTGAATGCTATGACATCATGTTGAAAGCATCTGAATACTATGAAGTCATGTTGAAAACATCGGAATACTATGACATCATATTGAAAACATGTGAATACTATGAAGTCATGTCAAAAAAATCATCTGAATACTATGAAGTCATGTTTAAAACATCTGAATACTATGACATCATATTGAAAACATCTGAATACTATGAAGTCATGTTAAAAACATCTGAATACTATGAAGTCATGTTAAAAAAAACCTCTGAATACTTTGAAGTCATGTTGAAAGCATTTGAATACTATGAAGTCATGTTAAAAACATCTGAAATATATGAAGTCATGTTGAAAACATCTGAATACTATGACATCATATTGAAAACATGTGAATACTATGAAGTCATGTCAAAAAAATCATCTGAATACTATGAAGTCATGTTTAAAACATCTGAATACTATGACATCATATTGAAAACATCTGAATACTATGAAGTCATGTTAAAAACATCTGAATACTATGAAGTCATGTTAAAAAAAACCTCTGAATACTTTGAAGTCATGTTAAAAACGTCTGAATACTATGAAGTCATGTTAAAAACATCTGATTAATATGAAGTCATGTTGAAAAGCTCTGAATGCTATAACATCAAGTTGAAAACATCTGAATACTATGAAATCATGTTGAAAACATCTGAATACTAAGAAGTCATGTTAAAAACATCTGAAATATATGAAGTCATGTTAAAAGCATCTGAATACTATGAAGTCATGTTACAAAAAAACATCTGAATACTGTGAAGTCATGTTAAAAAAACATCTGAATACTGTGATGTCATGATAAAAACATCTGAATACTATGAAGTCATGTTAAAAACGTCTGAATACTATGAAGTCATGTTAAAAACATCTGAATACTATGAAGTCATGTTAAAAACATCTGAATACTATGAAGTCATGTTAAAAAAACATCTGAATACTGTGTTGTCATGATAAAAACATCTGATTAATATGAAGTCATGTTGAAAAGCTCTGAATGCTATGACATCATGTTGAAAACGTGAGTACTATGAAGTCATGTTGAAAACATCTTAATACTATGAAGTCAAGTTAAAAAAAATCATCTAAATACGAAGAAGTCATGTTAAAAAACATCTGAATACTATGATGTCATGATAAAAACATCTGAATACTATGAATTCATGTTAAAAACATCTGAATACCATGAAGTCATTCAAAAAAAAACATCTGAATTCTATGACATCATATTGAAAACATCTGAATACTTTGAAGTCATGTTAAAAAAACATCTGAATACTATGAAGTCATGTTGAAAACATCTGAATACTATGACATCATGTTGAAAACATCTGAATACTATGAAGTCATGTTAAAAAAACCATCTGAATACTATGAAGTCATGTTAAAAACATCTGACTAATATGAAGTCATGTTGAAAAGCTCTGAATGCTATGACATCATGTTGAAAGCATCTGAATACTATGAAGTCATGTTGAAAACATCGGAATACTATGACATCATATTGAAAACATGTGAATACTATGAAGTCATGTCAAAAAAATCATCTGAATACTATGAAGTCATGTTTAAAACATCTGAATACTATGACATCATATTGAAAACATCTGAATACTATGAAGTCATGTTGAAAGCATTTGAATACTATGAAGTCATGTTAAAAACATCTGAAATATATGAAATCATGTTAAAAACATCTGAATACTATGAAGTCATGTTAAAAAAACATCTGAATACTGTGTTGTCATGATAAAAACATCTGAATACTATGAAGTCATGTTAAAAACATCTGAATACTATGAAGTCATGTTAAAAACATCTGATTAATATGAAGTCATGTTGAAAAGCTCTGAATGCTATGACATCATGTTGAAAACGTGAGTACTATGAAGTCATGTTGAAAACATCTTAATACTATGAAGTCAAGTTAAAAAAAATCATCTAAATACGAAGAAGTCATGTTAAAAAACATCTGAATACTATGATGTCATGATAAAAACATCTGAATACTATGAATTCATGTTAAAAACATCTGAATACCATGAAGTCATTCGAAAAAAAACATCTGAATTCTATGACATCATATTGAAAACATCTGAATACTTTGAAGTCATGTTAAAAAAACATCTGAATACTATGAAGTCATGTTGAAAACATCTGAATACTATGACATCATGTTGAAAACATCTGAATACTATGAAGTCATGTTAAAAAAACCATCTGAATACTATGAAGTCATGTTAAAATCATCTGACTAATATGAAGTCATGTTGAAAAGCTCTGAATGCTATGATATCATGTTGAAAGCATCTGAATACTATGAAGTCATGTTGAAAACATCTGAATACTATGACATCATATTGAAAACATGTGAATACTATGAAGTCATGTCAAAAAAATCATCTGAATACTATGAAGTCATGTTTAAAACATCTGAATAAGATGACATCATATTGAAAACATCTGAATACTATGATGTCATGATAAAAACATCTGAATACTATGAATTCATGTTAAAAACATCTGAATACCATTAAGTCATTCAAAAAAAAACATCTGAATTCTATGACATCATATTGAAAACATCTGAATACTTTGAAGTCATGTTAAAAAAACATCTGAATACTATGAAGTCATGTTGAAAACATCTGAATACTATGACATCATGTTGAAAACATCTGAATACTATGAAGTCATGTTAAAAAAACCATCTGAATACTATGAAGTCATGTTAAAAACATCTGACTAATATGAAGTCATGTTGAAAAGCTCTGAATGCTATGACATCATGTTGAAAGCATCTGAATACAATGAAGTCATGTTGAAAACATCTGAATACTATGACATCATATTGAAAACATGTGAATACTATGAAGTCATGTCAAAAAAATCATCTGAATACTATGAAGTCATGTTTAAAACATCTGAATACTATGACATCATATTGAAAACATCTGAATACTATGAAGTCATGTTAAAAACATCTGAATACTATGAAGTCATGTTAAAAAAAACCTCTGAATACTTTGAAGTCATGTTGAAAGCATTTGAATACTATGAAGTCATGTTAAAAACATCTGAAATACATGAAGTCATGTTGAAAACATCTGAATACTATGACATCATATTGAAAACATGTGAATACTATGAAGTCATGTCAAAAAAATCATCTGAATACTATGAAGTCATGTTTAAAACATCTGAATACTATGACATCATATTGAAAACATCTGAATACTATGAAGTCATGTTAAAAACATCTGAATACTATGAAGTCATGTTAAAAAAAACCTCTGAATACTTTGAAGTCATGTTAAAACGTCTGAATACTATGAAGTCATGTTAAAAACATCTGATTAATATGAAGTCATGTTGAAAAGCTCTGAATGCTATAACATCAAGTTGAAAACATCTGAATACTATGAAATCATGTTGAAAACATCTGAATACTATGAAGTCATTTTAAAAACATCTGAATAATACGAAGTCATGTTAAAAACATCTGAATACTATGAAGTCATGTTAAAAAAACCTCTGAATACTTTGAAGTCATGTTGAAAGCATTTGAATACTAAGAAGTCATGTTAAAAACATCTGAATACTATGAAGTCATGTTAAAAACGTCTGAATACTATGAAGTCATGTTAAAAACATCTGAATACTATGAAGTCATGTTAAAAACATCTGATTAATATGAAGTCATGTTGAAAAGCTCTGAATGCTATAACATCAAGTTGAAAACATCTGAATACTATGAAGTCATGTTGAAAACATCTGAACAGATGAAGTCATGTTGAAAAGCTCTGAATGTTATGACGTCATGTTAAAAACATCTGAATACTATGAAGTCATGTTAAAAAAAACCTCTGAATACTTTGAAGTCATGTTGAAAGCATTTGAATACTATGAAGTCATGTTAAAAACATCTGAAATATATGAAATCATGTTAAAAACATCTGAATACTATGAAGTCATGTTAAAAAAACATCTGAATACTGTGTTGTCATGATAAAAACATCTGAATACTATGAAGTCATGTTAAAAACATCTGAATACTATGAAGTCTTTTGAAAAACATCTGAATACTATGAAGTCAAGTTAAAACCATCTGCATAATATGAAGTCATGTTAAAAACATCTGAATACTATGACATCATGTTGAAAACATCTGAATAAGATGAAGTCATGTTAAAAAAACCTCTGAATACTTTGAAGTCATGTTGAAAGCATTTGAATACTATGAAGTCATGTTAAAAACATCTGAAATATATGAAGTCATGTTAAAAGCATCTGAATACTAATGAAGTCATGTTACAAAAAAACATCTGAATACTATGAAGTCTTGTTAAAAAAACATCTGAATACTATGATGTCATGATAAAAACATCTGAATACTATGAAGTCATGTTAAAAACGTCTGAATACTATGAAGTCATGTTAAAAACATCTGATTAATATGAAGTCATGTTGAAAAGCTCTGAATGCTATAACATCAAGTTGAAAACATCTGAATACTATGAAATCATGTTGAAAACATCTGAATACTATGAGTCATTTTAAAAACATCTGAATAATATGAAGTCATGTTAAAAAAATCTGAATACTATGAAGTCATGTTAAAAAAAACCTCTGAATACTTTGAAGTCATGTTGAAAGCATTTGAATACTAAGAAGTCATGTTACAAAACATCTGAAATATATGAAATCATGTTAAAAGCATCTGAATACTATGAAGTCATGTTACAAAAAAACATCTGAATACTGTGAAGTCATGTTAAAAAAACATCTGAATACTGTGATGTCATGATAAAAACATCTGAATACTATGAAGTCATGTTAAAAACGTCTGAATACTATGAAGTCATGTTAAAAACATCTGAATACTATGAAGTCTTGTTAAAAACATCTGATTAATATGAAGTCATGTTGAAAAGCTCTGAATGCTATAACATCAAGTTGAAAACATCTGAATACTATGAAGTCATGTTGAAAACATCTGAATACTATGAAGGCATGTTAAAAACATCTGAATAAGATGAAGTCATGTTGAAAAGCTCTGAATGTTATGACGTCATGTTAAAAACATCTGAATACTATGAAGTCATGTTAAAAAAAACCTCTGAATACTTTGAAGTCATGTTGAAAGCATTTGAATACTATGAAGTCATGTTAAAAACATCTGAAATATATGAAATCATGTTAAAAACATCTGAATACTATGAAGTCATGTTAAAAAAACATCTGAATACTGTGTTGTCATGATAAAAACATCTGAATACTATGAAGTCATGTTAAAAACATCTGAATACTATGAAGTCATGTTAAAAACATCTGATTAATATGAAGTCATGTTGAAAAGCTCTGAATGCTATGACATCATGTTGAAAACGTGAGTACTATGAAGTCATGTTGAAAACATCTGAATACTATGAAGTCATGTTAAAAACGTCTGAATACTATGAAGTCATGTTAAAAACATCTGATTAATATGAGGTCATGTTGAAAAGCTCTGAATGCTATAACATCAAGTTGAAAACATCTGAATACTATGAAATCATGTTGAAAACATCTGAATACTATGAATTCATCTTAAAAACATCTGAATACTATGAAGTCATGTTAAAAATATCTGAATACTATGAAGTCATGTTAAAAAAAACCTCTGAATACTTTGAAGTCATGTTGAAAGCATTTGAATACTATGAAGTCATGTTAAAAACATCTGAAATATATGAAATCATGTTAAAAACATCTGAATACTATGAAGTCATGTTAAAAAAACATCTGAATACTGTGATGTCATGATAAAAACATCTGAATACTATGAAGTCATGTTAAAAACATCTGAATACTATGAAGTCATGTTAAAAACATCTGATTAATATGAAGTCATGTTGAAAAGCTCTGAATGCTATGACATCATGTTGAAAACGTGAGTACTATGAAGTCATGTTGAAAACATCTGAATACTATGAAGTCAAGTTAAAAAAATCATCTGAATACGAAGAAGTCATGTTAAAAAACATCTGAATACTATGATGTCATGATAAAAACATCTGAATACTATGAATTCATGTTAAAAACATCTGAATACCATGAAGTCATTCAAAAAAAACATCTGAATTCTATGACATCATATTGAAAACATCTGAATACTATGAAGTCATGTTGAAAAAATCTGAATACTATGACATCATATTGAAAACATGTGAATACTATGAAGTCATGTCAAAAAAATCATCTGAATACTATGAAATCATGTTTAAAATATCTGAATACTATGACATCATATTGAAAACATCTGAATACTATGAAGTCATGTTAAAAACATCTGAAATATATGAAATCATGTTAAAAACATCTGAATACTATGAAGTCATGTTAAAAAAACATCTGAATACTGTGATGTCATGATAAAAACATCTGAATACTATGAAGTCATGTTAAAAACATCTGAATACTATGAAGTCATGTTAAAAACATCTGATTAATATGAAGTCATGTTGAAAAGCTCTGAATGCTATGACATCATGTTGAAAACGTGAGTACTATGAAGTCATGTTGAAAACATCTTAATACTATGAAGTCAAGTTAAAAAAATCATCTGAATACGAAGAAGTCATGTTAAAAAACATCTGAATACTATGATGTCATGATAAAAACATCTGAATACTATGAATTCATGTTAAAAACATCTGAATACCATGAAGTCATGTTGAAACGCTCTGAATGCTATAACATCATGTTGAAAACATCTAAATACTATGAAGTCATGTTGAAAACATCTTAATACTATGAAGTCATGTTGAAAACAGCTGACTAATATGAAGTCATGTTGAAAAGCTCTGAATTCTATGACATCATATTGAAAACATCTGAATACTATGAAGTCATGTTGAAAAAATCTGAATACTATGACATCATATTGAAAACATGTGAATACTATGAAGTCATGTCAAAAAAATCATCTGAATACTATGAAATCATGTTTAAAATATCTGAATACTATGAATTCATATTGAAAACATCTGAATACTATGAAGTCATGTTAAAAACATCTGAATACTATGAAGTCATGTTAAAAAAAACCTCTGAATACTTTGAAGTCATGTTGAAAACATCTGAATACTATGAAGTCATGTTAAAAACATCTGAATACTATGAAGTCATGTTAAAAAAAACCTCTGAATACTTTGAAGTCATGTTGAAAGCATTTGAATACTATGAAGTCATGTTAAAAACATTTGAAATATATGAAGTCATGTTAAAAGCATCTGAATACTATGAAGTCATGTTACAAAAAACATCTTAATAGTATGAAGTCATGTTAAAAAAACATCTGAATACTGTGATGTCATGATAAAAACATCTCAATACTATGAAGTCATGTTAAAAACGTCTGAATACTATGAAGTCATGTTAAAAACATCTGATTAATATGAAGTCATGTTGAAAAGCTCTGAATGCTATAACATCAAGTTGAAAACATATTAATACTATGAAGTCAAGATAAAAAAAATCATCTGAATACTATGAAGTCATGTTAAAAAAACATCTGAATAATATGAAGTCATGTTAAAAACATCTGATTAATATGAAGTCATGTTGAAAAGCTCTGAATGCTATAACATCATGTTGAAAACATCTAAATACTATGAAGTCATGTTGAAAACCTCTTAATACTATGAAGTCATGTTAAAAACATCTTGTTAAAAAAACATCTGAACACTATGAAGTCATTTAAAAAAACAGCTGAATACTATGAAGTCATGTTGAAAACATCTGAATATTATGACATCATGTTGAAAGCATTTGAATACTATGAAGTCATGTTAAAAACATCTGAAATATATGAAGTCATGTTAAAAGCATCTGAATACTATGAAGTCATGTTACAAAAAAACATCTGAATACTATGAAGTCATGTTAAAAAACATCTGAATACTATGATGTCATGATAAAAACATCTGAATACTATGAAGTCATGTTAAAAACGTCTGAATACTATGAAGTCATGTTAAAAACATCTGATTAATATGAGGTCATGTTGAAAAGCTCTGAATGCTATAACATCAAGTTGAAAACATCTGAATACTATGAAATCATGTTGAAAACATCTGAATACTATGAAGTCATGTTAAAAACATCTGAATACTATGAAGTCATGTTGAAAACATCTGAATACTATGAAGTCATGTTAAAAACATCTGAATAAGATGAAGTCATGTTGAAAAGCTCTGAATACTATGAAATCATGTTGAAAACATCTGAATACTATGAAGTCATGTTGAAAACATATTAATACTATGAAGTCAAGTTAAAAAAATCATCTGAATACTATGAAGTCATATTAAAAAAACATCTGAATAATATGAAGTCATGTTAAAAATATCTGATTAATATGAAGTCATGTTGAAAAGCTCTGAATGCTATAACATCATGTTGAAAACATCTAAATACTATGAAGTCATGTTGAAAACATCTTAATACTATGAAGTCATGTTAAAAACATCTTGTTAAAAAAACATCTGAATACTTTGAAGTCATTTAAAAAAAACATCTGAATACTATGAAGTCATGTTACAAAAAACATCTTAATAGTATGAAGTCATGTTAAAAAAACATCTGAATACTGTGATGTCATGATAAAAACATCTCAATACTATGAAGTCATGTTAAAAACGTCTGAATACTATGAAGTCATGTTAAAAACATCTGATTAATATGAAGTCATGTTGAAAAGCTCTGAATGCTATAACATCAAGTTGAAAACATATTAATACTATGAAGTCAAGATAAAAAAAATCATCTGAATACTATGAAGTCATGTTAAAAAAACATCTGAATAATATGAAGTCATGTTAAAAACATCTGATTAATATGAAGTCATGTTGAAAAGCTCTGAATGCTATAACATCATGTTGAAAACATCTAAATACTATGAAGTCATGTTGAAAACCTCTTAATACTATGAAGTCATGTTAAAAACATCTTGTTAAAAAAACATCTGAACACTCTTAAGTCATTTAAAAAAACAGCTGAATACTATGAAGTCATGTTGAAAACATCTGAATATTATGACATCATGTTGAAAGCATTTGAATACTATGAAGTCATGTTAAAAACATCTGAAATATATGAAGTCATGTTAAAAGCATCTGAATACTATGAAGTCATGTTACAAAAAAACATCTGAATACTATGAAGTCATGTTAAAAAACATCTGAATACTATGATGTCATGATAAAAACATCTGAATACTATGAAGTCATGTTAAAAACGTCTGAATACTATGAAGTCATGTTAAAAACATCTGATTAATATGAGGTCATGTTGAAAAGCTCTGAATGCTATAACATCAAGTTGAAAACATCTGAATACTATGAAATCATGTTGAAAACATCTGAATACTATGAAGTCATGTTAAAAACATCTGAATACTATGAAGTCATGTTGAAAACATCTGAATACTATGAAGTCATGTTAAAAACATCTGAATAAGATGAAGTCATGTTGAAAAGCTCTGAATACTATGAAATCATGTTGAAAACATCTGAATACTATGAAGTCATGTTGAAAACATATTAATACTATGAAGTCAAGTTAAAAAAATCATCTGAATACTATGAAGTCATATTAAAAAAACATCTGAATAATATGAAGTCATGTTAAAAATATCTGATTAATATGAAGTCATGTTGAAAAGCTCTGAATGCTATAACATCATGTTGAAAACATCTAAATACTATGAAGTCATGTTGAAAACATCTTAATACTATGAAGTCATGTTAAAAACATCTTGTTAAAAAAACATCTGAATACTTTGAAGTCATTTAAAAAAAACATCTGAATACTATGAAGTCATGTTGAAAACATCTGAATACTATGACATCATGTTGAAAACATCTGAATACTATGAAGTCATGTGAAAAACATCTGAATACTATGAAGTCATGTTAAAAACAGCTGACTAATATGAAGTCATGTTGAAAAGCTCTGAATGCTATGACATCATGTTGAAAGCATCTGAATACTATGAAGTCATGGTGAAAACATCTGAATACTATGACATCATATTGAAAACATGTGAATACTATAAAGTCATGTCAAAAAAATCATCTGAATACTATGAAGTCATGTTAAAAACATCTGAAATATATGAAGTCATGTTAAAAGCATCTGAATACTATGAAGTCATGTTACAAAAAAACATCTGAATACTATGAAGTCATGATAAAAACATCTGAATACTATGAAGTCATGTTAAAAACGTCTGAATACTATGAAGTCATGTTAAAAACATCTGATTAATATGAGGTCATGTTGAAAAGCTCTGAATGCTATAACATCAAGTTGAAAACATCTGAATACTATGAAATCATGTTGAAAACATCTGAATACTATGAATTCATCTTAAAAACATCTGAATACTATGAAGTCATGTTAAAAACATCTGAATACTATGAAGTCATGTTAAAAAAAACCTCTGAATACTTTGAAGTCATGTTGAAAGCATTTGAATACTATGAAGTCATGCTGAAAACATCTGAAATATATGAAATCATGTTAAAAACATCTGAATACTATGAAGTCATGTTAAAAAAACATCTGAATACTGTGATGTCATGATAAACACATCTGAATACTATGAAGTCATGTTAAAAACATCTGAATACTATGAAGTCATGTTAAAAACATCTGATTAATATGAAGTCATGTTGAAAAGCTCTGAATGCTATGACTTCATGTTGAAAACGTGAGTACTATGAAGTCATGTTGAAAACATCTGAATACTATGAAGTCAAGTTACAAAAAAACATCTGAATACTATGAAGTCATGTTGAAAAAATCTGAATACTATGACATCATATTGAAAACATGTGAATACTATGAAGTCATGTCAAAAAAAATCATCTGAATACTATGAAATCATGTTAAAAACATCTGAATACTATGAAGTCATGTTAAAAACATCTGATTAATATGAAGTCATGTTGAAAAGCTCTGAATGCTATGACTTCATGTTGAAAACGTGAGTACTATGAAGTCATGTTGAAAACATCTGAATACTATGAAGTCAAGTTACAAAAAAACATCTGAATACTATGAAGTCATGTTGAAAAAATCTGAATACTATGACATCATATTGAAAACATCTGAATACTATGAAGTCATGTTAAAAACATCTGAATACTATGAAGTCATGTTAAAAAAAACCTCTGAATACTTTGAAGTCATGTTGAAAGCATTTGAATACTATGAAGTCATGTTAAAAACATTTGAAATATATGAAGTCATGTTAAAAGCATCTGAATACTATGAAGTCATGTTACAAAAAAACATCTTAATAGTATGAAGTCATGTTAAAAAAACATCTGAATACTGTGATGTCATGATAAAAACATCTCAATACTATGAAGTCATGTTAAAAAAACATCTGAATAATATGAAGTCATGTTAAAAACATCTGATTAATATGAAGTCATGTTGAAAAGCTCTGAATGCTATAACATCATGTTGAAAACATCTAAATACTATGAAGTCATGTTGAAAACCTCTTAATACTATGAAGTCATGTTAAAAACATCTTGTTAAAAAAACATCTGAACACTCTTAAGTCATTTAAAAAAACAGCTGAATACTATGAAGTCATGTTGAAAACATCTGAATATTATGACATCATGTTGAAAGCATTTGAATACTATGAAGTCATGTTAAAAACATCTGAAATATATGAAGTCATGTTAAAAGCATCTGAATACTATGAAGTCATGTTACAAAAAAACATCTGAATACTATGAAGTCATGTTAAAAAACATCTGAATACTATGAAGTCATGTTGAAAAAATCTGAATACTATGACATCATATTGAAAACATGTGAATACTATGAAGTCATGTCAAAAAAAATCATCTGAATACTATGAAATCATGTTTAAAATATCTGAATACTATGACATCATATTGAAAACATCTGAATACTATGAAGTCATGTTAAAAACATCTGAATACTATGAAGTCATGTTAAAAAAAACCTCTGAATACTTTGAAGTCATGTTGAAAGCATTTGAATACTATGAAGTCATGTTAAAAACATTTGAAATATATGAAGTCATGTTAAAAGCATCTGAATACTATGAAGTCATGTTACAAAAAAACATCTTAATAGTATGAAGTCATGTTAAAAAAACATCTGAATACTGTGATGTCATGATAAAAACATCTCAATACTATGAAGTCATGTTAAAAAAACATCTGAATAATATGAAGTCATGTTAAAAACATCTGATTAATATGAAGTCATGTTGAAAAGCTCTGAATGCTATAACATCATGTTGAAAACATCTAAATACTATGAAGTCATGTTGAAAACCTCTTAATACTATGAAGTCATGTTAAAAACATCTTGTTAAAAAAACATCTGAACACTCTTAAGTCATTTAAAAAAACAGCTGAATACTATGAAGTCATGTTGAAAACATCTGAATATTATGACATCATGTTGAAAGCATTTGAATACTATGAAGTCATGTTAAAAACATCTGAAATATATGAAGTCATGTTAAAAGCATCTGAATACTATGAAGTCATGTTACAAAAAAACATCTGAATACTATGAAGTCATGTTAAAAAACATCTGAATACTATGATGTCATGATAAAAACATCTGAATACTATGAAGTCATGTTAAAAACGTCTGAATACTATGAAGTCATGTTAAAAACATCTGATTAATATGAGGTCATGTTGAAAAGCTCTGAATGCTATAACATCAAGTTGAAAACATCTGAATACTATGAAATCATGTTGAAAACATCTGAATACTATGAAGTCATGTTAAAAACATCTGAATACTATGAAGTCATGTTGAAAACATCTGAATACTATGAAGTCATGTTAAAAACATCTGAATAAGATGAAGTCATGTTGAAAAGCTCTGAATACTATGAAATCATGTTGAAAACATCTGAATACTATGAAGTCATGTTGAAAACATATTAATACTATGAAGTCAAGTTAAAAAAATCATCTGAATACTATGAAGTCATATTAAAAAAACATCTGAATAATATGAAGTCATGTTAAAAATATCTGATTAATATGAAGTCATGTTGAAAAGCTCTGAATGCTATAACATCATGTTGAAAACATCTAAATACTATGAAGTCATGTTGAAAACATCTTAATACTATGAAGTCATGTTAAAAACATCTTGTTAAAAAAACATCTGAATACTTTGAAGTCATTTAAAAAAAACATCTGAATACTATGAAGTCATGTTGAAAACATCTGAATACTATGACATCATGTTGAAAACATCTGAATACTATGAAGTCATGTGAAAAACATCTGAATACTATGAAGTCATGTTAAAAACAGCTGACTAATATGAAGTCATGTTGAAAAGCTCTGAATGCTATGACATCATGTTGAAAGCATCTGAATACTATGAAGTCATGGTGAAAACATCTGAATACTATGACATCATATTGAAAACATGTGAATACTATAAAGTCATGTCAAAAAAATCATCTGAATACTATGAAGTCATGTTAAAAACATCTGAAATATATGAAGTCATGTTAAAAGCATCTGAATACTATGAAGTCATGTTACAAAAAAACATCTGAATACTATGAAGTCATGATAAAAACATCTGAATACTATGAAGTCATGTTAAAAACGTCTGAATACTATGAAGTCATGTTAAAAACATCTGATTAATATGAGGTCATGTTGAAAAGCTCTGAATGCTATAACATCAAGTTGAAAACATCTGAATACTATGAAATCATGTTGAAAACATCTGAATACTATGAATTCATCTTAAAAACATCTGAATACTATGAAGTCATGTTAAAAACATCTGAATACTATGAAGTCATGTTAAAAAAAACCTCTGAATACTTTGAAGTCATGTTGAAAGCATTTGAATACTATGAAGTCATGCTAAAAACATCTGAAATATATGAAATCATGTTAAAAACATCTGAATACTATGAAGTCATGTTAAAAAAACATCTGAATACTGTGATGTCATGATAAACAAATCTGAATACTATGAAGTCATGTTAAAAACATCTGAATACTATGAAGTCATGTTAAAAACATCTGATTAATATGAAGTCATGTTGAAAAGCTCTGAATGCTATGACTTCATGTTGAAAACGTGAGTACTATGAAGTCATGTTGAAAACATCTGAATACTATGAAGTCAAGTTACAAAAAAACATCTGAATACTATGAAGTCATGTTGAAAAAATCTGAATACTATGACATCATATTGAAAACATGTGAATACTATGAAGTCATGTCAAAAAAAATCATCTGAATACTATGAAATCATGTTTAAAATATCTGAATACTATGACATCATATTGAAAACATCTGAATACTATGAAGTCATGTTAAAAACATCTGAATACTATGAAGTCATGTTAAAAAAAACCTCTGAATACTTTGAAGTCATGTTGAAAGCATTTGAATACTATGAAGTCATGTTAAAAACATTTGAAATATATGAAGTCATGTTAAAAGCATCTGAATACTATGAAGTCATGTTACAAAAAAACATCTTAATAGTATGAAGTCATGTTAAAAAAACATCTGAATACTGTGATGTCATGATAAAAACATCTCAATACTATGAAGTCATGTTAAAAAAACATCTGAATAATATGAAGTCATGTTAAAAACATCTGATTAATATGAAGTCATGTTGAAAAGCTCTGAATGCTATAACATCATGTTGAAAACATCTAAATACTATGAAGTCATGTTGAAAACCTCTTAATACTATGAAGTCATGTTAAAAACATCTTGTTAAAAAAACATCTGAACACTATGAAGTCATGTTAAAAAAAACATCTGAATACTATGAAGTCATGTTGAAAACATCTGAATACTATGACATCATATTGAAAACATCTGAATACTATGAAGTCATGTTAAAAACATCTGAATAAGATGAAGTCATGTTGAAAAGCTCTGAATGTTATGACGTCATGTTAAAAACATCTGAATCCTATGATGTCATGTTAAAAAAACATCTGTATACTATGAAGTCATGTTGAAAAGCTCTGAATGCTATGATATCATGTTGAAAACATCTGAATACTATGAAGTCAAGTTGAAAACATATTAATACTATGAAGTCAAGTTAAAAAAAATCATCTGAATACTATGAAGTCATGTTAAAAACATCTGATTAATATGAAGTCATGTTGAAAAGCTCTGAATGCTATAACATCATGTTGAAAACATCTAAATACTATGAAGTCATGTTGAAAACCTCTTAATACTATGAAGTCATGTTAAAAACATCTTGTTAAAAAAACATCTGAACACTATGAAGTCATTTAAAAAAAACATCTGAATACTATGAAGTCATGTTGAAAAGCTCTGAATGCTATAACATCAAGTTGAAAACATCTTAATACTATGAAGTCATGTTAAAAACATCTGAATACTATGAAGTCATGTTAAAAACATCTGAATACTATGAAGTCATGTTAAAAAAAACCTCTGAATACTTTGAAGTCATGTTGAAAGCATTTGAATACTATGAAGTCATGTCAAAAACATCTGAAATATATGAAGTCATGTTAAAAGCATCTGAATACTATGAAGTCATGTTACAAAAAAACATCTGAATACTATGAAGTCATGTTAAAAAAACATCTGAATACTGTGATGTCATGATAAAAACATCTCAATACTATGAAGTCATGTTAAAAACGTCTGAATACTATGAAGTCATGTTAAAAACATCTGATTAATATGAAGTCATGTTGAAAAGCTCTGAATGCTATAACATCAAGTTGAAAACATATTAATACTATGAAGTCAAGATAAAAAAAATCATCTGAATACTATGAAGTCATGTTAAAAAAACATCTGAATAATATGAAGTCATGTTAAAAACATCTGATTAATATGAAGTCATGTTGAAAAGCTCTGAATGCTATAACATCATCTTGAAAACATCTAAATACTATGAAGTCATGTTGAAAACCTCTTAATACTATGAAGTCATGTTAAAAACATCTTGTTAAAAAAACATCTGAACACTATGAAGTCATGTTAAAAAAAACATCTGAATACTTTGAAGTCATGTTGAAAGCATTTGAATACTATGAAGTCATGTTAAAAACATCTGAAATATATGAAATCATGTTAAAAACATCTGAATACTATGAAGTCATGTTAAAAAAACATCTGAATACTGTGTTGTCATGATAAAAACATCTGAATACTATGAAGTCATGTTAAAAACATCTGAATACTATGAAGTCATGTTAAAAACATCTGATTAATATGAAGTCATGTTGAAAAGCTCTGAATGCTATGACATCATGTTGAAAACGTGAGTACTATGAAGTCATGTTGAAAACATCTTAATACTATGAAGTCAAGTTAAAAAAAATCATCTAAATACGAAGAAGTCATGATAAAAAACATCTGAATACTATGATGTCATGATAAAAACATCTGAATACTATGAATTCATGTTAAAAACATCTTAATACCATGAAGTCATTCAAAAAAAAACATCTGAATTCTATGACATCATATTGAAAACATCTGAATACTTTGAAGTCATGTTAAAAAAACATCTGAATACTATGAAGTCATGTTGAAAACATCTGAATACTATGACATCATGTTGAAAACATCTGAATTCTATGAAGTCATGTTAAAAAAACCATCTGAATACTCTGAAGTCACGTTAAAAACATCTGACTAATATGAAGTCATGTTGAAAAGCTCTGAATGCTATGACATCATGTTGAAAGCATCTGAATACTATGAAGTCATGTTAAAAAAAACCTCTGAATACTTTGAAGTCATGTTGAAAGCATTTGAATACTATGAAGTCATGTTAAAAACATCTGAATACTATGAAGTCATGTTGAAAACATCTGAATACTATGACATCATATTGAAAACATGTGAATACTATGAAGTCATGTCAAAAAAATCATCTGAATACTATGAAGTCATGTTTAAAACATCTGAATACTATGACATCATATTGAAAACATCTGAATACTATGAGGTCATGTTAAAAACATCTGAATACTATGAAGTCATGTTAAAAAAAACCTCTGAATACTTTGAAGTCATGTTAAAAACGTCTGAATACTATGAAGTCATGTTAAAAACATCTGATTAATATGAAGTCATGTTGAAAAGCTCTGAATGCTATAACATCAAGTTGAAAACATCTGAATACTTTGAAGTCATGTTGAAAGCATTTGAATACTAAGAAGTCATGTTAAAAACATCTGAAATATATGAAATCATGTTAAAAGCATCTGAATAATATGAAGTCATGTTACAAAAAAACATCTGAATACTGTGAAGTCATGTTAAAAAAACATCTGAATACTGTGATGTCATGATAAAAACATCTGAATACTATGAAGTCATGTTAAAAACGTCTGAATACTATGAAGTCATGTTAAAAACATCTGAATACTATGAAGTCATGTTAAAAACATCTGATTAATATGAAGTCATGTTGAAAAGCTCTGAATGCTATAACATCAAGTTGAAAACATCTGAATACTTTGAAGTCATGTTGAAAGCATTTGAATACTAAGAAGTCATGTTAAAAACATCTGAAATATATGAAATCATGTTAAAAGCATCTGAATAATATGAAGTCATGTTACAAAAAAACATCTGAATACTGTGAAGTCATGTTAAAAAAACATCTGAATACTGTGATGTCATGATAAAAACATCTGAATACTATGAAGTCATGTTGAAAACATCTGAATACTATGAAGTCATGTTAAAAACATCTGAATAGATGAAGTCATGTTGAAAAGCTCTGAATGTTATGACGTCATGTTAAAAACATCTGAATACTATGAAGTCATGTTAAAAAAAACCTCTGAATACTTTGAAGTCATGTTAAAAACATCTGAAATATATGAAATCATGTTAAAAACATCTTAATACTATGAAGTCATGTTAAAAAAACATCTGAATACTGTGTTGTCATGATAAAAACATCTGAATACTATGAAGTCATGTTAAAAACATCTGAATACTATGAAGTCATGTTAAAAACATCTGATTAATATGAAGTCATGTTGAAAAGCTCTGAATGCTATGACATCATGTTGAAAACGTGAGTACTATGAAGTCATGTTGAAAACATCTTAATACTATGAAGTCAAGTTAAAAAAAATTATCTAAATACGAAGAAGTCATGTTAAAAAACATCTGAATACTATGATGTCATGATAAAAACATCTGAATACATTGAATTCATGTTAAAAACATCTGAATACCATGAAGTCATTCAAAAAAAAACATCTGAATTCTATGACATCATATTGAAAACATCTGAATACTTTGAAGTCATGTTAAAAAAACATCTGAATACTATGAAGTCCTGTTGAAAACATCTGAATACTATGACATCATGTTGAAAACATCTGAATACTATGAAGTCATGTTAAAAAAACCATCTGAATACTATGAAGTCATGTTAAAAACATCTGACTAATATGAAGTCATGTTGAAAAGCTCTGAATGCTATGACATCATGTTGAAAGCATCTGAATACTATGAAGTCATGTTTAAAACATCTGAATACTATGACATCATATTGAAAACATCTGAATACTATGAAGTCTTGTTAAAAACATCTGAATACTATGAAGTCAAGTTAAAAAAAATCATCTGAATACGAAGAAGTCATGTTAAAAAACATCTGAATACTATGATGTCATTATAAAATAATCTGAATACTATGAATTCATGTTAAAAACATCTGAATACCATGAAGTCATTCAAAAAAAACATCTGAATACTATGACATCATATTGAAAACATGTGAATACTATGAAGTTATGTCAAAAAAATCATCTGAATACTATGAAGTCATGTTAAAAACATCTGAAATATATGAAGTCATGTTAAAAACATCTGAATACTATGAAGTCATGTTAAAAACGTCTGAATACTATGAAGTCATGTTAAAAACATCTGAATACTATGAAGTCATGTTAAAAACATCTGAATACTATGAAGTCATGTTAAAAAAAACCTCTGAATACTTTGAAGTCATGTTGAAAGCATTTGAATACTATGAAGTCATGCTAAAAACATCTGAAATATATGAAATCATGTTAAAAACATCTGAATACTATGAAGTCATGTTAAAAAAACATCTGAATACTGTGATGTCATGATAAACACATCTGAATACTATGAAGTCATGTTAAAAACATCTGAATACTATGAAGTCATGTTAAAAACATCTGATTAATATGAAGTCATGTTGAAAAGCTCTGAATGCTATGACTTCATGTTGAAAACGTGAGTACTATGAAGTCATGTTGAAAACATCTGAATACTATGAAGTCAAGTTAAAAAAAATCATCTGAATACGAAGAAGTCATGTTAAAAAACATCTGAATACTATGATGTCATGATAAAAACATCTGAATACTATGAATTCATGTTAAAAACATCTGAATACCATGAAGTCATTCAAAAAAAACATCTGAATTCTATGACATCATATTGAAAACATCTGAATACTATGAAGTCATGTTGAAAAAATCTGAATACTATGACATCATATTGAAAACATGTGAATACTATGAAGTCATGTCAAAAAAAATCATCTGAATACTATGAAATCATGTTTAAAATATCTGAATACTATGACATCATATTGAAAACATCTGAATACTATGAAGTCATGTTAAAAACATCTGAATACTATGAAGTCATGTTAAAAAAAACCTCTGAATACTTTGAAGTCATGTTGAAAGCATTTGAATACTATGAAGTCATGTTAAAAACATTTGAAATATATGAAGTCATGTTAAAAGCATCTGAATACTATGAAGTCATGTTACAAAAAAACATCTTAATAGTATGAAGTCATGTTAAAAAAACATCTGAATACTGTGATGTCATGATAAAAACATCTCAATACTATGAAGTCATGTTAAAAAAACATCTGAATAATATGAAGTCATGTTAAAAACATCTGATTAATATGAAGTCATGTTGAAAAGCTCTGAATGCTATAACATCATGTTGAAAACATCTAAATACTATGAAGTCATGTTGAAAACCTCTTAATACTATGAAGTCATGTTAAAAACATCTTGTTAAAAAAACATCTGAACACTATGAAGTCATGTTAAAAAAAACATCTGAATACTATGAAGTCATGTTGAAAACATCTGAATACTATGACATCATATTGAAAACATCTGAATACTATGAAGTCATGTTAAAAACATCTGAATAAGATGAAGTCATGTTGAAAAGCTCTGAATGTTATGACGTCATGTTAAAAACATCTGAATCCTATGATGTCATGTTAAAAAAACATCTGTATACTATGAAGTCATGTTGAAAAGCTCTGAATGCTATGATATCATGTTGAAAACATCTGAATACTATGAAGTCAAGTTGAAAACATATTAATACTATGAAGTCAAGTTAAAAAAAATCATCTGAATACTATGAAGTCATGTTAAAAACATCTGATTAATATGAAGTCATGTTGAAAAGCTCTGAATGCTATAACATCATGTTGAAAACATCTAAATACTATGAAGTCATGTTGAAAACCTCTTAATACTATGAAGTCATGTTAAAAACATCTTGTTAAAAAAACATCTGAACACTATGAAGTCATTTAAAAAAAACATCTGAATACTATGAAGTCATGTTGAAAAGCTCTGAATGCTATAACATCAAGTTGAAAACATCTTAATACTATGAAGTCATGTTAAAAACATCTGAATACTATGAAGTCATGTTAAAAACATCTGAATACTATGAAGTCATGTTAAAAAAAACCTCTGAATACTTTGAAGTCATGTTGAAAGCATTTGAATACTATGAAGTCATGTCAAAAACATCTGAAATATATGAAGTCATGTTAAAAGCATCTGAATACTATGAAGTCATGTTACAAAAAAACATCTGAATACTATGAAGTCATGTTAAAAAAACATCTGAATACTGTGATGTCATGATAAAAACATCTCAATTCTATGAAGTCATGTTAAAAACGTCTGAATACTATGAAGTCATGTTAAAAACATCTGATTAATATGAAGTCATGTTGAAAAGCTCTGAATGCTATAACATCAAGTTGAAAACATATTAATACTATGAAGTCAAGATAAAAAAAATCATCTGAATACTATGAAGTCATGTTAAAAAAACATCTGAATAATATGAAGTCATGTTAAAAACATCTGATTAATATGAAGTCATGTTGAAAAGCTCTGAATGCTATAACATCATCTTGAAAACATCTAAATACTATGAAGTCATGTTGAAAACCTCTTAATACTATGAAGTCATGTTAAAAACATCTTGTTAAAAAAACATCTGAACACTATGAAGTCATGTTAAAAAAAACATCTGAATACTTTGAAGTCATGTTGAAAGCATTTGAATACTATGAAGTCATGTTAAAAACATCTGAAATATATGAAATCATGTTAAAAACATCTGAATACTATGAAGTCATGTTAAAAAAACATCTGAATACTGTGTTGTCATGATAAAAACATCTGAATACTATGAAGTCATGTTAAAAACATCTGAATACTATGAAGTCATGTTAAAAACATCTGATTAATATGAAGTCATGTTGAAAAGCTCTGAATGCTATGACATCATGTTGAAAACGTGAGTACTATGAAGTCATGTTGAAAACATCTTAATACTATGAAGTCAAGTTAAAAAAAATCATCTAAATACGAAGAAGTCATGTTAAAAAACATCTGAATACTATGATGTCATGATAAAAACATCTGAATACTATGAATTCATGTTAAAAACATCTTAATACCATGAAGTCATTCAAAAAAAAACATCTGAATTCTATGACATCATATTGAAAACATCTGAATACTTTGAAGTCATGTTAAAAAAACATCTGAATACTATGAAGTCATGTTGAAAACATCTGAATACTATGACATCATGTTGAAAACATCTGAATTCTATGAAGTCATGTTAAAAAAACCATCTGAATACTCTGAAGTCACGTTAAAAACATCTGACTAATATGAAGTCATGTTGAAAAGCTCTGAATGCTATGACATCATGTTGAAAGCATCTGAATACTATGAAGTCATGTTAAAAAAAACCTCTGAATACTTTGAAGTCATGTTGAAAGCATTTGAATACTATGAAGTCATGTTAAAAACATCTGAATACTATGAAGTCATGTTGAAAACATCTGAATACTATGACATCATATTGAAAACATGTGAATACTATGAAGTCATGTCAAAAAAATCATCTGAATACTATGAAGTCATGTTTAAAACATCTGAATACTATGACATCATATTGAAAACATCTGAATACTATGAGGTCATGTTAAAAACATCTGAATACTATGAAGTCATGTTAAAAAAAAACTCTGAATACTTTGAAGTCATGTTAAAAACATCTGAATACTATGAAGTCATGTTAAAAACATCTGATTAATATGAAGTCATGTTGAAAAGCTCTGAATGCTATAACATCAAGTTGAAAACATCTTAATACTATGAAGTCATGTTAAAAACATCTGAATACTATGAAGTCATGTTAAAAACATCTTGTTAAAAAAACATCTGAACACTATGAAGTCATTTAAAAAAAACATCTGAATACTATGAAGTCATGTTGAAAAGCTCTGAATGCTATAACATCAAGTTGAAAACATCTTAATACTATGAAGTCATGTTAAAAACATCTGAATACTATGAAGTCATGTTAAAAACATCTGAATACTATGAAGTCATGTTAAAAAAAACCTCTGAATACTTTGAAGTCATGTTGAAAGCATTTGAATACTATGAAGTCATGTCAAAAACATCTGAAATATATGAAGTCATGTTAAAAGCATCTGAATACTATGAAGTCATGTTACAAAAAAACATCTGAATACTATGAAGTCATGTTAAAAAAACATCTGAATACTGTGATGTCATGATAAAAACATCTCAATACTATGAAGTCATGTTAAAAACGTCTGAATACTATGAAGTCATGTTAAAAACATCTGATTAATATGAAGTCATGTTGAAAAGCTCTGAATGCTATAACATCAAGTTGAAAACATATTAATACTATGAAGTCAAGATAAAAAAAATCATCTGAATACTATGAAGTCATGTTAAAAAAACATCTGAATAATATGAAGTCATGTTAAAAACATCTGATTAATATGAAGTCATGTTGAAAAGCTCTGAATGCTATAACATCATCTTGAAAACATCTAAATACTATGAAGTCATGTTGAAAACCTCTTAATACTATGAAGTCATGTTAAAAACATCTTGTTAAAAAAACATCTGAACACTATGAAGTCATGTTAAAAAAAACATCTGAATACTTTGAAGTCATGTTGAAAGCATTTGAATACTATGAAGTCATGTTAAAAACATCTGAAATATATGAAATCATGTTAAAAACATCTGAATACTATGAAGTCATGTTAAAAAAACATCTGAATACTGTGTTGTCATGATAAAAACATCTGAATACTATGAAGTCATGTTAAAAACATCTGAATACTATGAAGTCATGTTAAAAACATCTGATTAATATGAAGTCATGTTGAAAAGCTCTGAATGCTATGACATCATGTTGAAAACGTGAGTACTATGAAGTCATGTTGAAAACATCTTAATACTATGAAGTCAAGTTAAAAAAAATCATCTAAATACGAAGAAGTCATGATAAAAAACATCTGAATACTATGATGTCATGATAAAAACATCTGAATACTATGAATTCATGTTAAAAACATCTTAATACCATGAAGTCATTCAAAAAAAACATCTGAATTCTATGACATCATATTGAAAATATCTGAATACTTTGAAGTCATGTTAAAAAAACATCTGAATACTATGAAGTCATGTTGAAAACATCTGAATACTATGACATCATGTTGAAAACATCTGAATTCTATGAAGTCATGTTAAAAAAACCATCTGAATACTCTGAAGTCACGTTAAAAACATCTGACTAATATGAAGTCATGTTGAAAAGCTCTGAATGCTATGACATCATGTTGAAAGCATCTGAATACTATGAAGTCATGTTAAAAAAAACCTCTGAATACTTTGAAGTCATGTTGAAAGCATTTGAATACTATGAAGTCATGTTAAAAACATCTGAATACTATGAAGTCATGTTGAAAACATCTGAATACTATGACATCATATTGAAAACATGTGAATACTATGAAGTCATGTCAAAAAAATCATCTGAATACTATGAAGTCATGTTTAAAACATCTGAATACTATGACATCATATTGAAAACATCTGAATACTATGAGGTCATGTTAAAAACATCTGAATACTATGAAGTCATGTTAAAAAAAACCTCTGAATACTTTGAAGTCATGTTAAAAACGTCTGAATACTATGAAGTCATGTTAAAAACATCTGATTAATATGAAGTCATGTTGAAAAGCTCTGAATGCTATAACATCAAGTTGAAAACATCTGAATACTTTGAAGTCATGTTGAAAGCATTTGAATACTAAGAAGTCATGTTAAAAACATCTTGTTAAAAAAACATCTGAATAATATGAAGTCATGTTAAAAACATCTGATTAATATGAAGTCATGTTGAAAAGCTCTGAATGCTATAACATCAAGTTGAAAACATCTTAATACTATGAAGTCATGTTAAAAACATCTGAATACTATGAAGTCATGTTAAAAACATCTGAATACTATGAAGTCATGTTAAAAAAACATCTGAATACTGTGATGTCATGATAAAAACATCTCAATACTATGAAGTCATGTTAAAAACGTCTGAATACTATGAAGTCATGTTAAAAACATCTGATTAATATGAAGTCATGTTGAAAAGCTCTGAATGCTATAACATCAAGTTGAAAACATATTAATACTATGAAGTCAAGTTAAAAAAAATCATCTGAATACTATGAAGTCATGTTAGAAAAACATCTGAATAATATGAAGTCATGTTAAAAACATCTGATTAATATGAAGTCATGTTGAAAAGCTCTGAATGCTATAACATCATGTTGAAAACATCTAAATACTATGAAGTCATGTTGAAAACCTCTTAATACTATGAAGTCATGTTAAAAACATCTTGTTAAAAAAACATCTGAACACTATGACGTCATTTAAAAAAAACATCTGAATACTATGAAGTCATGTTGAAAAGCTCTGAATGCTATAACATCAAGTTGAAAACCTCTGAATACTTTGAAGTCATGTTGAAAGCATTTGAATACTATGAAGTCATGTCAAAAACATCTGAAATATATGAAGTCATGTTAAAAGCATCTGAATACTATGAAGTCATGTTACAAAAAAACATCTGAATACTATGAAGTCATGTTAAAAAAACATCTGAATACTGTGATGTCATGATAAAAACATCTCAATACTATGAAGTCATGTTAAAAACGTCTGAACACTATGAAGTCATGTTAAAAACATCTGATTAATATGAAGTCATGTTGAAAAGCTCTGAATGCTATAACATCAAGTTGAAAACATCTGAATACTATGAAGTCAAGATAAAAAAAATCATCTGAATACTATGAAGTCATGTTAAAAAAACATCTGAATAATATGAAGTCATGTTAAAAACATCTGATTAATATGAAGTCATGTTGAAAAGCTCTGAATGCTATAACATCATGTTGAAAACATCTAAATACTATGAAGTCATGTTGAAAACCTCTTAATACTATGAAGTCATGTTAAAAACATCTTGTTAAAAAAACATCTGAACACTCTTAAGTCATGTTAAAAAAAACATCTGAATACTTTGAAGTCATGTTGAAAGCATTTGAATACTATGAAGTCATGTTAAAAACATCTGAAATATATGAAATCATGTTAAAAACATCTGAATACTATGAAGTCATGTTAAAAAAACATCTGAATACTGTGTTGTCATGATAAAAACATCTGAATACTATGAAGTCATGTTAAAAACATCTGAATACTATGAAGTCATGTTAAAAACATCTGATTAATATGAAGTCATGTTGAAAAGCTCTGAATGCTATGACATCATGTTGAAAACGTGAGTACTATGAAGTCATGTTGAAAACATCTTAATACTATGAAGTCAAGTTAAAAAAAATCATCTAAATACGAAGAAGTCATGATAAAAAACATCTGAATACTATGATGTCATGATAAAAACATCTGAATACTATGAATTCATGTTAAAAACATCTTAATACCATGAAGTCATTCAAAAAAAAACATCTGAATTCTATGACATCATATTGAAAACATCTGAATACTTTGAAGTCATGTTAAAAAAACATCTGAATACTATGAAGTCATGTTGAAAAAATCTGAATACTATGACATCATGTTGAAAACATCTGAATTCTATGAAGTCATGTTAAAAAAACCATCTGAATACTCTGAAGTCATGTTAAAAACATCTGACTAATATGAAGTCATGTTGAAAAGCTCTGAATGCTATGACATCATGTTGAAAGCATCTGAATACTATGAAGTCATGTTAAAAAAAACCTCTGAATACTTTGAAGTCATGTTGAAAGCATTTGAATACTATGAAGTCATGTTAAAAACATCTGAAATATATGAAGTCATGTTGAAAACATCTGAATACTATGACATCATATTGAAAACATGTGAATACTAAGAAGTCATGTCAAAAAAATCATCTGAATACTATGAAGTCATGTTTAAAACATCTGAAAACTATGACATCATATTGAAAACATCTGAATACTATGAAGTCATGTTAAAAACATCTGATTAATATGAAGTCATGTTGAAAAGCTCTGAATGCTATAACATCAAGTTGAAAACATCTGAATACTTTGAAGTCATGTTGAAAGCATTTGAATACTAAGAAGTCATGTTAAAAACATCTGAAATATATGAAATCATGTTAAAAGCATCTGAATACTATGAAGTCATGTTACAAAAAAACATCTGAATACTGTGAAGTCATGTTAAAAAAACATCTGAATACTGTGATGTCATGATAAAAACATCTGAATACTATGAAGTCATGTTAAAAACGTCTGAATACTATGAAGTCATGTTAAAAACATCTGAATACTATGAAGTCATGTTAAAAACATCTGATTAATATGAAGTCATGTTGAAAAGCTCTGAATGCTATAACATCAAGTTGAAAACATCTGAATACTATGAAGTCATGTTGAAAACATCTGAATACTATGAAGGCATGTTAAAAACATCTGAATAGATGAAGTCATGTTGAAAAGCTCTGAATGTTATGACGTCATGTTAAAAACATCTGAATACTATGAAGTCATGTTAAAAAAAACCTCTGAATACTTTGAAGTCATGTTAAAAACATCTGAAATATATGAAATCATGTTAAAAACATCTGAATACTATGAAGTCATGTTAAAAACATCTGATTAATATGAAGTCATGTTGAAAAGCTCTGAATGCTATAACATCAAGTTGAAAACATCTGAATACTATGAAGTCAAGATAAAAAAAATCATCTGAATACTATGAAGTCATGTTAAAAAAACATCTGAATAATATGAAGTCATGTTAAAAACATCTGATTAATATGAAGTCATGTTGAAAAGCTCTGAATGCTATAACATCATGTTGAAAACATCTAAATACTATGAAGTCATGTTGAAAACCTCTTAATACTATGAAGTCATGTTAAAAACATCTTGTTAAAAAAACATCTGAACACTCTGAAGTCATGTTAAAAAAAACATCTGAATACTTTGAAGTCATGTTGAAAGCATTTGAATACTATGAAGTCATGTTAAAAACATCTGAAATATATGAAATCATGTTAAAAACATCTGAATACTATGAAGTCATGTTAAAAAAACATCTGAATACTGTGTTGTCATGATAAAAACATCTGAATACTATGAAGTCATGTTAAAAACATCTGAATACTATGAAGTCATGTTAAAAACATCTGATTAATATGAAGTCATGTTGAAAAGCTCTGAATGCTATGACATCATGTTGAAAACGTGAGTACTATGAAGTCATGTTGAAAACATCTTAATACTATGAAGTCAAGTTAAAAAAAATCATCTAAATACGAAGAAGTCATGATAAAAAACATCTGAATACTATGATGTCATGATAAAAACATCTGAATACTATGAATTCATGTTAAAAACATCTTAATACCATGAAGTCATTCAAAAAAAAACATCTGAATTCTATGACATCATATTGAAAACATCTGAATACTTTGAAGTCATGTTAAAAAAACATCTGAATACTATGAAGTCATGTTGAAAACATCTGAATACTATGACATCATGTTGAAAACATCTGAATTCTATGAAGTCATGTTAAAAAAACCATCTGAATACTCTGAAGTCATGTTAAAAACATCTGACTAATATGAAGTCATGTTGAAAAGCTCTGAATGCTATGACATCATGTTGAAAGCATCTGAATACTATGAAGTCATGTTAAAAAAAACCTCTGAATACTTTGAAGTCATGTTGAAAGCATTTGAATACTATGAAGTCATGTTAAAAACATCTGAAATATATGAAGTCATGTTGAAAACATCTGAATACTATGACATCATATTGAAAACATGTGAATACTAAGAAGTCATGTCAAAAAAATCATCTGAATACTATGAAGTCATGTTTAAAACATCTGAAAACTATGACATCATATTGAAAACATCTGAATACTATGAGGTCATGTTAAAAAAAACCTCTGAATACTTTGAAGTCATGTTAAAAACGTCTGAATACTATGAAGTCATGTTAAAAACATCTGATTAATATGAAGTCATGTTGAAAAGCTCTGAATGCTATAACATCAAGTTGAAAACATCTGAATACTTTGAAGTCATGTTGAAAGCATTTGAATACTAAGAAGTCATGTTAAAAACATCTGAAATATATGAAATCATGTTAAAAGCATCTGAATACTATGAAGTCATGTTACAAAAAAACATCTGAATACTGTGAAGTCATGTTAAAAAAACATCTGAATACTGTGATGTCATGATAAAAACATCTGAATACTATGAAGTCATGTTAAAAACGTCTGAATACTATGAAGTCATGTTAAAAACATCTGAATACTATGAAGTCATGTTAAAAACATCTGATTAATATGAAGTCATGTTGAAAAGCTCTGAATGCTATAACATCAAGTTGAAAACATCTGAATACTATGAAGTCATGTTGAAAACATCTGAATACTATGAAGGCATGTTAAAAACATCTGAATAGATGAAGTCATGTTGAAAAGCTCTGAATGTTATGACGTCATGTTAAAAACATCTGAATACTATGAAGTCATGTTAAAAAAAACCTCTGAATACTTTGAAGTCATGTTAAAAACATCTGAAATATATGAAATCATGTTAAAAACATCTGAATACTATGAAGTCATGTTAAAAAAACATCTGAATACTGTGTTGTCATGATAAAAACATCTGAATACTATGAAGTCATGTTAAAAACATCTGAATACTATGAAGTCATGTTAAAAACATCTGATTAATATGAAGTCATGTTGAAAAGCTCTGAATGCTATGACATCATGTTGAAAACGTGAGTACTATGAAGTCATGTTGAAAACATCTTAATACTATGAAGTCAAGTTAAAAAAAATTATCTAAACACGAAGAAGTCATGTTAAAAAACATCTGAATACTATGATGTCATGATAAAAACATCTGAATACATTGAATTCATGTTAAAAACATCTGAATACCATGAAGTCATTCAAAAAAAAACATCTGAATTCTATGACATCATATTGAAAACATCTGAATACTATGAAGTCATGTTGAAAACATCTGAATACTATGACATCATGTTGAAAACATCTGAATACTATGAAGTCATGTTAAAAAAACCATCTGAATACTATGAAGTCATGTTAAAAACATCTGACTAATATGAAGTCATGTTGAAAAGCTCTGAATGCTATGACATCATGTTGAAAGCATCTGAATACTATGAAGTCATGTTTAAAACATCTGAATACTATGACATCATATTGAAAACATCTGAATACTATGAAGTCATGTTAAAAACATCTGAATACTATGAAGTCAAGTTAAAAAAATCATCTGAATACGAAGAAGTCATGTTAAAAAACATCTGAATACTATGATGTCATTATAAAATAATCTGAATACTATGAATTCATGTTAAAAACATCTGAATACCATGAAGTCATTCAAAAAAAACATCTGAATACTATGACATCATATTGAAAACATGTGAATACTATGAAGTTATGTCAAAAAAATCATCTGAATACTATGAAGTCATGTTAAAAACATCTGAAATATATGAAGTCATGTTAAAAACATCTGAATACTATGAAGTCATGTTAAAAACGTCTGAATACTATGAAGTCATGTTAAAAACATCTGATTAATATGAGGTCATGTTGAAAAGCTCTGAATGTTATGACGTCATGTTAAAAACATCTGAATCCTATGATGTCATGTTAAAAAAACATCTGTATACTATGAAGTCATGTTGAAAAGCTCTGAATGCTATGATATCATGTTGAAAACATCTGAATACTATGAAGTCAAGTTGAAAACATATTAATACTATGAAGTCAAGTTAAAAAAAATCATCTGAATACTATGAAGTCATGTTAAAAAAACATCTGAATAATATGAAGTCATGTTAAAAACATCTGATTAATATGAAGTCATGTTGAAAAGCTCTGAATGCTATAACATCATGTTGAAAACATCTAAATACTATGAAGTCATGTTGAAAACCTCTTAATACTATGAAGTCATGTTAAAAACATCTTGTTAAAAAAACATCTGAACACTATGAAGTCATTTAAAAAAAACATCTGAATACTATGAAGTCATGTTGAAAAGCTCTGAATGTTATGACGTCATGTTAAAAACATCTGAATCCTATGATGTCATGTTAAAAAAACATCTGTATACTATGAAGTCATGTTGAAAAGCTCTGAATGCTATGATATCATGTTGAAAACATCTGAATACTATGAAGTCAAGTTGAAAACATATTAATACTATGAAGTCAAGTTAAAAAAAATCATCTGAATACTATGAAGTCATGTTAAAAAAACATCTGAATAATATGAAGTCATGTTAAAAACATCTGATTAATATGAAGTCATGTTGAAAAGCTCTGAATGCTATAACATCATGTTGAAAACATCTAAATACTATGAAGTCATGTTGAAAACCTCTTAATACTATGAAGTCATGTTAAAAACATCTTGTTAAAAAAACATCTGAACACTATGAAGTCATTTCAAAAAAACATCTGAATACTATGAAGTCATGTTGAAAAGCTCTGAATGCTATAACATCAAGTTGAAAACCTCTGAATACTTTGAAGTCATGTTGAAAGCATTTGAATACTATGAAGTCATGTCAAAAACATCTGAAATATATGAAGTCATGTTAAAAGCATCTGAATACTATGAAGTCATGTTACAAAAAAACATCTGAATACTATGAAGTCATGTTAAAAAAACATCTGAATACTGTGATGTCATGTTAAAAACATCTGAATACCATGAAGTCATTCAAAAAAAAACATCTGAATTCTATGACATCATATTGAAAACATCTGAATACTTTGAAGTCATGTTAAAAAAACATCTGAATACTATGAAGTCATGTTGAAAACATCTGAATACTATGACATCATGTTGAAAACATCTGAATACTATGAAGTCATGTTAAAAAAACCATCTGAATACTATGAAGTCATGTTAAAAACATCTGACTAATATGAAGTCATGTTGAAAAGCTCTGAATGCTATGACATCATGTTGAAAGCATCTGAATACTATGAAGTCATGTTTAAAACATCTGAATACTATGACATCATATTGAAAACATCTGAATACTATGAAGTCATGTTAAAAACATCTGAATACTATGAAGTCAAGTTAAAAAAAATCATCTGAATACGAAGAAGTCATGTTAAAAAACATCTGAATACTATGATGTCATTATAAAATAATCTGAATACTATGAATTCATGTTAAAAACATCTGAATACCATGAAGTCATTCAAAAAAAACATCTGAATACTATGACATCATATTGAAAACATGTGAATACTATGAAGTTATGTCAAAAAAATCATCTGAATACTATGAAGTCATGTTAAAAACATCTGAAATATATGAAGTCATGTTAAAAACATCTGAATACTATGAAGTCATGTTAAAAACGTCTGAATACTATGAAGTCATGTTAAAAACATCTGATTAATATGAGGTCATGTTGAAAAGCTCTGAATGTTATGACGTCATGTTAAAAACATCTGAATCCTATGATGTCATGTTAAAAAAACATCTGTATACTATGAAGTCATGTTGAAAAGCTCTGAATGCTATGATATCATGTTGAAAACATCTGAATACTATGAAGTCAAGTTGAAAACATATTAATACTATGAAGTCAAGTTAAAAAAAATCATCTGAATACTATGAAGTCATGTTAAAAAAACATCTGAATAATATGAAGTCATGTTAAAAACATCTGATTAATATGAAGTCATGTTGAAAAGCTCTGAATGCTATAACATCATGTTGAAAACATCTAAATACTATGAAGTCATGTTGAAAACCTCTTAATACTATGAAGTCATGTTAAAAACATCTTGTTAAAAAAACATCTGAACACTATGAAGTCATTTAAAAAAAACATCTGAATACTATGAAGTCATGTTGAAAAGCTCTGAATGTTATGACGTCATGTTAAAAACATCTGAATCCTATGATGTCATGTTAAAAAAACATCTGTATACTATGAAGTCATGTTGAAAAGCTCTGAATGCTATGATATCATGTTGAAAACATCTGAATACTATGAAGTCAAGTTGAAAACATATTAATACTATGAAGTCAAGTTAAAAAAAATCATCTGAATACTATGAAGTCATGTTAAAAAAACATCTGAATAATATGAAGTCATGTTAAAAACATCTGATTAATATGAAGTCATGTTGAAAAGCTCTAAATGCTATAACATCATGTTGAAAACATCTAAATACTATGAAGTCATGTTGAAAACCTCTTAATACTATGAAGTCATGTTAAAAACATCTTGTTAAAAAAACATCTGAACACTATGAAGTCATTTAAAAAAAACATCTGAATACTATGAAGTCATGTTGAAAAGCTCTGAATGCTATAACATCAAGTTGAAAACCTCTGAATACTTTGAAGTCATGTTGAAAGCATTTGAATACTATGAAGTCATGTCAAAAACATCTGAAATATATGAAGTCATGTTAAAAGCATCTGAATACTATGAAGTCATGTTACAAAAAAACATCTGAATACTATGAAGTCATGTTAAAAAAACATCTGAATACTGTGATGTCATGATAAAAACATCTCAATACTATGAAGTCATGTTAAAAACGTCTGAACACTATGAAGTCATGTTAAAAACATCTGATTAATATGAAGTCATGTTGAAAAGCTCTGAATGCTATAACATCAAGTTGAAAACATCTGAATACTATGAAGTCAAGATAAAAAAAATCATCTGAATACTATGAAGTCATGTTAAAAAAACATCTGAATAATATGAAGTCATGTTAAAAACATCTGATTAATATGAAGTCATGTTGAAAAGCTCTGAATGCTATAACATCATGTTGAAAACATCTAAATATTATGAAGTCATGTTGAAAACCTCTTAATACTATGAAGTCATGTTAAAAACATCTTGTTAAAAAAACATCTGAACACTATGAAGTCATGTTAAAAAAAACCTCTGAATACTTTGAAGTCATGTTGAAAGCATTTGAATACTATGAAGTCAAGTTAAAAACATCTGAAATATATGAAGTCATGTTAAAAGCATCTGAATACTGTGATGTCATGATAAAAACATCTCAATACTATGAAGTCATGTTAAAAACGTCTGAATACTATGAAGTCATGTTAAAAACATCTGATTAATATGAAGGTATGTTGAAAAGCTGTGAATGCTATAACATTATGTTGAAAACATCTGAATACTGTGAAGTCATGTTAAAAACATCTGAAATATATGAAGTCATGTTAAAAACCTCTGAATACTATGACGTCATTTAAAAAAAACATCTGAATACTATGAAGTCATGTTGAAAACATCTGAATACTATGAAGTCAAGTTAAAAACGTCTGAATACTATGAAGTCATGTTAAAAACATCTGATTAATATGAAGTCATGTTGAAAAGCTCTGAATGCTATAACATCAAGTTGAAAACATCTTAATACTATGAAGTCATGTTAAAAACATCTGAATACTATGAAGTCATGTTAAAAACATCTGAATACTATGAAGTCATGTTAAAAAAACATCTGAATACTGTGATGTCATGATAAAAACATCTCAATACTATGAAGTCATGTTAAAAACGTCTGAATACTATGAAGTCATGTTAAAAACATCTGATTAATATGAAGTCATGTTGAAAAGCTCTGAATGCTATAACATCAAGTTGAAAACATATTAATACTATGAAGTCAAGTTAAAAAAAATCATCTGAATACTATGAAGTCATGTTAAAAAAACATCTGAATAATATGAAGTCATGTTAAAAACATCTGATTAATATGAAGTCATGTTGAAAAGCTCTGAATGCTATAACATCATGTTGAAAACATCTAAATACTATGAAGTCATGTTGAAAACCTCTTAATACTATGAAGTCATGTTAAAAACATCTTGTTAAAAAAACATCTGAACACTATGAAGTCATTTAAAAAAAACATCTGAATACTATGAAGTCATGTTGAAAAGCTCTGAATGCTATAACATCAAGTTGAAAACCTCTGAATACTTTGAAGTCATGTTGAAAGCATTTGAATACTATGAAGTCATGTCAAAAACATCTGAAATATATGAAGTCATGTTAAAAACATCTGAATACTATGAAGTCATGTTAAAAACGTCTGAATACTATGAAGTCATGTTAAAAACATCTGATTAATATGAGGTCATGTTGAAAAGCTCTGAATGTTATGACGTCATGTTAAAAACATCTGAATCCTATGATGTCATGTTAAAAAAACATCTGTATACTAAGAAGTCATGTTGAAAAGCTCTGAATGCTATGATATCATGTTGAAAACATCTGAATACTATGAAGTCAAGTTGAAAACATATTAATACTATGAAGTCAAGTTAAAAAAAATCATCTGAATGCTATGAAGTCATGTTAAAAAAACATCTGAATAATATGAAGTCATGTTAAAAACATCTGATTAATATGAAGTCATGTTGAAAAGCTCTGAATGCTATAACATCATGTTGAAAACATCTAAATACTATGAAGTCATGTTGAAAACCTCTTAATACTATGAAGTCATGTTAAAAACATCTTGTTAAAAAAACATCTGAACACTATGAAGTCATTTAAAAAAAACATCTGAATACTATGAAGTCATGTTGAAAAGCTCTGAATGTTATGACGTCATGTTAAAAACATCTGAATCCTATGATGTCATGTTAAAAAAACATCTGTATACTATGAAGTCATGTTGAAAAGCTCTGAATGCTATGATATCATGTTGAAAACATCTGAATACTATGAAGTCAAGTTGAAAACATATTAATACTATGAAGTCAAGTTAAAAAAAATCATCTGAATACTATGAAGTCATGTTAAAAAAACATCTGAACAATATGAAGTCATGTTAAAAACATCTGATTAATATGAAGTCATGTTGAAAAGCTCTGAATGCTATAACATCATGTTGAAAACATCTAAATACTATGAAGTCATGTTGAAAACCTCTTAATACTATGAAGTCATGTTAAAAACATCTTGTTAAAAAAACATCTGAACACTATGAAGTCATTTAAAAAAAACATCTGAATACTATGAAGTCATGTTGAAAAGCTCTGAATGCTATAACATCAAGTTGAAAACCTCTGAATACTTTGAAGTCATGTTGAAAGCATTTGAATACTATGAAGTCATGTCAAAAACATCGGAAATATATGAAGTCATGTTAAAAGCATCTGAATACTATGAAGTCATGTTACAAAAAAACATCTGAATACTATGAAGTCATGTTAAAAAAACATCTGAATACTGTGATGTCATGATAAAAACATCTCAATACTATGAAGTCATGTTAAAAACGTCTGAACACTATGAAGTCATGTTAAAAACATCTGATTAATATGAAGTCATGTTGAAAAGCTCTGAATGCTATAACATCAAGTTGAAAACATCTGAATACTATGAAGTCAAGATAAAAAAAATCATCTGAATACTATGAAGTCATGTTAAAAAAACATCTGAATAATATGAAGTCATGTTAAAAACATCTGATTAATATGAAGTCATGTTGAAAAGCTCTGAATGCTATAACATCATGTTGAAAACATCTAAATTTTATGAAGTCATGTTGAAAACCTCTTAATACTATGAAGTCATGTTAAAAACATCTTGTTAAAAAAACATCTGAACACTATGAAGTCATGTTAAAAAAAACCTCTGAATACTTTGAAGTCATGTTGAAAGCATTTGAATACTATGAAGTCAAGTTAAAAACATCTGAAATATATGAAGTCATGTTAAAAGCATTTGAATACTGTGATGTCATGATAAAAACATCTCAATACTATGAAGTCATGTTAAAAACGTCTGAATACTATGAAGTCATGTTAAAAACATCTGATTAATATGAAGTCATGTTGAAAAGCTGTGAATGCTATAACATTATGTTGAAAACATCTGAATACTGTGAAGTCATGTTAAAAACATCTGAAATATATGAAGTCATGTTAAAAACCTCTGAATACTATGACGTCATTTAAAAAAAACATCTGAATACTATGAAGTCATGTTGAAAACATCTGAATACTATGAAGTCAAGTTAAAAACGTCTGAATACTATGAAGTCATGTTAAAAAACATCTTAATACTGTGATGTCATGATAAAAACATCTGAATACTATGAAATCATGTTGAAAACATCTTAATACTATGAAGTCATGTTAAAAACATCTGAATACTATGAAGTCATGTTAAAAACATCTGAATACTATGAAGTCATGTTAAAAAAACATCTGAATACTGTGATGTCATGATAAAAACATCTCAATACTATGAAGTCATGTTAAAAACGTCTGAATACTATGAAGTCATGTTAAAAACATCTGATTAATATGAAGTCATGTTGAAAAGCTCTGAATGCTATAACATCAAGTTGAAAACATATTAATACTATGAAGTCAAGTTAAAAAAAATCATCTGAATACTATGAAGTCATGTTAAAAAAACATCTGAATAATATGAAGTCATGTTAAAAACATCTGATTAATATGAAGTCATGTTGAAAAGCTCTGAATGCTATAACATCATGTTGAAAACATCTAAATACTATGAAGTCATGTTGAAAACCTCTTAATACTATGAAGTCATGTTAAAAACATCTTGTTAAAAAAACATCTGAACACTATGAAGTCATTTAAAAAAAACATCTGAATACTATGAAGTCATGTTGAAAAGCTCTGAATGCTATAACATCAAGATGAAAACCTCTGAATACTTTGAAGTCATGTTGAAAGCATTTGAATACTATGAAGTCATGTCAAAAACATCTGAAATATATGAAGTCATGTTAAAAGCATCTGAATACTATGAAGTCATGTTACAAAAAAACATCTGAATACTATGAAGTCATGTTAAAAACACATCTGAAATATATGAAGTCATGTTAAAAACATCTGAATACTATGAAGTCATGTTAAAAACGTCTGAATACTATGAAGTCATGTTAAAAACATCTGATTAATATGAGGTCATGTTGAAAAGCTCTGAATGTTATGACGTCATGTTAAAAACATCTGAATCCTATGATGTCATGTTAAAAAAACATCTGTATACTATGAAGTCATGTTGAAAAGCTCTGAATGCTATGATATCATGTTGAAAACATCTGAATACTATGAAGTCAAGTTGAAAACATTAATACTATGAAGTCAAGTTAAAAAAAATCATCTGAATACTATGAAGTCATGTTAAAAAAACATCTGAATAATATGAAGTCATGTTAAAAACATCTGATTAATATGAAGTCATGTTGAAAAGCTCTGAATGCTATAACATCATGTTGAAAACATCTAAATACTATGAAGTCATGTTGAAAACCTCTTAATACTATGAAGTCATGTTAAAAACATCTTGTTAAAAAAACATCTGAACACTATGAAGTCATTTAAAAAAAACATCTGAATACTATGAAGTCATGTTGAAAAGCTCTGAATGTTATGACGTCATGTTAAAAACATCTGAATCCTATGATGTCATGTTAAAAAAACATCTGTATACTATGAAGTCATGTTGAAAAGCTCTGAATGCTATGATATCATGTTGAAAACATCTGAATACTATGAAGTCAAGTTGAAAACATATTAATACTATGAAGTCAAGTTAAAAAAAATCATCTGAATACTATGAAGTCATGTTAAAAAAA
The DNA here is from genome assembly GCA_022114975.2 of Lampris megalopsis. Lineage (NCBI taxonomy): Eukaryota > Metazoa > Chordata > Actinopteri > Lampriformes > Lampridae > Lampris > Lampris megalopsis. The sequence continues at coordinate 17,922,927 of JAJHIY020000425.1, read as the reverse complement.
CATCTGAACAATATGAAGTCATGTTAAAAACATCTGATTAATATGAAGTCATGTTGAAAAGCTCTGAATGCTATAACATCATGTTGAAAACATCTAAATACTATGAAGTCATGTTGAAAACCTCTTAATACTATGAAGTCATGTTAAAAACATCTTGTTAAAAAAACATCTGAACACTATGAAGTCATTTAAAAAAAACATCTGAATACTATGAAGTCATGTTGAAAAGCTCTGAATGCTATAACATCAAGTTGAAAACCTCTGAATCCTATGATGTCATGTTAAAAAAACATCTGTATACTATGAAGTCATGTTAAAAACGTCTGAATACTATGAAGTCATGTTAAAAACATCTGATTAATATGAGGTCATGTTGAAAAGCTCTGAATGTTATGACGTCATGTTAAAAACATCTGAATCCTATGATGTCATGTTAAAAAAACATCTGTATACTATGAAGTCATGTTGAAAAGCTCTGAATGCTATGATATCATGTTGAAAACATCTGAATACTATGAAGTCAAGTTGAAAACATATTAATACTATGAAGTCAAGTTAAAAAAAATCATCTGAATACTATGAAGTCATGTTAAAAAAACATCTGAATAATATGAAGTCATGTTAAAAACATCTGATTAATATGAAGTCATGTTGAAAAGCTCTGAATGCTATAACATCATGTTGAAAACATCTAAATACTATGAAGTCATGTTGAAAACCTCTTAATACTATGAAGTCATGTTAAAAACATCTTGTTAAAAAAACATCTGAACACTATGAAGTCATTTAAAAAAAACATCTGAATACTATGAAGTCATGTTGAAAAGCTCTGAATGTTATGACGTCATGTTAAAAACATCTGAATCCTATGATGTCATGTTAAAAAAACATCTGTATACTATGAAGTCATGTTGAAAAGCTCTGAATGCTATGATATCATGTTGAAAACATCTGAATACTATGAAGTCAAGTTGAAAACATATTAATACTATGAAGTCAAGTTAAAAAAAATCATCTGAATACTATGAAGTCATGTTAAAAAAACATCTGAACAATATGAAGTCATGTTAAAAACATCTGATTAATATGAAGTCATGTTGAAAAGCTCTGAATGCTATAACATCATGTTGAAAACATCTAAATACTATGAAGTCATGTTGAAAACCTCTTAATACTATGAAGTCATGTTAAAAACATCTTGTTAAAAAAACATCTGAACACTATGAAGTCATTTAAAAAAAACATCTGAATACTATGAAGTCATGTTGAAAAGCTCTGAATGCTATAACATCAAGTTGAAAACCTCTGAATACTTTGAAGTCATGTTGAAAGCATTTGAATACTATGAAGTCATGTCAAAAACATCGGAAATATATGAAGTCATGTTAAAAGCATCTGAATACTATGAAGTCATGTTACAAAAAAACATCTGAATACTATGAAGTCATGTTAAAAAAACATCTGAATACTGTGATGTCATGATAAAAACATCTCAATACTATGAAGTCATGTTAAAAACGTCTGAACACTATGAAGTCATGTTAAAAACATCTGATTAATATGAAGTCATGTTGAAAAGCTCTGAATGCTATAACATCAAGTTGAAAACATCTGAATACTTTGAAGTCATGTTGAAAGCATTTGAATACTAAGAAGTCATGTTAAAAACATCTGAAATATATGAAATCATGTTAAAAACATCTGAATACTATGAAGTCATGTTACAAAAAAACATCTGAATACTGTGAAGTCATGTTAAAAAAACATCTGAATACTGTGATGTCATGATAAAAACATCTGAATACTATGAAGTCATGTTAAAAACGTCTGAATACTATGAAGTCATGTTAAAAACCTCTGAATACTATGAAGTCATGTTAAAAACATCTGATTAATATGAAGTCATGTTGAAAAGCTCTGAATGCTATAACATCAAGTTGAAAACATCTGAATACTATGAAGTCATGTTGAAAACATCTGAATACTATGAAGGCATGTTAAAAACATCTGAATAGATGAAGTCATGTTGAAAAGCTCTGAATGTTATGACGTCATGTTAAAAACATCTGAATACTATGAAGTCATGTTAAAAAAAACCTCTGAATACTTTGAAGTCATGTTAAAAACATCTGAAATATATGAAATCATGTTAAAAACATCTGAATACTATGAAGTCATGTTAAAAAAACATCTGAATACTGTGTTGTCATGATAAAAACATCTGAATACTATGAAGTCATGTTAAAAACATCTGAATAGTATGAAGTCATGTTAAAAACATCTGATTAATATGAAGTCATGTTGAAAAGCTCTGAATGCTATGACATCATGTTGAAAACGTGAGTACTATGAAGTCATGTTGAAAACATCTTAATACTATGAAGTCAAGTTAAAAAAAATTATCTAAATACGAAGAAGTCATGTTAAAAAACATCTGAATACTATGATGTCATGATAAAAACATCTGAATACATTGAATTCATGTTAAAAACATCTGAATACCATGAAGTCATTCAAAAAAAACATCTGAATTCTATGACATCATATTGAAAACATCTGAATACTTTGAAGTCATGTTAAAAAAACATCTGAATACTATGAAGTCATGTTGAAAACATCTGAATACTATGACATCATGTTGAAAACATCTGAATACTATGAAGTCATGTTAAAAAAACCATCTGAATACTATGAAGTCATGTTAAAAACATCTGACTAATATGAAGTCATGTTGAAAAGCTCTGAATGCTATGACATCATGTTGAAAGCATCTGAATACTATGAAGTCATGTTTAAAACATCTGAATACTATGACATCATATTGAAAACATCTGAATACTATGAAGTCATGTTAAAAACATCTGAATACTATGAAGTCAAGTTAAAAAAAATCATCTGAATACGAAGAAGTCATGTTAAAAAACATCTGAATACTATGATGTCATTATAAAATAATCTGAATACTATGAATTCATGTTAAAAACATCTGAATACCATGAAGTCATTCAAAAAAAACATCTGAATACTATGACATCATATTGAAAACATGTGAATACTATGAAGTTATGTCAAAAAAATCATCTGAATACTATGAAGTCATGTTAAAAACATCTGAAATATATGAAGTCATGTTAAAAACATCTGAATACTATGAAGTCATGTTAAAAACGTCTGAATACTATGAAGTCATGTTAAAAACATCTGATTAATATGAGGTCATGTTGAAAAGCTCTGAATGTTATGACGTCATGTTAAAAACATCTGAATCCTATGATGTCATGTTAAAAAAACATCTGTATACTATGAAGTCATGTTGAAAAGCTCTGAATGCTATGATATCATGTTGAAAACATCTGAATACTATGAAGTCAAGTTGAAAACATATTAATACTATGAAGTCAAGTTAAAAAAAATCATCTGAATACTATGAAGTCATGTTAAAAAAACATCTGAATAATATGAAGTCATGTTAAAAACATCTGATTAATATGAAGTCATGTTGAAAAGCTCTGAATGCTATAACATCATGTTGAAAACATCTAAATACTATGAAGTCATGTTGAAAACCTCTTAATACTATGAAGTCATGTTAAAAACATCTTGTTAAAAAAACATCTGAACACTATGAAGTCATTTAAAAAAAACATCTGAATACTATGAAGTCATGTTGAAAAGCTCTGAATGTTATGACGTCATGTTAAAAACATCTGAATCCTATGATGTCATGTTAAAAAAACATCTGTATACTATGAAGTCATGTTGAAAAGCTCTGAATGCTATGATATCATGTTGAAAACATCTGAATACTATGAAGTCAAGTTGAAAACATATTAATACTATGAAGTCAAGTTAAAAAAAATCATCTGAATACTATGAAGTCATGTTAAAAAAACATCTGAATAATATGAAGTCATGTTAAAAACATCTGATTAATATGAAGTCATGTTGAAAAGCTCTGAATGCTATAACATCATGTTGAAAACATCTAAATACTATGAAGTCATGTTGAAAACCTCTTAATACTATGAAGTCATGTTAAAAACATCTTGTTAAAAAAACATCTGAACACTATGAAGTCATTTAAAAAAAACATCTGAATACTATGAAGTCATGTTGAAAAGCTCTGAATGCTATAACATCAAGTTGAAAACCTCTGAATACTTTGAAGTCATGTTGAAAGCATTTGAATACTATGAAGTCATGTCAAAAACATCTGAAATATATGAAGTCATGTTAAAAGCATCTGAATACTATGAAGTCATGTTACAAAAAAACATCTGAATACTATGAAGTCATGTTAAAAAAACATCTGAATACTGTGATGTCATGATAAAAACATCTCAATACTATGAAGTCATGTTAAAAACGTCTGAACACTATGAAGTCATGTTAAAAACATCTGATTAATATGAAGTCATGTTGAAAAGCTCTGAATGCTATAACATCAAGTTGAAAACATCTGAATACTATGAAGTCAAGATAAAAAAAATCATCTGAATACTATGAAGTCATGTTAAAAAAACATCTGAATAATATGAAGTCATGTTAAAAACATCTGATTAATATGAAGTCATGTTGAAAAGCTCTGAATGCTATAACATCATGTTGAAAACATCTAAATATTATGAAGTCATGTTGAAAACCTCTTAATACTATGAAGTCATGTTAAAAACATCTTGTTAAAAAAACATCTGAACACTATGAAGTCATGTTAAAAAAAACCTCTGAATACTTTGAAGTCATGTTGAAAGCATTTGAATACTATGAAGTCAAGTTAAAAACATCTGAAATATATGAAGTCATGTTAAAAGCATCTGAATACTGTGATGTCATGATAAAAACATCTCAATACTATGAAGTCATGTTAAAAACGTCTGAATACTATGAAGTCATGTTAAAAACATCTGATTAATATGAAGTCATGTTGAAAAGCTGTGAATGCTATAACATTATGTTGAAAACATCTGAATACTGTGAAGTCATGTTAAAAACATCTGAAATATATGAAGTCATGTTAAAAACCTCTGAATACTATGACGTCATTTAAAAAAAACATCTGAATACTATGAAGTCATGTTGAAAACATCTGAATACTATGAAGTCAAGTTAAAAACGTCTGAATACTATGAAGTCATGTTAAAAACATCTGATTAATATGAAGTCATGTTGAAAAGCTCTGAATGCTATAACATCAAGTTGAAAACATCTTAATACTATGAAGTCATGTTAAAAACATCTGAATACTATGAAGTCATGTTAAAAACATCTGAATACTATGAAGTCGTGTTAAAAAAACATCTGAATACTGTGATGTCATGATAAAAACATCTCAATACTATGAAGTCATGTTAAAAACGTCTGAATACTATGAAGTCATGTTAAAAACATCTGATTAATATGAAGTCATGTTGAAAAGCTCTGAATGCTATAACATCAAGTTGAAAACATATTAATACTATGAAGTCAAGTTAAAAAAAATCATCTGAATACTATGAAGTCATGTTAAAAAAACATCTGAACAATATGAAGTCATGTTAAAAACATCTGATTAATATGAAGTCATGTTGAAAAGCTCTGAATGCTATAACATCATGTTGAAAACATCTAAATACTATGAAGTCATGTTGAAAACCTCTTAATACTATGAAGTCATGTTAAAAACATCTTGTTAAAAAAACATCTGAACACTATGAAGTCATTTAAAAAAAACATCTGAATACTATGAAGTCATGTTGAAAAGCTCTGAATGCTATAACATCAAGTTGAAAACCTCTGAATACTTTGAAGTCATGTTGAAAGCATTTGAATACTATGAAGTCATGTCAAAAACATCGGAAATATATGAAGTCATGTTAAAAGCATCTGAATACTATGAAGTCATGTTACAAAAAAACATCTGAATACTATGAAGTCATGTTAAAAAAACATCTGAATACTGTGATGTCATGATAAAAACATCTCAATACTATGAAGTCATGTTAAAAACGTCTGAACACTATGAAGTCATGTTAAAAACATCTGATTAATATGAAGTCATGTTGAAAAGCTCTGAATGCTATAACATCAAGTTGAAAACATCTGAATACTTTGAAGTCATGTTGAAAGCATTTGAATACTAAGAAGTCATGTTAAAAACATCTGAAATATATGAAATCATGTTAAAAACATCTGAATACTATGAAGTCATGTTACAAAAAAACATCTGAATACTGTGAAGTCATGTTAAAAAACATCTGAATACTGTGATGTCATGATAAAAACATCTGAATACTATGAAGTCATGTTAAAAACGTCTGAATACTATGAAGTCATGTTAAAAACATCTGAATACTATGAAGTCATGTTAAAAACATCTGATTAATATGAAGTCATGTTGAAAAGCTCTGAATGCTATAACATCAAGTTGAAAACATCTGAATACTATGAAGTCATGTTGAAAACATCTGAATACTATGAAGGCATGTTAAAAACATCTGAATAGATGAAGTCATGTTGAAAAGCTCTGAATGTTATGACGTCATGTTAAAAACATCTGAATACTATGAAGTCATGTTAAAAAAAACCTCTGAATACTTTGAAGTCATGTTAAAAACATCTGAAATATATGAAATCATGTTAAAAACATCTGAATACTATGAAGTCATGTTAAAAAAACATCTGAATACTGTGTTGTCATGATAAAAACATCTGAATACTATGAAGTCATGTTAAAAACATCTGAATAGTATGAAGTCATGTTAAAAACATCTGATTAATATGAAGTCATGTTGAAAAGCTCTGAATGCTATGACATCATGTTGAAAACGTGAGTACTATGAAGTCATGTTGAAAACATCTTAATACTATGAAGTCAAGTTAAAAAAAATTATCTAAATACGAAGAAGTCATGTTAAAAAACATCTGAATACTATGATGTCATGATAAAAACATCTGAATACATTGAATTCATGTTAAAAACATCTGAATACCATGAAGTCATTCAAAAAAAACATCTGAATTCTATGACATCATATTGAAAACATCTGAATACTTTGAAGTCATGTTAAAAAAACATCTGAATACTATGAAGTCATGTTGAAAACATCTGAATACTATGACATCATGTTGAAAACATCTGAATACTATGAAGTCATGTTAAAAAAACCATCTGAATACTATGAAGTCATGTTAAAAACATCTGACTAATATGAAGTCATGTTGAAAAGCTCTGAATGCTATGACATCATGTTGAAAGCATCTGAATACTATGAAGTCATGTTAAAAACATCTGAATACCATGAAGTCATTCAAAAAAAACATCTGAATACTATGACATCATATTGAAAACATGTGAATACTATGAAGTTATGTCAAAAAAATCATCTGAATACTATGAAGTCATGTTAAAAACATCTGAAATATATGAAGTCATGTTAAAAACATCTGAATACTATGAAGTCATGTTAAAAACGTCTGAATACTATGAAGTCATGTTAAAAACATCTGATTAATATGAGGTCATGTTGAAAAGCTCTGAATGTTATGACGTCATGTTAAAAACATCTGAATCCTATGATGTCATGTTAAAAAAACATCTGTATACTATGAAGTCATGTTGAAAAGCTCTGAATGCTATGATATCATGTTGAAAACATCTGAATACTATGAAGTCATGTTGAAAAGCTCTGAATGCTATAACATCAAGTTGAAAACATATTAATACTATGAAGTCAAGTTAAAAAAAATCATCTGAATACTATGAAGTCATGTTAAAAAAACATCTGAACAATATGAAGTCATGTTAAAAACATCTGATTAATATGAAGTCATGTTGAAAAGCTCTGAATGCTATAACATCATGTTGAAAACATCTAAATACTATGAAGTCATGTTGAAAACCTCTTAATACTATGAAGTCATGTTAAAAACATCTTGTTAAAAAAACATCTGAACACTATGAAGTCATTTAAAAAAAACATCTGAATACTATGAAGTCATGTTGAAAAGCTCTGAATGCTATAACATCAAGTTGAAAACCTCTGAATACTTTGAAGTCATGTTGAAAGCATTTGAATACTATGAAGTCATGTCAAAAACATCGGAAATATATGAAGTCATGTTAAAAGCATCTGAATACTATGAAGTCATGTTACAAAAAAACATCTGAATACTATGAAGTCATGTTAAAAAAACATCTGAATACTGTGATGTCATGATAAAAACATCTCAATACTATGAAGTCATGTTAAAAACGTCTGAACACTATGAAGTCATGTTAAAAACATCTGATTAATATGAAGTCATGTTGAAAAGCTCTGAATGCTATAACATCAAGTTGAAAACATCTGAATACTTTGAAGTCATGTTGAAAGCATTTGAATACTAAGAAGTCATGTTAAAAACATCTGAAATATATGAAATCATGTTAAAAACATCTGAATACTATGAAGTCATGTTACAAAAAAACATCTGAATACTGTGAAGTCATGTTAAAAAAACATCTGAATACTGTGATGTCATGATAAAAACATCTGAATACTATGAAGTCATGTTAAAAACGTCTGAATACTATGAAGTCATGTTAAAAACATCTGAATACTATGAAGTCATGTTAAAAACATCTGATTAATATGAAGTCATGTTGAAAAGCTCTGAATGCTATAACATCAAGTTGAAAACATCTGAATACTATGAAGTCATGTTGAAAACATCTGAATACTATGAAGGCATGTTAAAAACATCTGAATAGATGAAGTCATGTTGAAAAGCTCTGAATGTTATGACGTCATGTTAAAAACATCTGAATACTATGAAGTCATGTTAAAAAAAACCTCTGAATACTTTGAAGTCATGTTAAAAACATCTGAAATATATGAAATCATGTTAAAAACATCTGAATACTATGAAGTCATGTTAAAAAAACATCTGAATACTGTGTTGTCATGATAAAAACATCTGAATACTATGAAGTCATGTTAAAAACATCTGAATAGTATGAAGTCATGTTAAAAACATCTGATTAATATGAAGTCATGTTGAAAAGCTCTGAATGCTATGACATCATGTTGAAAACGTGAGTACTATGAAGTCATGTTGAAAACATCTTAATACTATGAAGTCAAGTTAAAAAAAATTATCTAAATACGAAGAAGTCATGTTAAAAAACATCTGAATACTATGATGTCATGATAAAAACATCTGAATACATTGAATTCATGTTAAAAACATCTGAATACCATGAAGTCATTCAAAAAAAACATCTGAATTCTATGACATCATATTGAAAACATCTGAATACTTTGAAGTCATGTTAAAAAAACATCTGAATACTATGAAGTCATGTTGAAAACATCTGAATACTATGACATCATGTTGAAAACATCTGAATACTATGAAGTCATGTTAAAAAAACCATCTGAATACTATGAAGTCATGTTAAAAACATCTGACTAATATGAAGTCATGTTGAAAAGCTCTGAATGCTATGACATCATGTTGAAAGCATCTGAATACTATGAAGTCATGTTTAAAACATCTGAATACTATGACATCATATTGAAAACATCTGAATACTATGAAGTCATGTTAAAAACATCTGAATACTATGAAGTCAAGTTAAAAAAAATCATCTGAATACGAAGAAGTCATGTTAAAAAACATCTGAATACTATGATGTCATTATAACATAATCTAAATACTATGAATTCATGTTAAAAACATCTGAATACCATGAAGTCATTCAAAAAAAACATCTGAATACTATGACATCATATTGAAAACATGTGAATACTATGAAGTTATGTCAAAAAAATCATCTGAATACTATGAAGTCATGTTAAAAACATCTGAAATATATGAAGTCATGTTAAAAACATCTGAATACTATGAAGTCATGTTAAAAACGTCTGAATACTATGAAGTCATGTTAAAAACATCTGATTAATATGAGGTCATGTTGAAAAGCTCTGAATGTTATGACGTCATGTTAAAAACATCTGAATCCTATGATGTCATGTTAAAAAAACATCTGTATACTATGAAGTCATGTTGAAAAGCTCTGAATGCTATGATATCATGTTGAAAACATCTGAATACTATGAAGTCAAGTTGAAAACATATTAATACTATGAAGTCAAGTTAAAAAAAATCATCTGAATACTATGAAGTCATGTTAAAAAAACATCTGAATAATATGAAGTCATGTTAAAAACATCTGATTAATATGAAGTCATGTTGAAAAGCTCTGAATGCTATAACATCATGTTGAAAACATCTAAATACTATGAAGTCATGTTGAAAACCTCTTAATACTATGAAGTCATGTTAAAAACATCTTGTTAAAAAAACATCTGAACACTATGAAGTCATTTAAAAAAAACATCTGAATACTATGAAGTCATGTTGAAAAGCTCTGAATGTTATGACGTCATGTTAAAAACATCTGAATCCTATGATGTCATGTTAAAAAAACATCTGTATACTATGAAGTCATGTTGAAAAGCTCTGAATGCTATGATATCATGTTGAAAACATCTGAATACTATGAAGTCAAGTTGAAAACATATTAATACTATGAAGTCAAGTTAAAAAAAATCATCTGAATACTATGAAGTCATGTTAAAAAAACATCTGAATAATATGAAGTCATGTTAAAAACATCTGATTAATATGAAGTCATGTTGAAAAGCTCTGAATGCTATAACATCATGTTGAAAACATCTAAATACTATGAAGTCATGTTGAAAACCTCTTAATACTATGAAGTCATGTTAAAAACATCTTGTTAAAAAAACATCTGAACACTATGAAGTCATTTAAAAAAAACATCTGAATACTATGAAGTCATGTTGAAAAGCTCTGAATGCTATAACATCAAGTTGAAAACCTCTGAATACTTTGAAGTCATGTTGAAAGCATTTGAATACTATGAAGTCATGTCAAAAACATCTGAAATATATGAAGTCATGTTAAAAGCATCTGAATACTATGAAGTCATGTTACAAAAAAACATCTGAATACTATGAAGTCATGTTAAAAAAACATCTGAATACTGTGATGTCATGATAAAAACATCTCAATACTATGAAGTCATGTTAAAAACGTCTGAACACTATGAAGTCATGTTAAAAACATCTGATTAATATGAAGTCATGTTGAAAAGCTCTGAATGCTATAACATCAAGTTGAAAACATCTGAATACTATGAAGTCAAGATAAAAAAAATCATCTGAATACTATGAAGTCATGTTAAAAAAACATCTGAATAATATGAAGTCATGTTAAAAACATCTGATTAATATGAAGTCATGTTGAAAAGCTCTGAATGCTATAACATCATGTTGAAAACATCTAAATATTATGAAGTCATGTTGAAAACCTCTTAATACTATGAAGTCATGTTAAAAACATCTTGTTAAAAAAACATCTGAACACTATGAAGTCATGTTAAAAAAAACCTCTGAATACTTTGAAGTCATGTTGAAAGCATTTGAATACTATGAAGTCAAGTTAAAAACATCTGAAATATATGAAGTCATGTTAAAAGCATCTGAATACTGTGATGTCATGATAAAAACATCTCAATACTATGAAGTCATGTTAAAAACGTCTGAATACTATGAAGTCATGTTAAAAACATCTGATTAATATGAAGTCATGTTGAAAAGCTGTGAATGCTATAACATTATGTTGAAAACATCTGAATACTGTGAAGTCATGTTAAAAACATCTGAAATATATGAAGTCATGTTAAAAACCTCTGAATACTATGACGTCATTTAAAAAAAACATCTGAATACTATGAAGTCATGTTGAAAACATCTGAATACTATGAAGTCAAGTTAAAAACGTCTGAATACTATGAAGTCATGTTAAAAACATCTGATTAATATGAAGTCATGTTGAAAAGCTCTGAATGCTATAACATCAAGTTGAAAACATCTTAATACTATGAAGTCATGTTAAAAACATCTGAATACTATGAAGTCATGTTAAAAACATCTGAATACTATGAAGTCATGTTAAAAAAACATCTGAATACTGTGATGTCATGATAAAAACATCTCAATACTATGAAGTCATGTTAAAAACGTCTGAATACTATGAAGTCATGTTAAAAACATCTGATTAATATGAAGTCATGTTGAAAAGCTCTGAATGCTATAACATCAAGTTGAAAACATATTAATACTATGAAGTCAAGTTAAAAAAAATCATCTGAATACTATGAAGTCATGTTAAAAAAACATCTGAATAATATGAAGTCATGTTAAAAACATCTGATTAATATGAAGTCATGTTGAAAAGCTCTGAATGCTATAACATCATGTTGAAAACATCTAAATACTATGAAGTCATGTTGAAAACCTCTTAATACTATGAAGTCATGTTAAAAACATCTTGTTAAAAAAACATCTGAACACTATGAAGTCATTTAAAAACATCTGAATACTATGAAGTCATGTTGAAAAGCTCTGAATGCTATAACATCAAGTTGAAAACCTCTGAATACTTTGAAGTCATGTTGAAAGCATTTGAATACTATGAAGTCATGTCAAAAACATCTGAAATATATGAAGTCATGTTAAAAGCATCTGAATACTATGAAGTCATGTTACAAAAAAACATCTGAATACTATGAAGTCATGTTAAAAAAACATCTGAAATATATGAAGTCATGTTAAAAACATCTGAATACTATGAAGTCATGTTAAAAACGTCTGAATACTATGAAGTCATGTTAAAAACATCTGATTAATATGAGGTCATGTTGAAAAGCTCTGAATGTTATGACGTCATGTTAAAAACATCTGAATCCTATGATGTCATGTTAAAAAAACATCTGTATACTATGAAGTCATGTTGAAAAGCTCTGAATGCTATGATATCATGTTGAAAACATCTGAATACTATGAAGTCAAGTTGAAAACATATTAATACTATGAAGTCAAGTTAAAAAAAATCATCTGAATACTATGAAGTCATGTTAAAAAAACATCTGAATAATATGAAGTCATGTTAAAAACATCTGATTAATATGAAGTCATGTTGAAAAGCTCTGAATGCTATAACATTATGTTGAAAACATCTAAATACTATGAAGTCATGTTGAAAACCTCTTAATACTATGAAGTCATGTTAAAAACATCTTGTTAAAAAAACATCTGAACACTATGAAGTCATTTAAAAAAAACATCTGAATACTATGAAGTCATGTTGAAAAGCTCTGAATGTTATGACGTCATGTTAAAAACATCTGAATCCTATGATGTCATGTTAAAAAAACATCTGTATACTATGAAGTCATGTTGAAAAGCTCTGAATGCTATGATATCATGTTGAAAACATCTGAATACTATGAAGTCAAGTTGAAAACATATTAATACTATGAAGTCAAGTTAAAAAAAATCATCTGAATACTATGAAGTCATGTTAAAAAAACATCTGAATAATATGAAGTCATGTTAAAAACATCTGATTAATATGAAGTCATGTTGAAAAGCTCTGAATGCTATAACATCATGTTGAAAACATCTAAATACTATGAAGTCATGTTGAAAACCTCTTAATACATTGAAGTCATGTTAAAAACATCTTGTTAAAAAAATATCTGAACACTATGAAGTCATTTAAAAAAAACATCTGAATACTATGAAGTCATGTTGAAAAGCTCTGAATGCTATAACATCAAGTTGAAAACCTCTGAATACTTTGAAGTCATGTTGAAAGCATTTGAATACTATGAAGTCATGTCAAAAACATCTGAAATATATGAAGTCATGTTAAAAGCATCTGAATACTATGAAGTCATGTTACAAAAAAACATCTGAATACTATGAAGTCATGTTAAAAAAACATCTGAATACTGTGATGTCATGATAAAAACATCTCAATACTATGAAGTCATGTTAAAAACGTCTGAACACTATGAAGTCATGTTAAAAACATCTGATTAATATGAAGTCATGTTGAAAAGCTCTGAATGCTATAACATCAAGTTGAAAACATCTGAATACTATGAAGTCAAGATAAAAAAAATCATCTGAATACTATGAAGTCATGTTAAAAAAACATCTGAATAATATGAAGTCATGTTAAAAACATCTGATTAATATGAAGTCATGTTGAAAAGCTCTGAATGCTATAACATCATGTTGAAAACATCTAAATATTATGAAGTCATGTTGAAAACCTCTTAATACTATGAAGTCATGTTAAAAACATCTTGTTAAAAAAACATCTGAACACTATGAAGTCATGTTAAAAAAAACCTCTGAATACTTTGAAGTCATGTTGAAAGCATTTGAATACTATGAAGTCAAGTTAAAAACATCTGAATACTATGAAGTCATGTTGAAAAGCTCTGAATGTTATGACGTCATGTTAAAAACATCTGAATCCTATGATGTCATGTTAAAAAAACATCTGTATACTATGAAGTCATGTTGAAAAGCTCTGAATGTTATGATATCATGTTGAAAACATCTGAATACTATGAAGTCAAGTTGAAAACATATTAATACTATGAAGTCAAGTTAAAAAAAATCATCTGAATACTATGAAGTCATGTTAAAAAAACATCTGAACAATATGAAGTCATGTTAAAATCATCTGATTAATATGAAGTCATGTTGAAAAGCTCTGAATGCTATAACATCATGTTGAAAACATCTAAATACTGTGAAGTCATGTTGAAAACATCTTGTTAAAAAAACATCTGAACACTATGAAGTCATTTAAAAAAAACATCTGAATACTATGAAGTCATGTTGAAAAGCTCTGAATGCTATAACATCAAGTTGAAAACCTCTGAATACTTTGAAGTCATGTTGAAAGCATTTGAATACTATGAAGTCATGTCAAAAACATCGGAAATATATGAAGTCATGTTAAAAGCATCTGAATACTATGAAGTCATGTTACAAAAAAACATCTGAATACTATGAAGTCATGTTAAAAAAACATCTGAATACTGTGATGTCATGATAAAAACATCTCAATACTATGAAGTCATGTTAAAAACGTCTGAACACTATGAAGTCATGTTAAAAACATCTGATTAATATGAAGTCATGTTGAAAAGCTCTGAATGCTATAACATCAAGTTGAAAACATCTGAATACTTTGAAGTCATGTTGAAAGCATTTGAATACTAAGAAGTCATGTTAAAAACATCTGAAATATATGAAATCATGTTAAAAACATCTGAATACTATGAAGTCATGTTACAAAAAAACATCTGAATACTGTGAAGTCATGTTAAAAAAACATCTGAATACTGTGATGTCATGATAAAAACATCTGAATACTATGAAGTCATGTTAAAAACGTCTGAATACTATGAAGTCATGTTAAAAACATCTGAATACTATGAAGTCATGTTAAAAACATCTGATTAATATGAAGTCATGTTGAAAAGCTCTGAATGCTATAACATCAAGTTGAAAACATCTGAATACTATGAAGTCATGTTGAAAACATCTGAATACTATGAAGGCATGTTAAAAACATCTGAATAGATGAAGTCATGTTGAAAAGCTCTGAATGTTATGACGTCATGTTAAAAACATCTGAATACTATGAAGTCATGTTAAAAAAAACCTCTGAATACTTTGAAGTCATGTTAAAAACATCTGAAATATATGAAATCATGTTAAAAACATCTGAATACTATGAAGTCATGTTAAAAAAACATCTGAATACTGTGTTGTCATGATAAAAACATCTGAATACTATGAAGTCATGTTAAAAACATCTGAATACTATGAAGTCATGTTAAAAACATCTGATTAATATGAAGTCATGTTGAAAAGCTCTGAATGCTATGACATCATGTTGAAAACGTGAGTACTATGAAGTCATGTTGAAAACATCTTAATACTATGAAGTCAAGTTAAAAAAAATTATCTAAATACGAAGAAGTCATGTTAAAAAACATCTGAATACTATGATGTCATGATAAAAACATCTGAATACATTGAATTCATGTTAAAAACATCTGAATACCATGAAGTCATTCAAAAAAAACATCTGAATTCTATGACATCATATTGAAAATATCTGAATACTTTGAAGTCATGTTAAAAAAACATCTGAATACTATGAAGTCATGTTGAAAACATCTGAATACTATGACATCATGTTGAAAACATCTGAATACTATGAAGTCATGTTAAAAAAACCATCTGAATACTATGAAGTCATGTTAAAAACATCTGACTAATATGAAGTCATGTTGAAAAGCTCTGAATGCTATGACATCATGTTGAAAGCATCTGAATACTATGAAGTCATGTTTAAAACATCTGAATACTATGACATCATATTGAAAACATCTGAATACTATGAAGTCATGTTAAAAACATCTGAATACTATGAAGTCAAGTTAAAAAAAATCATCTGAATACGAAGAAGTCATGTTAAAAAACATCTGAATACTATGATGTCATTATAAAATAATCTGAATACTATGAATTCATGTTAAAAACATCTGAATACCATGAAGTCATTCAAAAAAAACATCTGAATACTATGACATCATATTGAGAACATGTGAATACTATGAAGTTATGTCAAAAAAATCATCTGAATACTATGAAGTCATGTTAAAAACATCTGAAATATATGAAGTCATGTTAAAAACATCTGAATACTATGAAGTCATGTTAAAAACGTCTGAATACTATGAAGTCATGTTAAAAACATCTGATTAATATGAGGTCATGTTGAAAAGCTCTGAATGTTATGACGTCATGTTAAAAACATCTGAATCCTATGATGTCATGTTAAAAAAACATCTGTATACTATGAAGTCATGTTGAAAAGCTCTGAATGCTATGATATCATGTTGAAAACATCTGAATACTATGAAGTCAAGTTGAAAACATATTAATACTATGAAGTCAAGTTAAAAAAAATCATCTGAATACTATGAAGTCATGTTAAAAAAACATCTGAATAATATGAAGTCATGTTAAAAACATCTGATTAATATGAAGTCATGTTGAAAAGCTCTGAATGCTATAACATTATGTTGAAAACATCTAAATACTATGAAGTCATGTTGAAAACCTCTTAATACTATGAAGTCATGTTAAAAACATCTTGTTAAAAAAACATCTGAACACTATGAAGTCATTTAAAAAAAACATCTGAATACTATGAAGTCATGTTGAAAAGCTCTGAATGTTATGACGTCATGTTAAAAACATCTGAATCCTATGATGTCATGTTAAAAAAACATCTGTATACTATGAAGTCATGTTGAAAAGCTCTGAATGCTATGATATCATGTTGAAAACATCTGAATACTATGAAGTCAAGTTGAAAACATATTAATACTATGAAGTCAAGTTAAAAAAAATCATCTGAATACTATGAAGTCATGTTAAAAAAACATCTGAATAATATGAAGTCATGTTAAAAACATCTGATTAATATGAAGTCATGTTGAAAAGCTCTGAATGCTATAACATCATGTTGAAAACATCTAAATACTATGAAGTCATGTTGAAAACCTCTTAATACTATGAAGTCATGTTAAAAACATCTTGTTAAAAAAACATCTGAACACTATGAAGTCATTTAAAAAAAACATCTGAATACTATGAAGTCATGTTGAAAAGCTCTGAATGCTATAACATCAAGTTGAAAACCTCTGAATACTTTGAAGTCATGTTGAAAGCATTTGAATACTATGAAGTCATGTTAAAAACATCTGAAATATATGAAGTCATGTTAAAAACCTCTGAATACTATGACGTCATTTAAAAAAAACATCTGAATACTATGAAGTCATGTTGAAAACATCTGAATACTATGAAGTCAAGTTAAAAACGTCTGAATACTATGAAGTCATGTTAAAAACATCTGATTAATATGAAGTCATGTTGAAAAGCTCTGAATGCTATAACATCAAGTTGAAAACATCTTAATACTATGAAGTCATGTTAAAAACATCTGAATACTATGAAGTCATGTTAAAAACATCTGAATACTATGAAGTCATGTTAAAAAAACATCTGAATACTGTGATGTCATGATAAAAACATCTCAATACTATGAAGTCATGTTAAAAACGTCTGAATACTATGAAGTCATGTTAAAAACATCTGATTAATATGAAGTCATGTTGAAAAGCTCTGAATGCTATAACATCAAGTTGAAAACATATTAATACTATGAAGTCAAGTTAAAAAAAATCATCTGAATACTATGAAGTCATGTTAAAAAAACATCTGAATAATATGAAGTCATGTTAAAAACATCTGATTAATATGAAGTCATGTTGAAAAGCTCTGAATGCTATAACATCATGTTGAAAACATCTAAATACTATGAAGTCATGTTGAAAACCTCTTAATACTATGAAGTCATGTTAAAAACATCTTGTTAAAAAAACATCTGAACACTATGAAGTCATTTAAAAAAAACATCTGAATACTATGAAGTCATGTTGAAAAGCTCTGAATGCTATAACATCAAGTTGAAAACCTCTGAATACTTTGAAGTCATGTTGAAAGCATTTGAATACTATGAAGTCATGTCAAAAACATCTGAAATATATGAAGTCATGTTAAAAGCATCTGAATACTATGAAGTCATGTTACAAAAAAACATCTGAATACTATGAAGTCATGTTAAAAAAACATCTGAAATATATGAAGTCATGTTAAAAACATCTGAATACTATGAAGTCATGTTAAAAACGTCTGAATACTATGAAGTCATGTTAAAAACATCTGATTAATATGAGGTCATGTTGAAAAGCTCTGAATGTAATGACGTCATGTTAAAAACATCTGAATCCTATGATGTCATGTTAAAAAAACATCTGTATACTATGAAGTCATGTTGAAAAGCTCTGAATGCTATGATATCATGTTGAAAACATCTGAATACTATGTAGTCAAGTTGAAAACATATTAATACTATGAAGTCAAGTTAAAAAAAATCATCTGAATACTATGAAGTCATGTTAAAAAACATCTGAATAATATGAAGTCATGTTAAAAACATCTGATTAATATGAAGTCATGTTGAAAAGCTCTGAATGCTATAACATCATGTTGAAAACATCTAAATACTATGAAGTCATGTTGAAAACCTCTTAATACTATGAAGTCATGTTAAAAACATCTTGTTAAAAAAACATCTGAACACTATGAAGTCATTTAAAAAAAACATCTGAATACTATGAAGTCATGTTGAAAAGCTCTGAATGTTATGACGTCATGTTAAAAACATCTGAATCCTATGATGTCATGTTAAAAAAACATCTGTATACTATGAAGTCATGTTGAAAAGCTCTGAATGCTATGATATCATGTTGAAAACATCTGAATACTATGAAGTCAAGTTGAAAACATATTAATACTATGAAGTCAAGTTAAAAAAAATCATCTGAATACTATGAAGTCATGTTAAAAAAACATCTGAACAATATGAAGTCATGTTAAAAACATCTGATTAATATGAAGTCATGTTGAAAAGCTCTGAATGCTATAACATCATGTTGAAAACATCTAAATACTATGAAGTCATGTTGAAAACCTCTTAATACTATGAAGTCATGTTAAAAACATCTTGTTAAAAAAACATCTGAACACTATGAAGTCATTTAAAAAAAACATCTGAATACTATGAAGTCATGTTGAAAAGCTCTGAATGCTATAACATCAAGTTGAAAACCTCTGAATACTTTGAAGTCATGTTGAAAGCATTTGAATACTATGAAGTCATGTCAAAAACATCGGAAATATATGAAGTCATGTTAAAAGCATCTGAATACTATGAAGTCATGTTACAAAAAAACATCTGAATACTATGAAGTCATGTTAAAAAAACATCTGAATACTGTGATGTCATGATAAAAACATCTCAATACTATGAAGTCATGTTAAAAACGTCTGAACACTATGAAGTCATGTTAAAAACATCTGATTAATATGAAGTCATGTTGAAAAGCTCTGAATGCTATAACATCAAGTTGAAAACATCTGAATACTTTGAAGTCATGTTGAAAGCATTTGAATACTAAGAAGTCATGTTAAAAACATCTGAAATATATGAAATCATGTTAAAAACATCTGAATACTATGAAGTCATGTTACAAAAAAACATCTGAATACTGTGAAGTCATGTTAAAAAAACATCTGAATACTGTGATGTCATGATAAAAACATCTGAATACTATGAAGTCATGTTAAAAACGTCTGAATACTATGAAGTCATGTTAAAAACATCTGAATACTATGAAGTCATGTTAAAAACATCTGATTAATATGAAGTCATGTTGAAATGCTCTGAATGCTATAACATCAAGTTGAAAACATCTGAATACTATGAAGTCATGTTGAAAACATCTGAATACTATGAAGGCATGTTAAAAACATCTGAATAGATGAAGTCATGTTGAAAAGCTCTGAATGTTATGACGTCATGTTAAAAACATCTGAATACTATGAAGTCATGTTAAAAAAAACCTCTGAATACTTTGAAGTCATGTTAAAAACATCTGAAATATATGAAATCATGTTAAAAACATCTGAATACTATGAAGTCATGTTAAAAAAACATCTGAATACTGTGTTGTCATGATAAAAACATCTGAATACTATGAAGTCATGTTAAAAACATCTGAATACTATGAAGTCATGTTAAAAACATCTGATTAATATGAAGTCATGTTGAAAAGCTCTGAATGCTATGACATCATGTTGAAAACGTGAGTACTATGAAGTCATGTTGAAAACATCTTAATACTATGAAGTCAAGTTAAAAAAAATTATCTAAATACGAAGAAGTCATGTTAAAAAACATCTGAATACTATGATGTCATGATAAAAACATCTGAATACATTGAATTCATGTTAAAAACATCTGAATACCATGAAGTCATTCAAAAAAAACATCTGAATTCTATGACATCATATTGAAAACATCTGAATACTTTGAAGTCATGTTAAAAAAACATCTGAATACTATGAAGTCATGTTGAAAACATCTGAATACTATGACATCATGTTGAAAACATCTGAATACTATGAAGTCATGTTAAAAAAACCATCTGAATACTATGAAGTCATGTTAAAAACATCTGACTAATATGAAGTCATGTTGAAAAGCTCTGAATGCTATGACATCATGTTGAAAGCATCTGAATACTATGAAGTCATGTTTAAAACATCTGAATACTATGACATCATATTGAAAACATCTGAATACTATGAAGTCATGTTAAAAACATCTGAATACTATGAAGTCAAGTTAAAAAAAATCATCTGAATACGAAGAAGTCATGTTAAAAAACATCTGAATACTATGATGTCATTATAAAATAATCTGAATACTATGAATTCATGTTAAAAACATCTGAATACCATGAAGTCATTCAAAAAAAACATCTGAATACTATGACATCATATTGAAAACATGTGAATACTATGAAGTTATGTCAAAAAAATCATCTGAATACTATGAAGTCATGTTAAAAACATCTGAAATATATGAAGTCATGTTAAAAACATCTGAATACTATGAAGTCATGTTAAAAACGTCTGAATACTATGAAGTCATGTTAAAAACATCTGATTAATATGAGGTCATGTTGAAAAGCTCTGAATGTTATGACGTCATGTTAAAAACATCTGAATCCTATGATGTCATGTTAAAAAAACATCTGTATACTATGAAGTCATGTTGAAAAGCTCTGAATGCTATGATATCATGTTGAAAACATCTGAATACTATGAAGTCAAGTTGAAAACATATTAATACTATGAAGTCAAGTTAAAAAAAATCATCTGAATACTATGAAGTCATGTTAAAAAAACATCTGAATAATATGAAGTCATGTTAAAAACATCTGATTAATATGAAGTCATGTTGAAAAGCTCTGAATGCTATAACATCATGTTGAAAACATCTAAATACTATGAAGTCATGTTGAAAACCTCTTAATACTATGAAGTCATGTTAAAAACATCTTGTTAAAAAAACATCTGAACACTATGAAGTCATTTAAAAAAAACATCTGAATACTATGAAGTCATGTTGAAAAGCTCTGAATGTTATGACGTCATGTTAAAAACATCTGAATCCTATGATGTCATGTTAAAAAAACATCTGTATACTATGAAGTCATGTTGAAAAGCTCTGAATGCTATGATATCATGTTGAAAACATCTGAATACTATGAAGTCAAGTTGAAAACATATTAATACTATGAAGTCAAGTTAAAAAAAATCATCTGAATACTATGAAGTCATGTTAAAAAAACATCTGAACAATATGAAGTCATGTTAAAAACATCTGATTAATATGAAGTCATGTTGAAAAGCTCTGAATGCTATAACATCATGTTGAAAACATCTAAATACTATGAAGTCATGTTGAAAACCTCTTAATACTATGAAGTCATGTTAAAAACATCTTGTTAAAAAAACATCTGAACACTATGAAGTCATTTAAAAAAAACATCTGAATACTATGAAGTCATGTTGAAAAGCTCTGAATGCTATAACATCAAGTTGAAAACCTCTGAATACTTTGAAGTCATGTTGAAAGCATTTGAATACTATGAAGTCATGTCAAAAACATCGGAAATATATGAAGTCATGTTAAAAGCATCTGAATACTATGAAGTCATGTTACAAAAAAACATCTGAATACTATGAAGTCATGTTAAAAAAACATCTGAATACTGTGATGTCATGATAAAAACATCTCAATACTATGAAGTCATGTTAAAAACGTCTGAACACTATGAAGTCATGTTAAAAACATCTGATTAATATGAAGTCATGTTGAAAAGCTCTGAATGCTATAACATCAAGTTGAAAACATCTGAATACTATGAAGTCAAGATAAAAAAAATCATCTGAATACTATGAAGTCATGTTAAAAAAACATCTGAATAATATGAAGTCATGTTAAAAACATCTGATTAATATGAAGTCATGTTGAAAAGCTCTGAATGCTATAACATCATGTTGAAAACATCTAAATACTATGAAGTCATGTTGAAAACCTCTTAATACTATGAAGTCATGTTAAAAACATCTTGTTAAAAAAACATCTGAACACTATGAAGTCATGTTGAAAAGCTCTGAATGTTATGACGTCATGTTAAAAACATCTGAATCCTATGATGTCATGTTAAAAAAACATCTGTATACTATGAAGTCATGTTGAAAAGCTCTGAATGCTATGATATCATGTTGAAAACATCTGAATACTATGAAGTCAAGTTGAAAACATATTAATACTATGAAGTCAAGTTAAAAAAAATCATCTGAATACTATGAAGTCATGTTAAAAAAACATCTGAACAATATGAAGTCATGTTAAAAACATCTGATTAATATGAAGTCATGTTGAAAAGCTCTGAATGCTATAACATCATGTTGAAAACATCTAAATACTATGAAGTCATGTTGAAAACCTCTTAATACTATGAAGTCATGTTAAAAACATCTTGTTAAAAAAACATCTGAACACTATGAAGTCATTTAAAAAAAACATCTGAATACTATGAAGTCATGTTGAAAAGCTCTGAATGCTATAACATCAAGTTGAAAACCTCTGAATACTTTGAAGTCATGTTGAAAGCATTTGAATACTATGAAGTCATGTCAAAAACATCGGAAATATATGAAGTCATGTTAAAAGCATCTGAATACTATGAAGTCATGTTACAAAAAAACATCTGAATACTATGAAGTCATGTTAAAAAAACATCTGAATACTGTGATGTCATGATAAAAACATCTCAATACTATGAAGTCATGTTAAAAACGTCTGAACACTATGAAGTCATGTTAAAAACATCTGATTAATATGAAGTCATGTTGAAAAGCTCTGAATGCTATAACATCAAGTTGAAAACATCTGAATACTTTGAAGTCATGTTGAAAGCATTTGAATACTAAGAAGTCATGTTAAAAACATCTGAAATATATGAAATCATGTTAAAAACATCTGAATACTATGAAGTCATGTTACAAAAAAACATCTGAATACTGTGAAGTCATGTTAAAAAAACATCTGAATACTGTGATGTCATGATAAAAACATCTGAATACTATGAAGTCATGTTAAAAACGTCTGAATACTATGAAGTCATGTTAAAAACATCTGAATACTATGAAGTCATGTTAAAAACATCTGATTAATATGAAGTCATGTTGAAATGCTCTGAATGCTATAACATCAAGTTGAAAACATCTGAATACTATGAAGTCATGTTGAAAACATCTGAATACTATGAAGGCATGTTAAAAACATCTGAATAGATGAAGTCATGTTGAAAAGCTCTGAATGTTATGACGTCATGTTAAAAACATCTGAATACTATGAAGTCATGTTAAAAAAAACCTCTGAATACTTTGAAGTCATGTTAAAAACATCTGAAATATATGAAATCATGTTAAAAACATCTGAATACTATGAAGTCATGTTAAAAAAACATCTGAATACTGTGTTGTCATGATAAAAACATCTGAATACTATGAAGTCATGTTAAAAACATCTGAATACTATGAAGTCATGTTAAAAACATCTGATTAATATGAAGTCATGTTGAAAAGCTCTGAATGCTATGACATCATGTTGAAAACGTGAGTACTATGAAGTCATGTTGAAAACATCTTAATACTATGAAGTCAAGTTAAAAAAAATTATCTAAATACGAAGAAGTCATGTTAAAAAACATCTGAATACTATGATGTCATGATAAAAACATCTGAATACATTGAATTCATGTTAAAAACATCTGAATACCATGAAGTCATTCAAAAAAAACATCTGAATTCTATGACATCATATTGAAAACATCTGAATACTTTGAAGTCATGTTAAAAAAACATCTGAATACTATGAAGTCATGTTGAAAACATCTGAATACTATGACATCATGTTGAAAACATCTGAATACTATGAAGTCATGTTAAAAAAACCATCTGAATACTATGAAGTCATGTTAAAAACATCTGACTAATATGAAGTCATGTTGAAAAGCTCTGAATGCTATGACATCATGTTGAAAGCATCTGAATACTATGAAGTCATGTTTAAAACATCTGAATACTATGACATCATATTGAAAACATCTGAATACTATGAAGTCATGTTAAAAACATCTGAATACTATGAAGTCAAGTTAAAAAAAATCATCTGAATACGAAGAAGTCATGTTAAAAAACATCTGAATACTATGATGTCATTATAAAATAATCTGAATACTATGAATTCATGTTAAAAACATCTGAATACCATGAAGTCATTCAAAAAAAACATCTGAATACTATGACATCATATTGAAAACATGTGAATACTATGAAGTTATGTCAAAAAAATCATCTGAATACTATGAAGTCATGTTAAAAACATCTGAAATATATGAAGTCATGTTAAAAACATCTGAATACTATGAAGTCATGTTAAAAACGTCTGAATACTATGAAGTCATGTTAAAAACATCTGATTAATATGAGGTCATGTTGAAAAGCTCTGAATGTTATGACGTCATGTTAAAAACATCTGAATCCTATGATGTCATGTTAAAAAAACATCTGTATACTATGAAGTCATGTTGAAAAGCTCTGAATGCTATGATATCATGTTGAAAACATCTGAATACTATGAAGTCAAGTTGAAAACATCTGAATAATATGAAGTCATGTTAAAAACATCTGATTAATATGAAGTCATGTTGAAAAGCTCTGAATGCTATAACATCATGTTGAAAACATCTAAATACTATGAAGTCATGTTGAAAACCTCTTAATACTATGAAGTCATGTTAAAAACATCTTGTTAAAAAAACATCTGAACACTATGAAGTCATTTAAAAAAAACATCTGAATACTATGAAGTCATGTTGAAAAGCTCTGAATGTTATGACGTCATGTTAAAAACATCTGAATCCTATGATGTCATGTTAAAAAAACATCTGTATACTATGAAGTCATGTTGAAAAGCTCTGAATGCTATGATATCATGTTGAAAACATCTGAATACTATGAAGTCAAGTTGAAAACATATTAATACTATGAAGTCAAGTTAAAAAAAATCATCTGAATACTATGAAGTCATGTTAAAAAAACATCTGAACAATATGAAGTCATGTTAAAAACATCTGATTAATATGAAGTCATGTTGAAAAGCTCTGAATGCTATAACATCATGTTGAAAACATCTAAATACTATGAAGTCATGTTGAAAACCTCTTAATACTATGAAGTCATGTTAAAAACATCTTGTTAAAAAAACATCTGAACACTATGAAGTCATTTAAAAAAAACATCTGAATACTATGAAGTCATGTTGAAAAGCTCTGAATGCTATAACATCAAGTTGAAAACCTCTGAATACTTTGAAGTCATGTTGAAAGCATTTGAATACTATGAAGTCATGTCAAAAACATCGGAAATATATGAAGTCATGTTAAAAGCATCTGAATACTATGAAGTCATGTTACAAAAAAACATCTGAATACTATGAAGTCATGTTAAAAAAACATCTGAATACTGTGATGTCATGATAAAAACATCTCAATACTATGAAGTCATGTTAAAAACGTCTGAACACTATGAAGTCATGTTAAAAACATCTGATTAATATGAAGTCATGTTGAAAAGCTCTGAATGCTATAACATCAAGTTGAAAACATCTGAATACTATGAAGTCAAGATAAAAAAAATCATCTGAATACTATGAAGTCATGTTAAAAAAACATCTGAATAATATGAAGTCATGTTAAAAACATCTGATTAATATGAAGTCATGTTGAAAAGCTCTGAATGCTATAACATCATGTTGAAAACATCTAAATATTATGAAGTCATGTTGAAAACCTCTTAATACTATGAAGTCATGTTAAAAACATCTTGTTAAAAAAACATCTGAACACTATGAAGTCATGTTAAAAAAAACCTCTGAATACTTTGAAGTCATGTTGAAAGCATTTGAATACTATGAAGTCAAGTTAAAAACATCTGAAATATATGAAGTCATGTTAAAAGCATCTGAATACTGTGATGTCATGATAAAAACATCTCAATACTATGAAGTCATGTTAAAAACGTCTGAATACTATGAAGTCATGTTAAAAACATCTGATTAATATGAAGTCATGTTGAAAAGCTGTGAATGCTATAACATTATGTTGAAAACATCTGAATACTGTGAAGTCATGTTAAAAACATCTGAAATATATGAAGTCATGTTAAAAACCTCTGAATACTATGACGTCATTTAAAAAAAACATCTGAATACTATGAAGTCATGTTGAAAACATCTGAATACTATGAAGTCATGTTAAAAACATCTGATTAATATGAAGTCATGTTGAAAAGCTCTGAATGCTATAACATCAAGTTGAAAACATATTAATACTATGAAGTCAAGTTAAAAAAAATCATCTGAATACTATGAAGTCATGTTAAAAAAACATCTGAATAATATGAAGTCATGTTAAAAACATCTGATTAATATGAAGTCATGTTGAAAAGCTCTGAATGCTATAACATCATGTTGAAAACATCTAAATACTATGAAGTCATGTTGAAAACCTCTTAATACTATGAAGTCATGTTAAAAACATCTTGTTAAAAAAACATCTGAACACTATGAAGTCATTTAAAAAAAACATCTGAATACTATGAAGTCATGTTGAAAAGCTCTGAATGCTATAACATCAAGTTGAAAACCTCTGAATACTTTGAAGTCATGTTGAAAGCATTTGAATACTATGAAGTCATGTCAAAAACATCGGAAATATATGAAGTCATGTTAAAAGCATCTGAATACTATGAAGTCATGTTACAAAAAAACATCTGAATACTATGAAGTCATGTTAAAAAAACATCTGAATACTGTGATGTCATGATAAAAACATCTCAATACTATGAAGTCATGTTAAAAACGTCTGAACACTATGAAGTCATGTTAAAAACATCTGATTAATATGAAGTCATGTTGAAAAGCTCTGAATGCTATAACATCAAGTTGAAAACATCTGAATACTTTGAAGTCATGTTGAAAGCATTTGAATACTAAGAAGTCATGTTAAAAACATCTGAAATATATGAAATCATGTTAAAAACATCTGAATACTATGAAGTCATGTTACAAAAAAACATCTGAATACTGTGAAGTCATGTTAAAAAAACATCTGAATACTGTGATGTCATGATAAAAACATCTGAATACTATGAAGTCATGTTAAAAACGTCTGAATACTATGAAGTCATGTTAAAAACATCTGAATACTATGAAGTCATGTTAAAAACATCTGATTAATATGAAGTCATGTTGAAATGCTCTGAATGCTATAACATCAAGTTGAAAACATCTGAATACTATGAAGTCATGTTGAAAACATCTGAATACTATGAAGGCATGTTAAAAACATCTGAATAGATGAAGTCATGTTGAAAAGCTCTGAATGTTATGACGTCATGTTAAAAACATCTGAATACTATGAAGTCATGTTAAAAAAAACCTCTGAATACTTTGAAGTCATGTTAAAAACATCTGAAATATATGAAATCATGTTAAAAACATCTGAATACTATGAAGTCATGTTAAAAAAACATCTGAATACTGTGTTGTCATGATAAAAACATCTGAATACTATGAAGTCATGTTAAAAACATCTGAATACTATGAAGTCATGTTAAAAACATCTGATTAATATGAAGTCATGTTGAAAAGCTCTGAATGCTATGACATCATGTTGAAAACGTGAGTACTATGAAGTCATGTTGAAAACATCTTAATACTATGAAGTCAAGTTAAAAAAAATTATCTAAATACGAAGAAGTCATGTTAAAAAACATCTGAATACTATGATGTCATGATAAAAACATCTGAATACATTGAATTCATGTTAAAAACATCTGAATACCATGAAGTCATTCAAAAAAAACATCTGAATTCTATGACATCATATTGAAAACATCTGAATACTTTGAAGTCATGTTAAAAAAACATCTGAATACTATGAAGTCATGTTGAAAACATCTGAATACTATGACATCATGTTGAAAACATCTGAATACTATGAAGTCATGTTAAAAAAACCATCTGAATACTATGAAGTCATGTTAAAAACATCTGACTAATATGAAGTCATGTTGAAAAGCTCTGAATGCTATGACATCATGTTGAAAGCATCTGAATACTATGAAGTCATGTTTAAAACATCTGAATACTATGACATCATATTGAAAACATCTGAATACTATGAAGTCATGTTAAAAACATCTGAATACTATGAAGTCAAGTTAAAAAAAATCATCTGAATACGAAGAAGTCATGTTAAAAAACATCTGAATACTATGATGTCATTATAAAATAATCTGAATACTATGAATTCATGTTAAAAACATCTGAATACCATGAAGTCATTCAAAAAAAACATCTGAATACTATGACATCATATTGAAAACATGTGAATACTATGAAGTTATGTCAAAAAAATCATCTGAATACTATGAAGTCATGTTAAAAACATCTGAAATATATGAAGTCATGTTAAAAACATCTGAATACTATGAAGTCATGTTAAAAACGTCTGAATACTATGAAGTCATGTTAAAAACATCTGATTAATATGAGGTCATGTTGAAAAGCTCTGAATGTTATGACGTCATGTTAAAAACATCTGAATCCTATGATGTCATGTTAAAAAAACATCTGTATACTATGAAGTCATGTTGAAAAGCTCTGAATGCTATGATATCATGTTGAAAACATCTGAATACTATGAAGTCAAGTTGAAAACATATTAATACTATGAAGTCAAGTTAAAAAAAATCATCTGAATACTATGAAGTCATGTTAAAAAAACATCTGAATAATATGAAGTCATGTTAAAAACATCTGATTAATATGAAGTCATGTTGAAAAGCTCTGAATGCTATAACATCATGTTGAAAACATCTAAATACTATGAAGTCATGTTGAAAACCTCTTAATACTATGAAGTCATGTTAAAAACATCTTGTTAAAAAAACATCTGAACA
Source organism: Lampris megalopsis (assembly GCA_022114975.2). Lineage (NCBI taxonomy): Eukaryota > Metazoa > Chordata > Actinopteri > Lampriformes > Lampridae > Lampris > Lampris megalopsis. The sequence continues at coordinate 17,892,919 of JAJHIY020000425.1, read as the reverse complement.
CTATGAAGTCATTTAAAAAAAACATCTGAATACTATGAAGTCATGTTGAAAAGCTCTGAATGTTATGACGTCATGTTAAAAACATCTGAATCCTATGATGTCATGTTAAAAAAACATCTGTATACTATGAAGTCATGTTGAAAAGCTCTGAATGCTATGATATCATGTTGAAAACATCTGAATACTATGAAGTCAAGTTGAAAACATATTAATACTATGAAGTCAAGTTAAAAAAAATCATCTGAATACTATGAAGTCATGTTAAAAAAACATCTGAACAATATGAAGTCATGTTAAAAACATCTGATTAATATGAAGTCATGTTGAAAAGCTCTGAATGCTATAACATCATGTTGAAAACATCTAAATACTATGAAGTCATGTTGAAAACCTCTTAATACTATGAAGTCATGTTAAAAACATCTTGTTAAAAAAACATCTGAACACTATGAAGTCATTTAAAAAAAACATCTGAATACTATGAAGTCATGTTGAAAAGCTCTGAATGCTATAACATCAAGTTGAAAACCTCTGAATACTTTGAAGTCATGTTGAAAGCATTTGAATACTATGAAGTCATGTCAAAAACATCGGAAATATATGAAGTCATGTTAAAAGCATCTGAATACTATGAAGTCATGTTACAAAAAAACATCTGAATACTATGAAGTCATGTTAAAAAAACATCTGAATACTGTGATGTCATGATAAAAACATCTCAATACTATGAAGTCATGTTAAAAACGTCTGAACACTATGAAGTCATGTTAAAAACATCTGATTAATATGAAGTCATGTTGAAAAGCTCTGAATGCTATAACATCAAGTTGAAAACATCTGAATACTATGAAGTCAAGATAAAAAAAATCATCTGAATACTATGAAGTCATGTTAAAAAAACATCTGAATAATATGAAGTCATGTTAAAAACATCTGATTAATATGAAGTCATGTTGAAAAGCTCTGAATGCTATGACATCATGTTGAAAGCATCTGAATACTATGAAGTCATGTTTAAAACATCTGAATACTATGACATCATATTGAAAACATCTGAATACTATGAAGTCATGTTAAAAACATCTGAATACTATGAAGTCAAGTTAAAAAAAATCATCTGAATACGAAGAAGTCATGTTAAAAAACATCTGAATACTATGATGTCATTATAAAATAATCTGAATACTATGAATTCATGTTAAAAACATCTGAATACCATGAAGTCATTCAAAAAAAACATCTGAATACTATGACATCATATTGAAAACATGTGAATACTATGAAGTTATGTCAAAAAAATCATCTGAATACTATGAAGTCATGTTAAAAACATCTGAAATATATGAAGTCATGTTAAAAACATCTGAATACTATGAAGTCATGTTAAAAACGTCTGAATACTATGAAGTCATGTTAAAAACATCTGATTAATATGAGGTCATGTTGAAAAGCTCTGAATGTTATGACGTCATGTTAAAAACATCTGAATCCTATGATGTCATGTTAAAAAAACATCTGTATACTATGAAGTCATGTTGAAAAGCTCTGAATGCTATGATATCATGTTGAAAACATCTGAATACTATGAAGTCAAGTTGAAAACATATTAATACTATGAAGTCAAGTTAAAAAAAATCATCTGAATACTATGAAGTCATGTTAAAAAAACATCTGAATAATATGAAGTCATGTTAAAAACATCTGATTAATATGAAGTCATGTTGAAAAGCTCTGAATGCTATAACATCATGTTGAAAACATCTAAATACTATGAAGTCATGTTGAAAACCTCTTAATACTATGAAGTCATGTTAAAAACATCTTGTTAAAAAAACATCTGAACACTATGAAGTCATTTAAAAAAAACATCTGAATACTATGAAGTCATGTTGAAAAGCTCTGAATGTTATGACGTCATGTTAAAAACATCTGAATCCTATGATGTCATGTTAAAAAAACATCTGTATACTATGAAGTCATGTTGAAAAGCTCTGAATGCTATGATATCATGTTGAAAACATCTGAATACTATGAAGTCAAGTTGAAAACATATTAATACTATGAAGTCAAGTTAAAAAAAATCATCTGAATACTATGAAGTCATGTTAAAAAAACATCTGAACAATATGAAGTCATGTTAAAAACATCTGATTAATATGAAGTCATGTTGAAAAGCTCTGAATGCTATAACATCATGTTGAAAACATCTAAATACTATGAAGTCATGTTGAAAACCTCTTAATACTATGAAGTCATGTTAAAAACATCTTGTTAAAAAAACATCTGAACACTATGAAGTCATTTAAAAAAAACATCTGAATACTATGAAGTCATGTTGAAAAGCTCTGAATGCTATAACATCAAGTTGAAAACCTCTGAATACTTTGAAGTCATGTTGAAAGCATTTGAATACTATGAAGTCATGTCAAAAACATCGGAAATATATGAAGTCATGTTAAAAGCATCTGAATACTATGAAGTCATGTTACAAAAAAACATCTGAATACTATGAAGTCATGTTAAAAAAACATCTGAATACTGTGATGTCATGATAAAAACATCTCAATACTATGAAGTCATGTTAAAAACGTCTGAACACTATGAAGTCATGTTAAAAACATCTGATTAATATGAAGTCATGTTGAAAAGCTCTGAATGCTATAACATCAAGTTGAAAACATCTGAATACTATGAAGTCAAGATAAAAAAAATCATCTGAATACTATGAAGTCATGTTAAAAAAACATCTGAATAATATGAAGTCATGTTAAAAACATCTGATTAATATGAAGTCATGTTGAAAAGCTCTGAATGCTATAACATCATGTTGAAAACATCTAAATATTATGAAGTCATGTTGAAAACCTCTTAATACTATGAAGTCATGTTAAAAACATCTTGTTAAAAAAACATCTGAACACTATGAAGTCATGTTAAAAAAAACCTCTGAATACTTTGAAGTCATGTTGAAAGCATTTGAATACTATGAAGTCAAGTTAAAAACATCTGAAATATATGAAGTCATGTTAAAAGCATCTGAATACTGTGATGTCATGATAAAAACATCTCAATACTATGAAGTCATGTTAAAAACGTCTGAATACTATGAAGTCATGTTAAAAACATCTGATTAATATGAAGTCATGTTGAAAAGCTGTGAATGCTATAACATTATGTTGAAAACATCTGAATACTGTGAAGTCATGTTAAAAACATCTGAAATATATGAAGTCATGTTAAAAACCTCTGAATACTATGACGTCATTTAAAAAAAACATCTGAATACTATGAAGTCATGTTGAAAACATCTGAATACTATGAAGTCATGTTAAAAACATCTGATTAATATGAAGTCATGTTGAAAAGCTCTGAATGCTATAACATCAAGTTGAAAACATATTAATACTATGAAGTCAAGTTAAAAAAAATCATCTGAATACTATGAAGTCATGTTAAAAAAACATCTGAATAATATGAAGTCATGTTAAAAACATCTGATTAATATGAAGTCATGTTGAAAAGCTCTGAATGCTATAACATCATGTTGAAAACATCTAAATACTATGAAGTCATGTTGAAAACCTCTTAATACTATGAAGTCATGTTAAAAACATCTTGTTAAAAAAACATCTGAACACTATGAAGTCATTTAAAAAAAACATCTGAATACTATGAAGTCATGTTGAAAAGCTCTGAATGCTATAACATCAAGTTGAAAACCTCTGAATACTTTGAAGTCATGTTGAAAGCATTTGAATACTATGAAGTCATGTCAAAAACATCTGAAATATATGAAGTCATGTTAAAAGCATCTGAATACTATGAAGTCATGTTACAAAAAAACATCTGAATACTATGAAGTCATGTTAAAAAAACATCTGAAATATATGAAGTCATGTTAAAAACATCTGAATACTATGAAGTCATGTTAAAAACGTCTGAATACTATGAAGTCATGTTAAAAACATCTGATTAATATGAGGTCATGTTGAAAAGCTCTGAATGTTATGACGTCATGTTAAAAACATCTGAATCCTATGATGTCATGTTAAAAAAACATCTGTATACTATGAAGTCATGTTGAAAAGCTCTGAATGCTATGATATCATGTTGAAAACATCTGAATACTATGAAGTCAAGTTGAAAACATATTAATACTATGAAGTCAAGTTAAAAAAAATCATCTGAATACTATGAAGTCATGTTAAAAAAACATCTGAATAATATGAAGTCATGTTAAAAACATCTGATTAATATGAAGTCATGTTGAAAAGCTCTGAATGCTATAACATCATGTTGAAAACATCTAAATACTATGAAGTCATGTTGAAAACCTCTTAATACTATGAAGTCATGTTAAAAACATCTTGTTAAAAAAACATCTGAACACTATGAAGTCATTTAAAAAAAACATCTGAATACTATGAAGTCATGTTGAAAAGCTCTGAATGTTATGACGTCATGTTAAAAACATCTGAATACTTTGAAGTCATGTTGAAAGCATTTGAATACTATGAAGTCATGTCAAAAACATCGGAAATATATGAAGTCATGTTAAAAGCATCTGAATACTATGAAGTCATGTTACAAAAAACATCTGAATACTATGAAGTCATGTTAAAAAAACATCTGAATACTGTGATGTCATGATAAAAACATCTCAATACTATGAAGTCATGTTAAAAACGTCTGAACACTATGAAGTCATGTTAAAAACATCTGATTAATATGAAGTCATGTTGAAAAGCTCTGAATGCTATAACATCAAGTTGAAAACATCTGAATACTTTGAAGTCATGTTGAAAGCATTTGAATACTAAGAAGTCATGTTAAAAACATCTGAAATATATGAAATCATGTTAAAAGCATCTGAATACTATGAAGTCATGTTACAAAAAAACATCTGAATACTGTGAAGTCATGTTAAAAAAACATCTGAATACTGTGATGTCATGATAAAAACATCTGAATACTATGAAGTCATGTTAAAAACGTCTGAATACTATGAAGTCATGTTAAAAACATCTGAATACTATGAAGTCATGTTGAAAACATCTGAATACTATGAAGGCATGTTAAAAACATCTGAATAGATGAAGTCATGTTGAAAAGCTCTGAATGTTATGACGTCATGTTAAAAACATCTGAATACTATGAAGTCATGTTAAAAAAAACCTCTGAATACTTTGAAGTCATGTTAAAAACATCTGAAATATATGAAATCATGTTAAAAACATCTGAATACTATGAAGTCATGTTAAAAAAACATCTGAATACTGTGTTGTCATGATAAAAACATCTGAATACTATGAAGTCATGTTAAAAACATCTGAATACTATGAAGTCATGTTAAAAACATCTGATTAATATGAAGTCATGTTGAAAAGCTCTGAATGCTATGACATCATGTTGAAAACGTGAGTACTATGAAGTCATGTTGAAAACATCTTAATACTATGAAGTCAAGTTAAAAAAAATTATCTAAATACGAAGAAGTCATGTTAAAAAACATCTGAATACTATGATGTCATGATAAAAACATCTGAATACATTGAATTCATGTTAAAAACATCTGAATACCATGAAGTCATTCAAAAAAAAACATCTGAATTCTATGACATCATATTGAAAACATCTGAATACTTTGAAGTCATGTTAAAAAAACATCTGAATACTATGAAGTCATGTTGAAAACATCTGAATACTATGACATCATGTTGAAAACATCTGAATACTATGAAGTCATGTTAAAAAAACCATCTGAATACTATGAAGTCATGTTAAAAACATCTGACTAATATGAAGTCATGTTGAAAAGCTCTGAATGCTATGACATCATGTTGAAAGCATCTGAATACTATGAAGTCATGTTTAAAACATCTGAATACTATGACATCATATTGAAAACATCTGAATACTATGAAGTCATGTTAAAAACATCTGAATACTATGAAGTCAAGTTAAAAAAAATCATCTGAATACGAAGAAGTCATGTTAAAAAACATCTGAATACTATGATGTCATTATAAAATAATCTGAATACTATGAATTCATGTTAAAAACATCTGAATACCATGAAGTCATTCAAAAAAAACATCTGAATACTATGACATCATATTGAAAACATGTGAATACTATGAAGTTATGTCAAAAAAATCATCTGAATACTATGAAGTCATGTTAAAAACATCTGAAATATATGAAGTCATGTTAAAAACATCTGAATACTATGAAGTCATGTTAAAAACGTCTGAATACTATGAAGTCATGTTAAAAACATCTGATTAATATGAGGTCATGTTGAAAAGCTCTGAATGTTATGACGTCATGTTAAAAACATCTGAATCCTATGATGTCATGTTAAAAAAACATCTGTATACTATGAAGTCATGTTGAAAAGCTCTGAATGCTATGATATCATGTTGAAAACATCTGAATACTATGAAGTCAAGTTGAAAACATATTAATACTATGAAGTCAAGTTAAAAAAAATCATCTGAATACTATGAAGTCATGTTAAAAAAACATCTGAATAATATGAAGTCATGTTAAAAACATCTGATTAATATGAAGTCATGTTGAAAAGCTCTGAATGCTATAACATCAAGTTGAAAACATCTTAATACTATGAAGTCATGTTAAAAACATCTGAATACTATGAAGTCATGTTAAAAACATCTTGTTAAAAAAACATCTGAACACTATGAAGTCATTTAAAAAAAACATCTGAATACTATGAAGTCATGTTGAAAAGCTCTGAATGTTATGACGTCATGTTAAAAACATCTGAATCCTATGATGTCATGTTAAAAAAAACATCTGTATACTATGAAGTCATGTTGAAAAGCTCTGAATGCTATGATATCATGTTGAAAACATCTGAATACTATGAAGTCAAGTTGAAAACATATTAATACTATGAAGTCAAGTTAAAAAAAATCATCTGAATACTATGAAGTCATGTTAAAAAAACATCTGAATAATATGAAGTCATGTTAAAAACATCTGATTAATATGAAGTCATGTTGAAAAGCTCTGAATGCTATAACATCATGTTGAAAACATCTAAATACTATGAAGTCTTGTTGAAAACCTCTTAATACTATGAAGTCATGTTAAAAACATCTTGTTAAAAAAACATCTGAACACTATGAAGTCATTTAAAAAAAACATCTGAATACTATGAAGTCATGTTGAAAAGCTCTGAATGCTATAACATCAAGTTGAAAACCTCTGAATACTTTGAAGTCATGTTGAAAGCATTTGAATACTATGAAGTCATGTCAAAAACATCTGAAATATATGAAGTCATGTTAAAAGCATCTGAATACTATGAAGTCATGTTACAAAAAAACATCTGAATACTATGAAGTCATGTTAAAAAAACATCTGAATACTGTGATGTCATGATAAAAACATCTCAATACTATGAAGTCATGTTAAAAACGTCTGAACACTATGAAGTCATGTTAAAAACATCTGATTAATATGAAGTCATGTTGAAAAGCTCTGAATGCTATGACATCATGTTGAAAGCATCTGAATACTATGAAGTCATGTTTAAAACATCTGAATACTATGACATCATATTGAAAACATCTGAATACTATGAAGTCATGTTAAAAACATCTGAATACTATGAAGTCAAGTTAAAAAAAATCATCTGAATACGAAGAAGTCATGTTAAAAAACATCTGAATACTATGATGTCATTATAAAATAATCTGAATACTATGAATTCATGTTAAAAACATCTGAATACCATGAAGTCATTCAAAAAAAACATCTGAATACTATGACATCATATTGAAAACATGTGAATACTATGAAGTTATGTCAAAAAAATCATCTGAATACTATGAAGTCATGTTAAAAACATCTGAAATATATGAAGTCATGTTAAAAACATCTGAATACTATGAAGTCATGTTAAAAACGTCTGAATACTATGAAGTCATGTTAAAAACATCTGATTAATATGAGGTCATGTTGAAAAGCTCTGAATGTTATGACGTCATGTTAAAAACATCTGAATCCTATGATGTCATGTTAAAAAAACATCTGTATACTATGAAGTCATGTTGAAAAGCTCTGAATGCTATGATATCATGTTGAAAACATCTGAATACTATGAAGTCAAGTTGAAAACATATTAATACTATGAAGTCAAGTTAAAAAAAATCATCTGAATACTATGAAGTCATGTTAAAAAAACATCTGAATAATATGAAGTCATGTTAAAAACATCTGATTAATATGAAGTCATGTTGAAAAGCTCTGAATGCTATAACATCAAGTTGAAAACATCTTAATACTATGAAGTCATGTTAAAAACATCTGAATACTATGAAGTCATGTTAAAAACATCTTGTTAAAAAAACATCTGAACACTATGAAGTCATTTAAAAAAAACATCTGAATACTATGAAGTCATGTTGAAAAGCTCTGAATGTTATGACGTCATGTTAAAAACATCTGAATCCTATGATGTCATGTTAAAAAAAACATCTGTATACTATGAAGTCATGTTGAAAAGCTCTGAATGCTATGATATCATGTTGAAAACATCTGAATACTATGAAGTCAAGTTGAAAACATATTAATACTATGAAGTCAAGTTAAAAAAAATCATCTGAATACTATGAAGTCATGTTAAAAAAACATCTGAATAATATGAAGTCATGTTAAAAACATCTGATTAATATGAAGTCATGTTGAAAAGCTCTGAATGCTATAACATCATGTTGAAAACATCTAAATACTATGAAGTCATGTTGAAAACCTCTTAATACTATGAAGTCATGTTAAAAACATCTTGTTAAAAAAACATCTGAACACTATGAAGTCATTTAAAAAAAACATCTGAATACTATGAAGTCATGTTGAAAAGCTCTGAATGCTATAACATCAAGTTGAAAACCTCTGAATACTTTGAAGTCATGTTGAAAGCATTTGAATACTATGAAGTCATGTCAAAAACATCTGAAATATATGAAGTCATGTTAAAAGCATCTGAATACTATGAAGTCATGTTACAAAAAAACATCTGAATACTATGAAGTCATGTTAAAAAAACATCTGAATACTGTGATGTCATGATAAAAACATCTCAATACTATGAAGTCATGTTAAAAACGTCTGAACACTATGAAGTCATGTTAAAAACATCTGATTAATATGAAGTCATGTTGAAAAGCTCTGAATGCTATAACATCATGTTGAAAACATCTAAATATTATGAAGTCATGTTGAAAACCTCTTAATACTATGAAGTCATGTTAAAAACATCTTGTTAAAAAAACATCTGAACACTATGAAGTCATGTTAAAAAAAACCTCTGAATACTTTGAAGTCATGTTGAAAGCATTTGAATACTATGAAGTCAAGTTAAAAACATCTGAAATATATGAAGTCATGTTAAAAGCATCTGAATACTGTGATGTCATGATAAAAACATCTCAATACTATGAAGTCATGTTAAAAACGTCTGAATACTATGAAGTCATGTTAAAAACATCTGATTAATATGAAGTCATGTTGAAAAGCTGTGAATGCTATAACATTATGTTGAAAACATCTGAATACTGTGAAGTCAAGTTAAAAACATCTGAAATATATGAAGTCATGTTAAAAACCTCTGAATACTATGACGTCATTTAAAAAAAACATCTGAATACTATGAAGTCATGTTGAAAACATCTGAATACTATGAAGTCAAGTTAAAAACGTCTGAATACTATGAAGTCATGTTAAAAACATCTGATTAATATGAAGTCATGTTGAAAAGCTCTGAATGCTATAACATCAAGTTGAAAACATCTTAATACTATGAAGTCATGTTAAAAACATCTGAATACTATGAAGTCATGTTAAAAACATCTGAATACTATGAAGTCATGTTAAAAAAACATCTGAATACTGTGATGTCATGATAAAAACATCTCAATACTATGAAGTCATGTTAAAAACGTCTGAATACTATGAAGTCATGTTAAAAACATCTGATTAATATGAAGTCATGTTGAAAAGCTCTGAATGCTATAACATCAAGTTGAAAACATATTAATACTATGAAGTCAAGATAAAAAAAATCATCTGAATACTATGAAGTCATGTTAAAAAAACATCTGAATAATATGAAGTCATGTTAAAAACATCTGATTAATATGAGGTCATGTTGAAAACATCTGAATGTTATGACGTCATGTTAAAAACATCTGAATCCTATGATGTCATGTTAAAAAAACATCTGTATACTATGAAGTCATGTTGAAAAGCTCTGAATGCTATGATATCATGTTGAAAACATCTGAATACTATGAAGTCAAGTTGAAAACATATTAATACTATGAAGTCAAGTTAAAAAAAATCATCTGAATACTATGAAGTCATGTTAAAAAAACATCTGAATAATATGAAGTCATGTTAAAAACATCTGATTAATATGAAGTCATGTTGAAAAGCTCTGAATGCTATAACATCATGTTGAAAACATCTAAATACTATGAAGTCATGTTGAAAACCTCTTAATACTATGAAGTCATGTTAAAAACATCTTGTTAAAAAAACATCTGAACACTATGAAGTCATTTAAAAAAAACATCTGAATACTATGAAGTCATGTTAAAAACATCTGATTAATATGAGGTCATGTTGAAAAGCTCTGAATGTTATGACGTCATGTTAAAAACATCTGAATCCTATGATGTCATGTTAAAAAAACATCTGTATACTATGAAGTCATGTTGAAAAGCTCTGAATGCTATGATATCATGTTGAAAACATCTGAATACTATGAAGTCAAGTTGAAAACATATTAATACTATGAAGTCAAGTTAAAAAAAATCATCTGAATACTATGAAGTCATGTTAAAAAAACATCTGAATAATATGAAGTCATGTTAAAAACATCTGATTAATATGAAGTCATGTTGAAAAGCTCTGAATGCTATAACATCATGTTGAAAACATCTAAATACTATGAAGTCATGTTGAAAACCTCTTAATACTATGAAGTCATGTTAAAAACATCTTGTTAAAAAAACATCTGAACACTATGAAGTCATTTAAAAAAAACATCTGAATACTATGAAGTCATGTTGAAAAGCTCTGAATGTTATGACGTCATGTTAAAAACATCTGAATACTTTGAAGTCATGTTGAAAGCATTTGAATACTATGAAGTCATGTCAAAAACATCGGAAATATATGAAGTCATGTTAAAAGCATCTGAATACTATGAAGTCATGTTACAAAAAAACATCTGAATACTATGAAGTCATGTTAAAAAAACATCTGAATACTGTGATGTCATGATAAAAACATCTCAATACTATGAAGTCATGTTAAAAACGTCTGAACACTATGAAGTCATGTTAAAAACATCTGATTAATATGAAGTCATGTTGAAAAGCTCTGAATGCTATAACATCAAGTTGAAAACATCTGAATACTATGAAGTCAAGATAAAAAAAATCATCTGAATACTATGAAGTCATGTTAAAAAAACATCTGAATAATATGAAGTCATGTTAAAAACATCTTAATACCATGAAGTCATTCAAAAAAAAACATCTGAATTCTATGACATCATATTGAAAACATCTGAATACTTTGAAGTCATGTTAAAAAAACATCTGAATACTATGAAGTCATGTTGAAAACATCTGAATACTATGACATCATGTTGAAAACATCTGAATTCTATGAAGTCATGTTAAAAAAACCATCTGAATACTCTGAAGTCACGTTAAAAACATCTGACTAATATGAAGTCATGTTGAAAAGCTCTGAATGCTATGACATCATGTTGAAAGCATCTGAATACTATGAAGTCATGTTAAAAAAAACCTCTGAATACTTTGAAGTCATGTTGAAAGCATTTGAATACTATGAAGTCATGTTAAAAACATCTGAATACTATGAAGTCATGTTGAAAACATCTGAATACTATGACATCATATTGAAAACATGTGAATACTATGAAGTCATGTCAAAAAAATCATCTGAATACTATGAAGTCATGTTTAAAACATCTGAATACTATGACATCATATTGAAAACATCTGAATACTATGAGGTCATGTTAAAAACATCTGAATACTATGAAGTCATGTTAAAAAAAACCTCTGAATACTTTGAAGTCATGTTAAAAACGTCTGAATACTATGAAATCATGTTAAAAACATCTGATTAATATGAAGTCATGTTGAAAAGCTCTGAATGCTATAACATCAAGTTGAAAACATCTGAATACTTTGAAGTCATGTTGAAAGCATTTGAATACTAAGAAGTCATGTTAAAAACATCTGAAATATATGAAATCATGTTAAAAGCATCTGAATAATATGAAGTCATGTTACAAAAAAACATCTGAATACTGTGAAGTCATGTTAAAAAAACATCTGAATACTGTGATGTCATGATAAAAACATCTGAATACTATGAAGTCATGTTAAAAACGTCTGAATACTATGAAGTCATGTTAAAAACATCTGAATACTATGAAGTCATGTTAAAAACATCTGATTAATATGAAGTCATGTTGAAAAGCTCTGAATGCTATAACATCAAGTTGAAAACATCTGAATACTATGAAGTCATGTTGAAAACATCTGAATACTATGAAGGCATGTTAAAAACATCTGAATAGATGAAGTCATGTTGAAAAGCTCTGAATGTTATGACGTCATGTTAAAAACATGTGAATACTATGAAGTCATGTTAAAAAAAACCTCTGAATACTTTGAAGTCATGTTAAAAACATCTGAAATATATGAAATCATGTTAAAAACATCTGAATACTATGAAGTCATGTTAAAAAAACATCTGAATACTGTGTTGTCATGATAAAAACATCTGAATACTATGAAGTCATGTTAAAAACATCTGAATACTATGAAGTCATGTTAAAAACATCTGATTAATATGAAGTCATGTTGAAAAGCTCTGAATGCTATGACATCATGTTGAAAACGTGAGTACTATGAAGTCATGTTGAAAACATCTTAATACTATGAAGTCAAGTTAAAAAAAATTATCTAAATACGAAGAAGTCATGTTAAAAAACATCTGAATACTATGATGTCATGATAAAAACATCTGAATACATTGAATTCATGTTAAAAACATCTGAATACCATGAAGTCATTCAAAAACAAACATCTGAATTCTATGACATCATATTGAAAACATCTGAATACTTTGAAGTCATGTTAAAAAAACATCTGAATACTATGAAGTCCTGTTGAAAACATCTGAATACTATGACATCATGTTGAAAACATCTGAATACTATGAAGTCATGTTAAAAAAACCATCTGAATACTATGAAGTCATGTTAAAAACATCTGACTAATATGAAGTCATGTTGAAAAGCTCTGAATGCTATGACATCATGTTGAAAGCATCTGAATACTATGAAGTCATGTTTAAAACATCTGAATACTATGACATCATATTGAAAACATCTGAATACTATGAAGTCATGTTAAAAACATCTGAATACTATGAAGTCAAGTTAAAAAAAATCATCTGAATACGAAGAAGTCATGTTAAAAAACATCTGAATACTATGATGTCATTATAAAATAATCTGAATACTATGAATTCATGTTAAAAACATCTGAATACCATGAAGTCATTCAAAAAAAACATCTGAATACTATGACATCATATTGAAAACATGTGAATACTATGAAGTTATGTCAAAAAAATCATCTGAATACTATGAAGTCATGTTAAAAACATCTGAAATATATGAAGTCATGTTAAAAACATCTGAATACTATGAAGTCATGTTAAAAACGTCTGAATACTATGAAGTCATGTTAAAAACATCTGATTAATATGAGGTCATGTTGAAAAGCTCTGAATGTTATGACGTCATGTTAAAAACATCTGAATCCTATGATGTCATGTTAAAAAAACATCTGTATACTATGAAGTCATGTTGAAAAGCTCTGAATGCTATGATATCATGTTGAAAACATCTGAATACTATGAAGTCAAGTTGAAAACATATTAATACTATGAAGTCAAGTTAAAAAAAATCATCTGAATACTATGAAGTCATGTTAAAAAAACATCTGAATAATATGAAGTCATGTTAAAAACATCTGATTAATATGAAGTCATGTTGAAAAGCTCTGAATGCTATAACATCAAGTTGAAAACATCTTAATACTATGAAGTCATGTTAAAAACATCTGAATACTATGAAGTCATGTTAAAAACATCTGAATACTATGAAGTCATGTTAAAAAAACATCTGAATACTGTGATGTCATGATAAAAACATCTCAATACTATGAAGTCATGTTAAAAACGTCTGAATACTATGAAGTCATGTTAAAAACATCTGATTAATATGAAGTCATGTTGAAAAGCTCTGAATGCTATAACATCAAGTTGAAAACATATTAATACTATGAAGTCAAGTTAAAAAAAATCATCTGAATACTATGAAGTCATGTTAAAAAAACATCTGAATAATATGAAGTCATGTTAAAAACATCTGATTAATATGAAGTCATGTTGAAAAGCTCTGAATGCTATAACATCATGTTGAAAACATCTAAATACTATGAAGTCATGTTGAAAACCTCTTAATACTATGAAGTCATGTTAAAAACATCTTGTTAAAAAAACATCTGAACACTATGAAGTCATTTAAAAAAAACATCTGAATACTATGAAGTCATGTTGAAAAGCTCTGAATGCTATAACATCAAGTTGAAAACCTCTGAATACTTTGAAGTCATGTTGAAAGCATTTGAATACTATGAAGTCATGTCAAAAACATCTGAAATATATGAAGTCATGTTAAAAGCATCTGAATACTATGAAGTCATGTTACAAAAAAACATCTGAATACTATGAAGTCATGTTAAAAAAACATCTGAATACTGTGATGTCATGATAAAAACATCTCAATACTATGAAGTCATGTTAAAAACGTCTGAACACTATGAAGTCATGTTAAAAACATCTGATTAATATGAAGTCATGTTGAAAAGCTCTGAATGCTATAACATCAAGTTGAAAACATCTGAATACTATGAAGTCAAGATAAAAAAAATCATCTGAATACTATGAAGTCATGTTAAAAAAACATCTGAATAATATGAAGTCATGTTAAAAACATCTGATTAATATGAAGTCATGTTGAAAAGCTCTGAATGCTATAACATCATGTTGAAAACATCTAAATACTATGAAGTCATGTTGAAAACCTCTTAATACTATGAAGTCATGTTAAAAACATCTTGTTAAAAAAACATCTGAACACTCTGAAGTCATGTTAAAAAAAACATCTGAATACTTTGAAGTCATGTTGAAAGCATTTGAATACTATGAAGTCATGTTAAAAACATCTGAAATATATGAAATCATGTTAAAAACATCTGAATACTATGAAG